>CM068372.1:76371173-76971173 GCA_034769895.1 Magicicada septendecula | reverse complement strand
ATATTTTGTCTTAATTGATGGTTAGTTTAATACTTTTTTTTAGCCTTCCATTCTTATCTTCCACGTCAGAATGGGCTATTTTTTTATTTATTTTCTTATAATCATTATTATCATTATTATTATCAATCCTAACATTATTCATGCGTTACCGGTTATCTTTAACAACAGTCCCTTTTTCTCTTGCAATGATGGGCCATCCAGTGTTCTCACTGCAGAGGATCGTTTCCCCTATTTTGGTCCTCATTCACTGGTCGCTCTATCTCATCTCTCTTTTGGTTGTCGGAGTGTCTTTCTCCTCTCCCGTTCCAGCTTCTGGGTCCATAACCTTCAGTGCTACGACTTACTTGTTGGTGACCATTTTCTTCCTCTGATCTTTGTTGAGTCCGGTAAGTTGGTTCATTGTTAAAGTTCCTTCTTCGCCCTCGGAAACTATTATCATTTTGATTCCGGTAATTATTATTGTTATTATTAGTCCTTACATGATTCACACGTTGTCGGTGATCTCTATCTTGGTCGTTCTGTCGTTCGTTTTGTGGTTCAGGTCTCCTGCGACTCCTTCTATAGTAATCCTCTCTTTCATAGCTTTCCAGAAGAGCCTCCATTGCTGCTATTGTTTTGACTTGTCCGCATAAGCGAGCACGAACGATACCTCCTTCAAAGTGATAAGACAATTTAGTAATCAAGCACTCTTCGGGAATCCTTGGTTCTAAGTGTCTAACAATGCAGATCTTACCTAGGAAATAGGCCGTAGGCGTTTGACCTTTTGCAGAATCATACCTCCCATTACATAAATCATCCTTTATGATATTCTGGATTGACTCTGACCAATATTTTGTTTTAAAAGCCTGCTTGAATTCTGGATAACTGTGCACTTCGTTCCTTATTGTCATCCACCAATTATCATTGATATATTTAAAGCTTTCAACTGACAGAGTTTTGATAATATTCCACCTGTTCTCTTTAACTCGGTTAATATATTCTTCCAACCTTTCGATGAATTCTAAGGGTCCTTCCGATATTCTTTGAAACTTATCACCTCCTTGTTTTCTCCCAATGGTACTTGTGTATAACTCATTGGTCGATTCCTGAGTAGTTCTATTCCTTCTCGTATAGTAATTATTTCTTTCCGTTGAATTTCTTCCAATTTTTCTTTATTATCCGGAACTTGACCTTGTATTTGTTCTAAATTATTCCCAAAATTGTTACTCTGTTCATCCAATTTGCCTTGTAATTACTTTAACTTCTCCTGAGTTTCATGCTGTAGTGACTCAACTCTACCTTTACTATTTTCTTGAACATTATTTATTTTGTTACTTATCTCCACCTGGACTTGTACTATTGCTTCATTGGTTTCACTTATCCTTTGCTTTATTTCTTCTCTTGTATTCTTCCCACTGTAAATTCAGGGTTTCCATATTTTTATTATTTTCCTCTTTGAATTCCTCTATACTTTTATTTAATAATTCGATGTTTTGATTATTCATTGTATTACTATCATTTATTTTCTTAATTAAATCTTCCTTTAATTCTTCACTACTATTTTTTAATTCCTTTTTTAAGGATTCTATATTCTTATTATTATTTTCATGTAATGATTCTAACTTTTTATTTAATTCTTCCTTGTCTTCCTTTCTCCTTTTCTCACTTTCCTCATTATTTTTGTCCATCTTTTCCTTATTCCTTTGTAGGAATTCCATTATACCATCCCATCTCATTTCTTCTGTAGTCCTATTTGGTTCTGCAGATGTTAATCTTGTTTCGACTCCTTCCACCGGTGTCGCTCCTTTTTCTTCCATATTGATGTCCTCTGTCCTCTTTCTTGATCTGCCTCTGGTGTGCATTTTGTTTATTTTTTCTGAAATCGCCGCTAGAATACTACTCCTCTTATAATTCTAGCCTCACTAGTTGGTGCGCCAATTTATAACATACAACTTGAAATTTTTCTTTAATCCTAGCCTCACTAGTTGGTGCGCCAATTTATAACATACACTTGAACTGTTTCTTTTGTCTCTTTATTGTGTTTAAATAATTCCTTTAAAGCCCCACGTTTGTGTGCCAATTTACAACAATCTATCAGTATGGTTTGAAAGCCACTCTCATTGGGTGCGTCAATTTATAAACCGACGTCTCTCTCCGTCACTAGTCTTTATCAATCTGTTATCTAAATTCCAACCCCCCATTTTGTTTCTCTTTTATTTAATGGTTTATATGGTTTAACTTATTTTTTGTTCCCGATTTAGGTGCCAAATTGTTTTGTGATTAAAACAATTAAAATTAGGCCAACACACTTTCTGTTTTATTTATTCACCTTCTCATTATTAGATTTGGTCGACTTACCTTTTTAACAACTCAATTCGAATTTTGTCTCTATTGTGTTTAAATATTTCCTTTAAAGCCCCACGTTTGTGTGCCAATTTACAACAATCTATCAGTATGGTTTGAAAGCCACTCTCATTGGGTGAGTCAATTTATAAACCGACGTCTCTCTCCGTCACTAGTGTTTATCAATCTGTTATCTAAATTCCAACTCCCAATTTTGTTTCTCTTTTATTTAATGCTTTATATGGTTTAACTTATTTTTTGTTCCCGATTTAGGCGCCAAATTGTTTTGTGATTAAAACAATTAAAATTAGGCCTACTTACTTTCTGTTTTATTTATTCACCTTCTCTTTATTAGATTTGGTCGACTTACCTTTTTAATAACTCAATTCGAATTTCGTCCCTAAAACAATTGTTACCAACTTCCTTTTTTTGATAAAAAAATTTCACCTTCTGCTGTATGAAGGAATAAAATATTATTAACATAGAAATAAAATAGAATCAAAATAGAATTTTGATTTTATTCACCATAAAATTAAAAAATTTCAACATTAGTTTTAATGGTTTTTTATTGTTTACTTCTTTTTTTAAAATAATTAGATAATTTTATATTAACATATTTGCTCCAGCTATGGTTTAAATACTCAATTGTTGGCAACAAGACTATCAGAGTGGCACTAACCAATTTTTGCTTATTAAAACTAGTTTGTTAGGTCCTTTGGATTACAGAAAGTTAAGAAAAAAAAGACCCTTTAATCAGTATAAAGCTTCACATAAATAGCAATTAAATATTATACAAGTTATGAACAACTTAAATATAAGGTTATAATTATTTGGCTTACTACAGTCAGTGTTTGTAGGTTAAATGTGTTCTTCTAATTATTGCACTTCCAATAAGTCTATCACCATGGATTAATAATTAAATAGTGTTATTAATAAATTTACTACCAGTTCTTTATCAAGTGAATAGTGAAATATAGTTTATAAGTGATTGAAATTGTGTATCAGTGTATCACAGTTTATTAGACTGAGTAGTTTTTATAGTTTGATGTTATACTTATCATCTTCCTTCAAGTATGAGGTACAACACATAATTCACTGTTTTTGAAATTATTCTTCTAATTTAATATGATTTTAGTTCGAATTCCTTCTTTTTGTATTATTATTCTTCATAACATCATTTCATTTTCATTCAATATCCTTTTTTTATTTCATTTGGTTATATGGAAGTTTTAATCCTTTCTTCTCTGAGTATAATAATGAACTCACTATTTCTTCATGTCATACCATTATTATTTCTCATCTCATTAGTGTTAATTTCAATTTGACTTATTATTTTTATATTATTATATAGAGCTGCATATAATTTGATCTGCTCTATTCTGAATCTAAAATTGGACTAACGGTTTTTCTGTTATTCTTTGGTTGTCAAGGTAGCCAAGATAGCCTCATGCTCTCATTGGTGGAAAGTTATGTTTACATTGTTAGATGTTGCTAATGAAATTTTACTAAATTAACAAATATTTTATAAGTTAGCATACCTTTCTTTTACTACTTTGAATTACTAATACAACAACATCATTGTCTTGCTTTCTTTACATAAATTAATTTGAAGTCTTATATGAATGATTTCTGTCCAGTACTTACTGATTTACTATTTTAACAATTCTGTTTTTATATTAATTATTATTCATTAAACATGCTTTTCTATACTTGGATATTCTTTTTAATACAAACAGATAACTATAACTATTACTTAACTAGTATTTTCTTATTTTAAAACATGATTATAAATTCTACTTATTCCACTTGGATAGGCCTATTATACCATAGTTTTTCAACATTATACATTTATCACTTTTTTAACATACATTTCATTTATTTTTATCACCATAGTCAGTTTACAGTACTACTTCTTTCGTTAATACACTGGTTAATACCTTTTATAGCAATACAATATTAGTAATATCATTGTTCATATTTCTTGTACTATTTAACACTATTGATTCTTCTTACATATAAAATATTATCCATGGGTTTCTTAAAAGTTTTCATTTTATGTTTGTCTTATAATATTGGTTTTACAATATCTACTACTACCATTATAATTAAATTTCTATATTGTTTTAAATCTCTTATTTATGCTTATAGGTATGTTTTTTGTACTTCAACTTTTATATTTATCATACTCTTATGGGAAAAGGGGTTGGGAAGAAGCGTCACGTTATAATTTCTAAATTATATTACTTAAATCCACCATAAAACACCTTCCTAACTAGCTATGTACATGCCTCTCTAACCTCTCTGACTAGCATTAGTCATACAGTAGTTACGTGAGAAACGAACAAACGTAAACAATACAATCAAATGGAACGTTGTCGAAAGTAAAATTTTCTGTATACTTCTTCTTTCGTTCTTCTTAAAGTTCCTTGTTAGGACTCTGTCCTGTTCTATATAATAACGGTCTGCATGCTATCACTCAACCTCTTCCTTGGCCAACCAATGCTCCTCTTGGTGTTTGTGTGACAAACTCTGGCCTTTTTTCACTACCATTGTGTCATCCATTCTTGATATGTGATCATTCCATGTGATCTTTCTGCAATCCAAGAATTAATATCTGTTACATTACACGTTGTATTATACTATTGTTTTGCAACCCATCGTATCTTGTATTTTCTAGTACCCTCCGCAATATATAATCATTTTATAGTTTGTCGTTTTCCCTGTGTTGTTGCTGTATCTTAATCTCTGACTAACGCATAGGATATTACTAGCAGTACTGTGCTTTTGTAAACCTTAATTTTTGTTTCTTGTGTGAGGTATTTATTATTCTATATAAGGCCATTCATGGATCCAGCAATCTCTTTTTCTTTCATCAATTGATGTTTTATTTCCTCATCTGCCCTATTGTTACTTGTAAGCTTTGTCCCTAAGTTGTCTATCTGCATTACTTGTTATATTATTCTGTCATTTATTCTGTATACTTGTAACCATCAACAGAGTAGTTGAATTCACAGATGTCAATAGCCCGAAACGAAAAGAACATACATTTTAAAAGCAAATCAAATGTAATTTGAGAAAACCTATGCATTAGTATTAAATGTAATCTGTTATTGTACTACCAAGATAGTGTAGTTGTCAGAAAGGTGGCTACCTTATGTGAGCTGCTTGGCATTCACGGGAAGTAACGTGGCCAGCCCTGCGCTTCTGCCGCCTGTTATCACCCAGGACTTTAAACCAGTTACTCACTTCTCCATACTGAGTCAACCAAGTGGCAGAGATACGCAATTAGAGTTTATGGTTATTGAACCAAGGACCTCTGTATCAGTAGTCAGAAGCCATATCCACTGGTTTACATAAAAACCTACATGAGAAACACAATTAAGAAACTGCAAACGCTCACAAACCAAACACGTCTATCGTCTATCAAACTCACAATTATACACACAAGACCCACCAATACACGTCATATCATTGACCTTGGGAACAGAAATATTTACCAGACATCACCAAGCGGACCAATCTGATCGACGGTTAGCAAAATTTATAATGATCAAAGCATGTCCATGTCTAAAAAAAGTCAGTATTTTCCTTAGAAATAGTATTTTTGTATAATTTCTGTGTGCGTGTGTCTGTCTGCCGACCTGTTTATAATATGCCATATATTTTTGCGTGTGAAAAATGTGTTGTAGATTACTCATACTATAATAACTGCCTTTTTAAGTGGGAACTTCATATACGGCATTTTCGTAACCGGCTAACTCCAGTAAACCTGGCGCTCCTATTGCAGTAAACTGATTCAACGCGTCACGAAACAGCTGAAACGATAAAGCAGTATTGCCAGGTCGATGGAACCTTTTTCCCCAGATAGCTACCCAAAATTTCTCCACTGCCCCAAAATACGTGTGCTTTAAACAAAGCGTAATATTTTAAGGAATTTGAGCAAATTCTAAATTGTTATATATCTACAGTTACAAGAAAAACATAAATATTGAAAATAATTTTGATCTTTAATTAGTCTGTTTGGCGTTTTATCACATCTGATGACAAAATTTTTGGCGTTTACTTCACGGTTGTCACCAGAACGCAGGATTAAGTTCTTTCATCATAGCGTATCACCTTACAGTAGCATTAACTTCAGGGCCGCCACCGGAGAGCAGCACCAAACAAGATTTGGTGATTATACAGTCAACTTATTTAAAAAATAATTTCTTTATTTTTTTAATGCTGAATTAATATAAGGCACAAGTACTACTGTACTTTCCAACTCAATATTGCGTAAATCATATTGCTAGAGCGAATAATTATTTGTTAAATATTATATTTGTATATTGCAACAAAACACAGAATGATGATCTAGAATAAGTATATCAGAGCATGGACGACGGACATTAGCATGTTTTAGATTGATTTATGGAATTCGTGTCATTTAGCTATACGTTTTGTATTTACTGATGGATAAGGACTTGTGTTACACCAAATTCTTTGTAAATTTTTGCTCTATAATCTCATGTACTTTGTGAATATGTGCGCGCGTTTGCGTGTGGTGAACCTTCGTTGTTATATCTTCCGCGTTGTTATCCGATCGGCATGAGACTTGGACAGTGAATTATTTATGGAAATAACTACATTTTCTACATACTCTGTTGTTCTCAGCTATTGTTTAAATGTGGTTTTTTTAGTAATTGAAAACTCAACTTTTCACCCTTATCAATTGAAGAGTAATACAATTTCTAGATAAAATCTATGCAGGCTGTCGCAGACTTATACAAAGTTTCGCCTGCAATGTGTCTATCTTTTGCCCAACCTACCACGTAGACAGTTGATTGACCAATCAGAAGCCCCTAAATTCAGTCAGATCCGTCGGCTGTCAGGTGTACTTCGGGGCAGTTCATAGGAAGCCGTTGCCTAGTGAACGTGTGCTCTTCGTCAAGAGTTTTTCTTGTTCGAACTGGTTTAATCTAGGGTAACTCTAAGTCTTGGGACTCTTTTTGAGTTTTTCGATTAGAACCAAGCGAAATTACCAGTGATAAAATATTCAATTGCTATTACGTCTTAGTGGAAGATTTTCCGCTTAGGGAGATTTATCTACCGTGATAAATCCTTATTAACGCGAAACACTTTAAGAATAGCCGGAAGGTGTAAGTAATATACACCGCTTTTCAATAATATAAATCATTATTACCCTGTGTAACAATAATTAATAATAACCAATTGCGAGCGAGTAAACAATCGATTCGGAAAGTGACAATTCGTGTGTAATATCTGCATCAGTGTTATCAGTTGTTCGGCGACCCCAGCGGGGAGAGAGAGAGAGAGAGAGAGAGAGAGTGAGTGAGAGGCGGCCGGCGATCTTTGCAGAGAGGAGCGTAACAGTGGCGGAGCGAGTGACGTCACGCCGAGTGTAAATGAATTCTACGTTTCAAGTAAAACTTACCAAAGCTGAACTATATAAACTCTTTGATAACATGTAAAATACTATAAATGACATTTTGTTTAAATTAAATATATCATATAAACAATTATTTATTTTTGTGATAAATAAATAATTTTTCTACACCTCCAATATAGACTTGTGCATAACTTATACACACATAATTATCCTATGCGAAAATATTTATTTGTATTATCGCAATATGAATATTGTAACGTGACAGATGTATGCATAATATTGAATGGCAATTGATCATTAGAATAATGAAGTTATAATATTTAAATTTGGAAGAAAGCATTAAGTTTAATATAAATAGATTAATTCATAGCAACTGTGGAAAGAAATCATTATTATTTAAAAAAAGTACAAGTTCAAATAAAAGGAGTTACTAGTGATGAGTCATACAAAACCAGTCTCATAACCAAAGGTTTTCAAGGTATAACCCAGGAAGGTAAAAAAGTAAATAACAAAGCAGTACTGAATATGACCAAACCCACAACGAGGAAGAATAAATAGAATAGAAACCCTAAAATAAGCCAAGATCAAACAACACAGGTGGTGTATTTCTAAAATAAAAAAGAAGATGGAGAAAATCCCAAGAAACCTGATGCCATCAAGAAGAAGATGGAGAAGATACCAATCCCAGAAGGCAGGAGAAAAGAAGACTGATGAAAGAAGAAGAAGGCAGCATCCTGAAGAAGATGTCATGCTCTTATAAAAGACACCCAAATCCCTATATCCCCAAAATAAATATTTAAAAATAAAAGTATAACGAAATGAAAACTACATGTATATAAATTTAAGAGAGAGAAGTGTATAAAGTAAAAGTTGCCTGTGAACTAAGATGAAACAATAATATAGTACCCATGGAACAAATCTCCATTGAAAAACGCTAACCAATTTATTGTGTTAAAAAGACTATACGACCATTTAGCAATAACATAATATAAAAGTGCAAAGTGAACCAGTGATAGTTTTGGGTATTATAAAAAATGAACCTTGTGTTTCATTCTTAGCAATCACAAACATTGCATACAATGAAATATGCAATTTTCAATGACTTAAAATGTGTACTGTGACAATATGTTGTTCATAAGACATAAATCTGTTTAAAATAACATTTTGTTTTATATGCAAAAAGAAAAAAAGATTTCATAATACTTTTTGAACAATTTATGCTATTTATTTATTAATGACAGGGTACAATTCCCCAAAGACAATGTGTAAAAGACGGTATAAAAACTGTAGAATCCTACTTATAATAATAGTTAGAAATAAGAATATAAATATAAGGTTTTTATGTATATAGTAAAAGAATGTTCAAAAATGTTTTAGATATAAGGCCATTTGTTTGGGTCTGATACAACTAACATCAGAACTATAAAAATAATTACTACTTGTAAATAGTAGGAAGTAATTAAGATGTTAGTTAGTAAAAAACCTTTTTTTGTAAACCATATTTCCATGTTAGAAATAAGGATTTTGTTGTAAAATGTCTGAGTTGAAGACAACCATTTATTTAAAGATATTCTTTATTTGTTTGACTGTTATCTGTATTGTAACCAATACTAATTGTTATTGTGTAATTTGGAAAACATGTTTAATTTATAATACGGTATGTAAAAGTCAGAGAGGGTATCACACATCATATATTGTTTGTAAAGTTTTTGTAAGGAAAAAATGTTAAAAAACCTAGGCCAAAAGAATGGAAACCAAACTTCATCAAAACAGAGAAATTACTCATTTAAAAGCAAATAAACAAATTGGTTTAGACAAAATAAACTTGAGATCATGCCATATAATTGCACATACCATTTAGAGAGATTTTAATAAATTATATTCAGAATTATAAATAAAAATGAAAATGACTAAACTCAGAAATTTGGACATGGGAGTCATATATTCCAGAATAATGTTTCAGAATACAACTAATTCAATTAATTACAAGAAAATAAGGGAATATAAACCTTTTAATACAATATAGGATTATTAATATTAAATATAACTGATAAAATGGCTGAATTTACATAATGACAGGAAGTACGTTTTGACTTTTCAGAGTATACCAAACTGAAAGTAAAATTACTATTTTTTGGACAGAAAACACTATAAAACGGCATTATTTAATCTGAAAATAAGCTGAATGAACTGAAAGATTAATTTAAATAACATCTAGTGAATAAAATTGATAAATAACCCAAGTTTAGGCATTTATATAGTGAAATATTAAAGTGTGCACAGGATGTGAAAATATATTTGAACAATGTTAAGGATAATATTATATGGGCTAAGAGTTTAATTGAAACTGAAGGAAACAGTTAGTTGATTATTGGTATTTGAACGGTTAACATGACAAACGTTTTGTAACGTGTCTAACCTAACTTATAACGGTCATATAAAGCGAGTGAATAGTACGTTTTAGTGAAATCGCGAGTGACTTATAAAATACATCTAGAACTCTCACATTATAACAGAAACAATCAAGAAACACTACATAACACTGAACAATACATATCTACCCCGAAAAACACCAGAAAACAGTATAACACATTAACCAAATTAGTGTCGGAATCGGGTAAAGTGTTTGAACGTATAATTACACGGATACACTAAATACAACCCAGAAACATTACACAAGGCACTACACAACATTTTAAAAAGAGATTTGCAGACCCCAGAGCAAGAATACTACAGGAAAATCTTTTATTTGGAACGTCGAATATACGAATGACATTTTACTAACTTCACGGCAGCCATTTGCAATTGGTCGTCATCACCAGATCAACGCCTCCTAGGTCAACCCAGCTGTACGGTTCGACAACAAATTATTTTATTACAATTATTAATAAATGTCTGTATCTAGTAATAATTATTAACTTGTTGTAACGTTATACTTTTTAAATATTGGCCCGATTTCTCTGACTTTGATAATAATTGGCTGTTTAAAGAACCCTGTAAGATTTTTATATAATATAATTTGTAACTTTTTCGATATCCTGAGAATCGATATTATAATCGATAAGAGTCAATATTGCTACTAACTAATAAAACATTAATATTCTTCAACATTAAATAGTTCTTTATTTCATAAATATTACTAGTTATCACTAATATAATTCTAGTTAATAATATATCAGCACTTTACCACCTATAAGTGAAGATAACCTAAAAAAATAAAAAGGTAAACAAGTATCGATTGGTTTGAAGACAATCTTATGAGTGGTGATAGTTTATTTAAAATATACCAAAACTTTAATAAAATTTTTCAGAAGAGCATTACACTTTTTAAAACTTGTAACATGACAGATATAAGCATAATATTGAATGGCAATTGATCATTAGAATAATGAAGTTATAATATTTAAATTTGGAAGAAAGCATTAAGTTTAATATAAATAGATTAATTCATAGCAACTGTGGAAAGAAATCATTATTATAAAGAAAATACAAGTTCAAGTAAAAGGAGTTACTAGTGATGAGTCATCCAAGACCAGTCTCATAACCAAAGGTTCTTAAGGTATAACCCAGGAAGGTAAAAAAGTAAATAACAAAGCAGTACTGAATATGACCAAACCCACAACGAGGGAGAATAAATAGAATAGAAACCCTAAAATAAGCCAAGATCAACCAATACAGGTTGTGTATTTCTGAAATAAAGAAGAAGATGGAGAAGATCCCAAGAAACCTGATGGCATCAACAAGAAGATGGAGAAGATACCAATCCCAGAAGGCAGGAGAAAAGAAGACTGATGAAAGAAGAAGAAGGCAGCATCCTGAAGAAGATGTCATGCTCTTATAAAAGACACCCAAATCCCTATATCCCCAAAATAAATATCTAAAAATAAAAGTATAACGAAATAAAAACCACATGTATATAGATTTAAGAGAGAGGAGTGTATAAAGTAAAAGTTTCCTGTGAACTAAGATGGAACAATAATATAGTACCCATGGAACAAATCTCCATTGAAAAAACGCTAACCAATTTATTATGTTGATAAGACTATACGACCATTTAGCATTAACATAATATATAAGTGCAAAGTGAACCAGTGATAGTTTTGGGTATTATAAAAAATGAACCTTGTGTTTCATTCTTGGCAATCACAAACATTGGATGCAATGAAATATGCATTTTTCAATGACTTAAAATGTGTACTGTGACAATATGTTGTTCATAAGACATGAATCTGTTTAGAATAACATTTTGTTTTACATGAAAAAAGAAAAACAGATTTCATAGTGCTTTTTGAACGGTTCATACTATTTATTTGTTAATGACAGGGTACAATTCCCCAAAGACAATGTATAAAAGACGGTATAAAAACTGTAGAATCCTACTTATAATAATAGTTAGAAATAAGAATATAAATATAAGGTTTTTATGTATATAGTACAAGAATGTTTAAAAATGTTTTAGATATAAGGCCATTTGTTTGGGTCTGATACAACTAACATCAGAACTATAAAAATAGTTACTACTTGTAAATAGTCGAGAGTAATTAAGATGTTAGTTAGTAAAAAACCTTTTTTGTAAACCATATTTCCATGTTGGAAATGGGGATTTTGTTGCAAAATGTCTGACTTGAAGACAACCATTTATTTAAGAAAATATTCTTTCTTTTTGTTTAACTATTATTTGTATTGTAACCAATACCAATTGTTTTTGTGTAATTTGAAAACATGTTTAATTTATAATACTATATGTAAAAGTCAGAGAGGGTATTACACATCATATATTGTTTGTAAAATATTTTATAAGAAAAATTGTAAAAAAATCATAGGCCAAAAGAATGGAAACCAAACTTCATCAAAACAGAGAAATTGCTCATTTAAATGCAAGTAAACAAAAGGGGTTTAGACAAAATAAACTTGAGATCAAGCCATATAATTGCACATACCATTTAGGAAGATTTTAATAAATTATATTCAGAATTATAAATAAAAATGAAAATGACTAAACTCAGAAATTTAGACATGGGAGTCATATATTCCAGAATAATGTTTCAGAATACAACTAATTCAATTAATTACCAGAAAATAAGGGAATATGAACCTTTTAATACAATATAGGATTATTAATATTAAATATAACTGATAAAATGGCTGAATTTATATAATGACAGGAAGTAAATTTTGATGTTTTGACTTTTCAGAGTATACCAAACTGAAAGTGAAATTACTATTTTTTGGACAGAAAACACTATAAAATGGCATTATTTAATCTGAAAATAACCAGAATGAACTGAAAGATTAATTTAAATCACATCTAGTGAATAAAATTGACAAATAACCAAAGTTTAGGCATTCATATAGTGAAATAGTAAAGTGTACACAGGATGTGAAAATATTTTTGAACAATGTTAAGAATAATATTATATTGGCTAAGAGTTTAATTGAAACTGAAGGAAACAGTTAGTTCATTATTGGTATTTGAACGGTTAACATGACATACGTTTGATAACGTGGATAACCTAACCTATAATAGTCATACAAAGCGAGTGTATAGTGCGTTATTGTGAAATCGCGAGTGACTTGTAAAATACTTATAAAACTATCATATTATAACAGAAACAATCAAGTAACACTCCATAACACAGAACAATATAAATCTACTCCGAAAAACACCACAAAACACTAGAAAACTGTATAATACATTAACCCAAATTAGTGACGGAATCGGGGAAAGTGTTTGAACTAATAATTATACGGATACACTAAATACAACTCAGAAAGAGTACACCAATCACTACACAACATTTAACAAGAGATTTGCAGAGACAAGAACAGGAATATTGCCAGAAAATACATTATTTGGAACACTGCAGGAACGAGCAACATTTTGATCAACTTGACGGCGGCCATTTGCTTTGACGATCCCAGTGCCTTCTTCTTAGTTCAACTCAGCTGTTTGGTGAAAACAATTATTATATTTACAATTTATTATTCAATGTCTGTGTTTATTAATAACTATTAATTTGATTGTAACGTTATACTTTTTAAATATTAGCCCGATTTCTCTGACTTTGGTAATAACTGGCTGTTTAAAGAACCCTATATAATTTTTATATCGTATACTTGTAACTTTTTTCGATATCCTGAGAATCGATACTAATCGATAAGAGTCAATATTGCTATTACTTAATAAAACATTAATACTTTTCAATACTTAATAGTTCTTTATTTCTTCAATAATACTAATTACCAATAATATAATTCTAATTGATAATCTACAAGGACTTTACCACCCGTAAGTGAAGATAACCTAAAAAATAAAAAGGTAAACAAGTATCGATTGGTTTGAAGACAGTCTTATGAGTGGTGATAGCTTATTTAAAATATACTAAAACTTTAATAAAAATTTTCAGAAGAGCATTACACTGTTTAAAACTTCACAGCCCTATATTAATTAATTGATCCTAATTAATTAATTAATAAAATTAAAAATTTTTTTTTTAATTATTTTTTTTATAAACATAATTTTTTTTTAAATTTCCTTCAAAACAATAAATTTTGTTTTGAAACTTTCGGCGAAGCTGAACAGATATATTCCTTCATCAACTTTACGCTACTCGACCGGTCTTGCTACCATTGGGACTCGACCAGCTGGGAAACTTAAGGAAGTGTTTCAGGCCAGTAAGACGTCGAGAGCCACACCAATTACACACCAATTTAAGAACACACACATCTTATTTGTTATATTATTACAAATTGGCTAGCCCAAACAGTGGGGTTTGATTACATCGGAGTCTAACATATTCCACAATAGAATATCATCAACACATTACACACACTAATTTATTATTTATTACAAATTGGCGCACAACTTTAGGGGCTTTAATTAGCGATTGGAAGGCCAATACATTCTGCACAATCACTAGTTGGAGCTAGGCAACAGCTATAAAGCCAGAGAATTTCAAAGGAAAATGCAACGACGTGCAACATCTAAGAAACGGGCGGCGGAGGCCGAGAAAGAAATAGAAGCTGACATGGACAACAAGGAGGCGACACCAGTAGAGGTGGAAGAGGTATTACAATCAGTGTGGTCCAAACAAACTGAACAACCGGAGATACCCCCGCAAACAGGGGAAGTCAATGCCCAGAAGGAACCATTGGAAAAGCCGACACGAACGGAGGAGGGGAGTATACAAGATGTGATGAGAATGATGATGGAAATGAGTAAGCAAATGGAAGGAATGAATAAGAAGATGGAATCCACAAGTAAGGAATTGAAGGAAGACTTGAGTAAGAAAATGGGGAGTGATAACCAGTCCTTGAAAGAAGATTTAGGAAATAAAATCGAAACAACAAACAAGAAGATGGAAGAGAAGATGGAAGAAAACAGCAAGAAGATGGAAGGAAAGTTAGAAGAATTGAAGAAGGATAATCAATCCACAAAAGAAGAGTTGACTGGGATGAACAAGAACATAGAAAATTTGAAGGAAGATAACAAGAAGATGGAAGAAGAGATGGGGAAGAAGTTAGAAGAATTGAAGGAAGACAACCAATCGTTCAAGGAAGAATTCAAGTCAACTAAAGAAGAATTGATTAATAAAATTGAGAACACCAATCAGAAAATCGATGAAACCAGGAAGAAGATAGAGAAGAACAACCGACAGTTGAAGGAAGAATTGAAGGAAGACAACAGGAAGTTGGAAGAGAAGATGGGGGAGAAATTGGAAGAATTGAGAGAGGACAATCAAATTCTAAGAGAAGAGTTAAGGGAGGTAAATCAGGAGAATTTGGACAAACTGGACGAAAGGATGGAATTGTTGCGAGAAGAACTGAATAAAGAAATCACTGTTAACAAAAAAGCGATGAATAAGAAGATGGAAGAAGAAAATATAATGGTCAATCGACAGATTCGAGAGATTGATGGAAAGTGCAACCAGACCGAAAAGGAGGTGCATGAGTTTAAAGAAGTGGTGAACATCAAGTTCACAAATATTGAAGAACATAGTCGTAGGAAGGTAGAATAACAGAGAAAGGAAAATCAAGAAGAATTCGGAAAAGTACGCGACCAAGTCACAGAACGATGTAACGATATACAAGAGACCGTGGCCAGTATCACCGGTCAGGTGCGACAAAGCCGAGAGGAGATGGAAGCAATAAGGAACAGACCGACTCATTTCACCGGATTGCCTGTCAACGAAAGCCGAGAGTGGCTCAACTTCCGGCAATACAAACGCAAGCCGATGGAGTTCCTAGCTAGGGTAGAAGAATATTTGACCAAGCATAAAATTAATCAATGGAGCCATAGCAGGGAGATATTCGACGAGTCTTTCCGAGACATAACAGATAATTGGTGGATGGCCAACCGGAGTGAAATTTCCGACTACCAACAGTTCCGGAAAATGTTTAAGACAAAATACTGGTCTGAGACCACCCAGAACTTGATCCGAGACAATATTTGTAATGGAAGATACAGGTCACAATTAGGTAGCAGTATGACGGCATATTTCTTGGGGAAGGTGTGTATGGCAAAACACCTTGAGCCAGCAATCCCAGAAGAATGTTTAGTGAATAAGATATCTTATCACTATGATGAGGACATTATCAGGGCCCGGAGAGGTAGTCAGATCAAGACGATCCAGGGAATGACCGAGTTATTGGAGGGATACGAGAACGAAGAGTATTATCGGCAGAGCAGAAAGAGAAATGAGAGACCAGAAGCAAGGCCAACTACCTACCCCAATAACGGCAATAACCATGCAAGTAACCGGAACCAGCCCAGTAATTACGACGGCCATAACAACCAGCCGCGTAATAACCAGTTTAACAGTAATTTTAAAGGCGTTAGGAATAACAACCCCTACCCAAACAATAGAAACAATTTTTATCAACAAAATAATGTCCCATACAGTCAGAGAAATCCATATCCCAACAATAATGTTGACAGACCTTACCCACCTAACCGAAATTACTATAATAATAATTTTAATAATAACAATAATAGCAATAGTAATAACCGAGTGTCGCGCCCTAGGGTAAATTTTATAAGAGCAGAAGATCGCGGACCCAGGAGATATTATCAACCGAGGAGGAGCAGCTTCCACGGCGCCGACCGAAGATGGAGGAGTGCGGAACGAGACGGCCCAAGATACGAACAGGAAAGACGAAGTACCAGCCTGGAAGATCTTGGCAGACAACCGAACAGGGCGTTAAACATCAACCAGGGTACAGAACGTCAGGAGACAAACCAGAGTTTCCCGAACGATGCCTCGGTCAATAATAACTCAAACAATGAACAAAATACTTTAAACGAGAGGAGGCAGTAATCAACAACGATGACCCGTTACTGCTTATACTTCCTGGGTTAGAAAAGGATGATTTGCAACAAGCAAACAATGATAAAAACATCACTATTATCAGTAACCATTATTTGAAAGACATACGAACTGAACTTTTGGAAGAGAACGAGAAGAGTCTCAGCAACAGTAATAATGAGATAATTTATATAACAGCGGAGGTGGAAGGAGTTCCCGCTAAAATAATGATAGACACAGGAGCTAATATTTCAATAATAAACTCCAATGAGTTGGAGAGAATACAATGTAAATGTGGAAAAACCTAACATTTGAAGGAGTAAGAGGAGCTAACCATCAAAGAGCGACATTTAGAAGAGAAGGCATTTATAAGGAAAGAAAAAGAGAAGATCAACTTACAAAAGTATAAATAATATGGGCCAGTGTAGAGTACAATATATGCCCATATGTTGTGGTAAATGATAAGCATAACAATACATATGAGTTGAGGGAAATCGTTTCAGGAAAAATCAAAGGAGTGTACAATCAAGCTTCTATGAAGAAATATTATGAAGAATGAGTTGTGAGTTTTAGAATTTATATTTATAAAAATTCGAAAATAATGTAAGTACATCTTACAACCTAATATTTTGAGAAGAACATTCTGGAGAATTATAAGAAGAATGAATTTAGAATTATGAATTTAATTTAAAAAAAAAAATTCTAAAATATGTAAGTACATCTTACTACAACCTAATAATTTTGGAGAAAAACTTTATGGAAGAAAGAGAAATAGAGAGAATTTTGTACTTATTAATATTAAAAATTTAAAATTAAGTAAGCACAGCTTACTACCACTGAATTATGAGAAAAACATTTTGGAAGAATTAAGAAGAAAGGAATTTTGAAGTTAATATACGAAAAATTTAAAAATAAAGTAAGACCAACTTACTATAACTAAGTTCATGAGAAAACTTTATGGTAAATAATTAAGAAGAATTTGAATTTGGAGAAATACCGAAACATTCAGAAATAATAGTAAGATCACAGTACTATAAACAATTCTGAATGAAACAATTCTGGGAATAAATGAATTAAACAGAATTTGAATGTTGATAGAACGTCAGAACTTTGAAACAAGATAAGATCAACATATTACAAGGATTTATGAGAAATATTTTTCAATTAAATAAAAAGAATAGTTTTACATTAAAACTAACCAAGTTCCAAAAAATAATTATGTGTCAATTATGATTGAATTGAGAAGAAAATAAAGTGATTAATTCAGAAAAGAGAATTAATTTTAATCCAGAATAAATGCTAGACATTCACAATAGCATTTGAAGGAGTAGAGAAGAATAACAAAAAAGAGTGTAATATGCAAGAGAAGAAAAAATTTTGAAAGCAAAGAGACCAATTACTTTTGAAACGATAATGAATACAGTTAATTAAGAGCAAAGAAGAACAACTCATACCAAACATATGGAGAAGATGATTTTGAACCAATGATAATAATAAGACCTATATGAAATGCAAAGAGAATAAATACCACATGAAATATAATATAAATGAATTAATGCTAATGAATGCGAAGGCGGATTAATAACTTTCTAAGAGAAAGGAAAGAACCAAAATGTTTAAATAAAATGATCAATATAACAACCTCTATATCTAATGTAAAGATACAATGTCAAAAAATTAAATATAATATATTAAGACCATTCAAATAATGAATACGAAAGACTATTTATAAAGACCATGCTAATACTATGAGTAACCAGAAGAAAGTATAAAGAGAATTCAGATGGAGAAGAAAGAGAGTTACACTGTAAACAGTAACCAGAATTATTAAAAGAAAGGTTTTCAACCATAATTAAAATAAATATATCAGACAAGTTAAGAGTTTTGAAAAAATATATATGTAATGAGTATAATAATGATTATGAAGATTTATTAAGATAGAAAATGTGAGATAATCTGAGAGACTACGAAATGGAGAATCCAAAGATATTTTTATTAGTCGAAAATGAGACTACTTTTTATTTATTTATTCGATGACTGACTGAAGATAATTCCAGCAGCATTATGTTTTTGAGCAGGGATGGATATGCCTCTGTACTCAATTTATAGAAGTGGTGTATGGCCAGCAGAGAAGTAGCGTACAGTGCCCCTCTGATCTGCCCCAGCCCACGTGATAGGGAATGTTAGGGAATTAATATCCCAAGGATGCAACACGAAGTTGATAAAGGAAGAAAATGTATTACAATAATAATATATCTCAGAAGACACTAACTATCCGAAAAGGATCAGTAGTAAAACAAATAATTATATATATAAAATTAATTAAACTCTAATTATAAAATGTCGGTATAAAAATGGAGAAGAAAATGAATTATAAGAAATGATGAAATTATCATAAGAAATTATTTCATCCATAAATATGTCTGAAATAATTACTTCTGGAGGGGAGCAATCTGTAACATGACAGATATAAGCATAACATTGAATGCCAATTGATCATTAGAATAATGAAGTTATAATATTTAAATTTGGAAGAAAGCATTAAGTTTAATATAAATAGATTAATTCATAGCAACTGTGGAAAGAAATCATTATTATAAGGAAAATACAAGTTCAAGTAAAAGGAGTTACTAGTGATGAGTCATCCAAGACCAGTCTCATAACCAAAGGTTCTTAAGGTATAACCCAGGAAGGTAAAAAAGTAAATAACAAAGCAGTACTGAATATGACCAAACCCACAACGAGGGAGAATAAATAGAATAGAAACCCTAAAATAAGCCAAGATCAACCAATACAGGTTGTGTATTTCTGAAATAAAGAAGAAGATGGAGAAGATCCCAAGAAACCTGATGGCATCAAGAAGAAGATGGAGAAGATACCAGTCCCAGAAGGCAGGAGAAAAGAAGACTGATGAAAGAAGAAGAAGGCAGCATCCTGAAGAAGATGTCATGCTCTTATAACAGACACCCAAATCCCTATATCCCCAAAATAAATATCTAAAAATAAAAGTATAACGAAATAAAAACCACATGTATATAGATTTAAGAGAGAGGAGTGTATAAAGTAAAAGTTTCCTGTGAACTAAGATGAAACAATAATATAGTACCCATGGAACAAATCTCCATTGAAAAAACGCTAACCAATTTATTATGTTGATAAGACTATACGACCATTTAGCATTAACATAATATATAAGTGCAAAGTGAACCAGTGATAGTTTTGGGTATTATAAAAAATGAACCTTGTGTTTCATTCTTGGCAATCACAAACATTGGATGCAATGAAATATGCATTTTTCAATGACTTAAAATGTGTACTGTGACAATATGTTGTTCATAAGACATGAATCTGTTTAGAATAACATTTTGTTTTACATGAAAAAAGAAAAACAGATTTCATAGTGCTTTTTGAACGGTTCATACTATTTATTTGTTAATGACAGGGTACAATTCCCCAAAGACAATGTATAAAAGACGGTATAAAAACTGTAGAATCCTACTTATAATAATAGTTAGAAATAAGAATATAAATATAAGGTTTTTATGTATATAGTACAAGAATGTTTAAAAATGTTTTAGATATAAGGCCATTTGTTTGGGTCTGATACAACTAACATCAGAACTATAAAAATAGTTACTACTTGTAAATAGTCGAGAGTAATTAAGATGTTAGTTAGTAAAAAACCTTTTTTGTAAACCATATTTCCATGTTGGAAATGGGGATTTTGTTGCAAAATGTCTGACTTGAAGACAACCATTTATTTAAGAAAATATTCTTTCTTTTTGTTTAACTATTATTTGTATTGTAACCAATACCAATTGTTTTTGTGTAATTTGAAAACATGTTTAATTTATAATACTATATGTAAAAGTCAGAGAGGGTATTACACATCATATATTGTTTGTAAAATATTTTATAAGAAAAATTGTAAAAAAATCATAGGCCAAAAGAATGGAAACCAAACTTCATCAAAACAGAGAAATTGCTCATTTAAATGCAAGTAAACAAAAGGGGTTTAGACAAAATAAACTTGAGATCAAGCCATATAATTGCACATACCATTTAGGAAGATTTTAATAAATTATATTCAGAATTATAAATAAAAATGAAAATGACTAAACTCAGAAATTTAGACATGGGAGTCATATATTCCAGAATAATGTTTCAGAATACAACTAATTCAATTAATTACCAGAAAATAAGGGAATATGAACCTTTTAATACAATATAGGATTATTAATATTAAATATAACTGATAAAATGGCTGAATTTATATAATGACAGGAAGTAAATTTTGATGTTTTGACTTTTCAGAGTATACCAAACTGAAAGTGAAATTACTATTTTTTGGACAGAAAACACTATAAAATGGCATTATTTAATCTGAAAATAACCAGAATGAACTGAAAGATTAATTTAAATCACATCTAGTGAATAAAATTGACAAATAACCAAAGTTTAGGCATTCATATAGTGAAATAGTAAAGTGTACACAGGATGTGAAAATATTTTTGAACAATGTTAAGAATAATATTATATTGGCTAAGAGTTTAATTGAAACTGAAGGAAACAGTTAGTTCATTATTGGTATTTGAACGGTTAACATGACATACGTTTGATAACGTGGATAACCTAACCTATAATAGTCATACAAAGCGAGTGTATAGTGCGTTATTGTGAAATCGCGAGTGACTTGTAAAATACTTATAAAACTATCATATTATAACAGAAACAATCAAGTAACACTCCATAACACAGAACAATATAAATCTACTCCGAAAAACACCACAAAACACTAGAAAACTGTATAATACATTAACCCAAATTAGTGACGGAATCGGGGAAAGTGTTTGAACTAATAATTATACGGATACACTAAATACAACTCAGAAAGAGTACACCAATCACTACACAACATTTAACAAGAGATTTGCAGAGACAAGAACAGGAATATTGCCAGAAAATACATTATTTGGAACACTGCAGGAACGAGCAACATTTTGATCAACTTGACGGCGGCCATTTGCTTTGACGATCCCAGTGCCTTCTTCTTAGTTCAACTCAGCTGTTTGGTGAAAACAATTATTATATTTACA
This sequence comes from Magicicada septendecula, assembly GCA_034769895.1. Taxonomy (NCBI): domain Eukaryota; kingdom Metazoa; phylum Arthropoda; class Insecta; order Hemiptera; family Cicadidae; genus Magicicada; species Magicicada septendecula. Next base: position 76,949,061 of record CM068372.1, on the reverse strand, counting down.
ATTTATTATTCAATGTCTGTGTTTATTAATAACTATTAATTTGATTGTAACGTTATACTTTTTAAATATTAGCCCGATTTCTCTGACTTTGGTAATAACTGGCTGTTTAAAGAACCCTATATAATTTTTATATCGTATACTTGTAACTTTTTTCGATATCCTGAGAATCGATACTAATCGATAAGAGTCAATATTGCTATTACTTAATAAAACATTAATACTTTTCAATACTTAATAGTTCTTTATTTCTTCAATAATACTAATTACCAATAATATAATTCTAATTGATAATCTACAAGGACTTTACCACCCGTAAGTGAAGATAACCTAAAAAATAAAAAGGTAAACAAGTATCGATTGGTTTGAAGACAGTCTTATGAGTGGTGATAGCTTATTTAAAATATACTAAAACTTTAATAAAAATTTTCAGAAGAGCATTACACTGTTTAAAACTTCACAGCCCTATATTAATTAATTGATCCTAATTAATTAATTAATAAAATTAAATTTTTTTTTTAATTATTTTTTTTATAAACATAATTTTTTTTTAAATTTCCTTCAAAACAATAAATTTTGTTTTGAAACTTTCGGCGAAGCTGAACAGATATATTCCTTCATCAACTTTACGCTACTCGACCGGTCTTGCTACCATTGGGACTCGACCAGCTGGGAAACTTAAGGAAGTGTTTCAGGCCAGTAAGACGTCGAGAGCCACACCAATTACACACCAATTTAAGGACACACACATCTTATTTATTATATTATTACAAATTGGCTAGCCCAAACAGTGGGGTTTGATTACATCGGAGTCTAACATATTCCACAATAGAATATCATCAACACATTACACACACTAATTTATAATTTATTACAAACTTCACAGGCCTATATTAATTAATTGATTATAATTAATTAATTAATAAAAAGAAAATTTTTTTTTAATTATTTTTTTTTATAAACATAATTTTATTTTAATTTTTTTTTTCAAAACAACAATTTTTGTTTTGAAACTTTCGGTGAAGCTGAACATATATTTCTTCATCAACATTACGCTACTCGACCGGTCTTGCTACCATTGAGACTCGACCAGCTGGGAAACTTAAGGAAGTGTTTCAGGCCAGTAAGACGTCGAGAGCCACACCAATATAAACACACCAATTAAACATACTACATAACAATTTTTCTTATTTTATTCCAAATTGGCTAGCCCAAACAGTGGGGCTTGATTACATCAGAGTCAACATCACCACTACTATTAATATTTTTATTTTATTACAATATGTATCTGTATATGTATAATGAAAATAATGAGATATGATTCTACACTATTTATGTTCAATGTAAATATTGATTTCTTATAATAAAATGCATATAAACACTATTATGCCTCATTTAATTATCTCAAACAAAAATAACAACACTGTTACACACCACCATAGAAACAATTTTCCGATTAGCTCTTTCAAGCTTCACAACTCATCATCAGATCAGAAATATTTAGATTAGATCACCTTTCCGATGTGACGATCAGCTGTGAAGCTTGAAAGCGCTAATCGGAAAAATTTCCATTACAGGAATAGTGGTGTGCGACAGTGCTATTTCTCTTTATGATTATAAACACTAACAAAACTTTTTTAATTAAATATTTAATTATCATTTCACTCGTATTAGAATCTTAATGCTTTAGCAAAAAATCTCTGTATTCCAAATACATTTACGTTCTGTTTACTCTCTTTTACACTTTGAATCAGCTCGCTCGCCACTCGACATTTACGTTCTGTTTACTCTCTTTTACACTTTGAATCAGCTCGCTCGCCACTCGACATAGAAGTTCTCATTTTGGGGAGTGTTCCACAACAGGCTCATATGTTTCTTTAGTATGTCTTTGTCTGACTTTCATTTTAATCTTTCTATGGTTTGACTTGTTTGTTAGCCCTAACAAAACTTCCAAAAATAAGTAAGACGGCCAGAAACTGTGCTGAATCGCAGAAGACATGACCTTTCCTCTGGAAACCCAAACAGTACCTTTTACAACTCGAGGAACGTACATCAAATACACATACGCTGACAGACACATACACACACATTTATATGCAATAACTTGTAACCCCTATATTTTGTAACACTTTGCACTGTTAAATGATCTTCAGTGGAATTCCAACGAAATGCATGATCACCGTGTTCCAGAACTGGAAAGCTGCATTATCCGACGGATGTGTGCGGGCCTCTGTTTGAAGAGGAACTCGAGTTTTGGGGGCTGGACGCTAACCAGGTGGAGCCATGCTGCTGGATGACGTATACACAGGTATTCCTAGGCATTGTCATTACCTACGCTATACGTTATACTAAAAGGTATGAGAAATTATAGCACAATAATTATTTGGCATTGTATATAAAACACGAATATGTTATATTTATAATAATTATTACACTAAAGACAGAGATTTCTGTAAAAAAAGCCTGCTTTAATCGTAGTGTATATCATAATGTGTACATAATCTTCTGTTATCAATCTTGTATTTCCTACTAAGCCTGTGGTCATACTTTCCTTTTGTTCTCCTTTCCACTGGGTTCCAGTTTGAGGAGGTATTGAAGTTCCTATTTGATTCTATCTATTTCACGTAACCGTACTGAGGTAATCGTTTTGTTTTTATTTAATAATAATAATAATATGTAATAATATATAATACGTTATTAAATGTTCATGTATAGTCAATCATGATCCTTCCGTTTCCTGAAATTCTACCCATTGCAAGCAATACATTTCTTTGTTTTTAAGCATTCTTCATGTATTCCTTTCGGTTAATCTTACGTTTAATGTCCATTACAGGTTTAGGCATACATTTCATAATGGTGTTATAGTTTCTCTAATTTATTCCTTTCAATGGTTTGAAATCACCATATTTAATTAATTGTGTAAATTAATCAAATTGTGTGTACTTCTTCCATTTCCTAGGTTACTTTGAAAAACCCTGATTACATTTATCTACTTAACATAATATTAATCCGCCATAATGAGCCTATATTCTTTAAAAGTTTTGTATCGTTCTCAATGCTCCGTAGGCCAGGTTCTATTATGACCACCAAACAAATTGATTTGCAAAAAAGAATTTTACATTCTTTTTGTTTCTTTCTTCTGTGCGATAATACCTTACTGAGCTCATTTGTGTTCACTCATGTCTCTCGGAATGTGCAGTAAATAGTCGTATTTCTTGTATTTCAAGTCGATGTCCAACAAAACAGACAAATAGACTTAATACTGTTAATAGTATTATAACTATTATTAAACCAGATTGATTTTTAATCTCATCAATAAATCGATATTAAAATAGTAAAAAGTTTCTGTAAAGTGTTTCTCTCAAATGCGTATCTAACTCAAGAACTGTAAGTCCCAAGTGCAATCTTCCGTCAGGCATTATAAGGAGTAGTACATAATAATAACTAAATCATTTAGACTACTAAACTGCAGTTAATTAAGCTATACAATAATATCACTTACCACCAACGACATTGTGTAGAATAATCTGATCACTAGAAGCGAATTAGGAAAGAAAGTTGATAGTGCGTCATATATTTATAGACAGGGGCGAACACTAGAATTTCACTTGGGGGGTGGTGGATTTTTTGTAACCACATATCGTTTTGTTAGGGTATTTTTTTTCTTATATTGTAATGAAAATCGTAAAAATAAATTAAAACTAATGGGTAAATAGTAGCTGCAATTCAATAGTTTCATTAAACTCAATTAAAAACATACATCAGATAGGATTACAGTTTGTCTTCGAAGCTTAATAATACCTTTATGTGAAATATAGTCTAAAGAGAAGTTAAAATTAAGAAAGTGAGGGTTAACAGCATGCATCTAAATCCTGTGGATATAAATCTATATAACAGGGCTGTAGATATATGTTTTACAGCATGTAAAATAGTGTTTAATAATTTGGTAAAAAATAAGATTGTAATCTTCTTCAAAAGGAAAAGTAGAAAAAGAAAGAAAGGTAAAAAACGAAGAAATAAATATTACTTACATACTTTGATAAATAAGAGTTTTATTTGTCCTAATTGATATTAAAAAGAATATGTGGATTACGTATGTTTCATTATATGTTTATTACATGTTTAATTTAAAGAAAGTTAGAAATATTTTAATAAATTTGGTCAAATAAAGCGCGTTAATTACCCAAGTACATAGGATAACACAGGAATTGTTTAATGTCACGTAGCTTTAAAAATCGTCGTACGCTCTTTATCATAGCCCTCGGTTTACGGGCAACGGGTAAAAGCAAACAGTTCCTTCTCTGCAGAATTAAATAAAACAGCTGACATGGCTCAAGCATAGTGTACAGCACGTCGTCACATGAATCGTAAGTTTCAAGTTGGTTATAACCAGCGGAAAATCGTGTCCTCCTATTCTCTCTCAAATCGATTGCTTTTCACATTTCACCACTTCTTTTCATATGTTATATTTATTACTGAGAAAAAGGCCTAATATTTTAGATTATTTAAACTTGTCATTGACTTAAATAGTATTTTTTTTAAATTGACAAAACTTGGAAGACAATGAATTACATTTCAAAAAATACGCAGCGAATTTTAAATTTCTTGCTCCCATATTATTTTAACTTTTTCGGACCCCATATCCCCGTCTAGGTTTGCCTCTGTTTATAGAAGCCCCAGACAGTACAATGAATAAGGCATGAAATTATCAAAATGGGTTTAGAGAATCAGATCAAAGTGTCTATATACGCCCTACGTCTTACAGGGGTGGTGATGGGTAATCGCAGTCTCTACTGCGGTATAGCAACCAATTGTTGCCCTGCGTGTTTCCCTAGATACTGAATTCTAAAAGCCTGTCCGGTAACTGAAAAACAATCGATATCCACAGCCATGCATCTTCTTCACAGACTTGCCACCTTGGTAGTAGAGTGTCCATAAATAGTATATTGTGATTCTCCCTCTGCGCCACTTACTACATGTGTGTGTGTGTGTGTGTGTGTGTGTGTGCATGCGCTCATAGTGAAAGAGAGAGAAATGATATACTCACGTGTACTGTGTATTGGTTTTCTGTAGTCACATTATATAGAATGTATCGATGGTGTTTTGATTCCTCGTTTTATTCTGTTGATTAATCCGCTTAATCGACATTCTTAAATCCGGAATCACACGAATCCGGAGTCGTGTACATTAGTGCGCGCGTGAGCTCGACCCCCTTAAATTTACGAATGTAATTGTCTCCATTATGATAAGAACTAAACTGAAAGTAAACATGACATATATGACCCATGTTAAAGGGGAAATATAGTAGAAAAAGTAATTAGATTATTAAAGTCTAGATTTTGGAACAGAAACGTTACTAGAGGAGAAGTCGATAAAAGAAGATTATACAAAACAATATATGGTGTTGACAATGGAGTTGAAAGTAACGAGACAGGTGATAACGGAATTCAATTGTCTGAGTCGAAGCTGCAGAACACCAAATTTGGAGCAAAGTAGGAACAAAGGAATTAGGGAAAATACAAGTATGATCATTGGCATTAAAGAGAACATAGGAAAAAATAATTAAAATACCTTATAAAGTAAGGAGATTTGGAGATTTCAGACTGCCAAAGGCAATACTGTAGTGGGTAACCCCGTAAGAAGGAAGAGGCAGAGGCCTGTTCGAAACTAAGAGATGATGTCGATACACGTACGACTTTGATACGAAAGCATAGAAAAAGGTATGTGTCATGATAGAAAAGATTGGAAAAAGAGAACAAAGACACTGCGTACGCCGTAGAACAGTGACAACCCTGGTGTAATGGGATCGACTGAAAAAGATAAGCAAGAGAATTGCCTGGACTGATGATTAGCTTTGAGCACCATTTTTCAACTGAGAATTTTAAAACTTATGTATGAAATGCAGGCCTAAAAGTTACATTGATTAGTCTTAAGTATGACAGTGGCAATTTCAGTTCGCGATAGTTATGTCAATTAAAGTTAATTGAAGTAAATACAATTTCTATTAGTTACTTAAAAAGTTTGCAAATGAATTTGTACCTTAGCTTTGTGGCATGAAGCCCTTGGTAGGAGAGGGAAATCCAAACTTTATCTGTGTTGCATCTCAGTGGTCAGTGGTCATCTCAAATTTGGAAACCACTGCTGTACAACATCTCTTTGTGTGTGTGTGTGTGTGCGCGCGCGCGCGCTCGCGTATGTATTTGTGTGTAATACTTTGTTTTCTGTTATCCGAATATAAGACAATTCTTTTATAAAATTTTACAAATATAAATTTGATAATAATTTATATATAAACAATATTAGGCAGTTCAAATTAAGCTCAATGCCTACTGCGCTATCACTATTTGTAGTGATATGTTGCGGACAGCCTTGTGTAACGTACTAATTTGCACGAAATTGTTTCCTCATGTCACGTACAGATATTCCAGTCTGTCTCTCGGCATTTGTATTTGCAGATTAATACGCAAATGCGTATCACAGTAACGAACACAACGGTATATTTATATGAACACTGATTCACATTTACAGTAAAACAGAACGCTCCTTGTGCCTTGTTTTGTAAATGTAATAGTTTAGTGGAAGCTTAAGGCATTTTTTATTCTTTTAAATCTTTCTATCCTTCCAGAGCGGCTTAATTGGCGGAAATACATACCTGGCTTAACTTGATGACGAAAATACGAGAGGTTTAAACGTAAGTTTTGGCCAAACATCATGCTTGTAACCGGTCTGTTTAGGTTGGCAGTCTACTCTGTCTGGACTTTGTGTGCTACTTTGTGACGCACACACCACGACTCATGATTAACATATGTGATATTGTTGGTAAGATTACCAAAAGCGGCAAGTAGGTACAAACCAACTGGAACAAGAAAGCGTACGGAGAATAAAGGAAAGATGGGAAAAAATCGTACGAAGCCGGTACAGGTCACCAAGATCTAATCCTTGTTGGAAAAGAAGAAGAAGAAGAAGATGATGAGGAGATTTTGTTGGTGAGGAGAGTGATAATGTAATTACACAGTCTTTAGCCAAAACTGGAAAAGGCGTAAGTCAAACGGCGTATACCATGGTGGCAAGTGAGTGAATTCTTATACTTCTTAACTATATACAAATAATAACTCTCATACGAATTATAGACATAAAGACATAAAGACAGTACGATTGATGTACGGAGATAGCAGGGGAAGTGAGCTATGAAGAAAAGGATCTACAGAGAAAAGAAACGGTTTTCCTCTGTGCTTATGTTTGCAGGACAAAGTATCAAAGAAGAAAAGTTGACGAGCCTGTCACACCAGTTGGTTAGTGCGCTGCTGTCTATATTTGATAACCAATATTAGAGAAAATATAATGTTTTTGTACGAGAAAATGTACCTACAAATAATGTCTTATACATATTACTTTGAATAACTTTTATTCCTTAAGTAATCCGAAAAAAATGCTTAGGATTTTACCTAAATGAAAAACTTACCTGGCGTGCACCAGTAAAGATGAAAAACATCAATTGATTTTATAACTCGATCAGATAGTATTGTTGAATGCAGAAGATCCCAGTGAATAGTATAAAAAAATATAACGAAAGTTTTACAAAACAGAACTGGATATATTAAGACTAATACGACGAATACTCCTTGGTATATTTCCAATTCGCCAAAAACAAACCCTTATGCTCATAACAGGTATCAGCTACATGAGTTGTAAAGCAAGTGATTAGGTACTTATCCGACTAATTCACAGAAGACTGAACAATAGATCGTAAGTCTAAGACGCCTAATGCAAACTTCAATAAATTAATTTTCAATAAAGATATTATCTTACATCGAGTTATTTATGACTCTGTGTAATTGTCTAACGAGTAATATAATTTATATTACAAAACAGTTTTATCTTTAGAAAGTACCTATTTAAATATTGAGAACTTTTAGAATGTGTCAGATGATTTTCTGAATCAATTTAATCATTGACGTAAAAAGTTTATAATAATTTAAGTTTTCCTTATTTATTTCTCCTTCCCTTTCATATTTCTGATTGTATGTCAGCCTGTCTACAGATATATAGACTTTAATATTTTTTAACGTTAGTTTATGTTTTCTTGGTTATGTTTTAGCATCGTGACACTCAGGAAACATTAGCCGTTCTGGATCGTCTGGATCTGGACACGGACAAACCGAGTGACGAGGAAATGGCTCGGAAGTTTGGCTTCGAAGAAGACTACTTTCAGGGTACATTGTCTTGGTGGCAGAAAATTAAACCTCAGCTTTGGTCACTCTTTGATGAGCCATACTCCTCCAACACAGCCAAGGTAAAGTATTATCCGATTTGTTGGCATCAGATATGGATAAAACTACATTTTACCTTGTCAAATCGAGATACATTTGAAAATATATATTATAATAAATCTAACACAAAATTACCGTATATGAGGTACTTATGGCAATTTAGTTCAATTAGTAATGCTATGAATTTAATGAGAATGTATCTACATAATTTTTGACCCAAACGTTGTATTTAGTTTCTGATACTCCTTATGATTTTGATTCAGATGTAAGTATAGATCTGGAAACAACTTTGACATTTTGTAGCAGGTTTGGAAGACAAATGTCAACTGTACGGGCGGTAAAGTCTTATAGTTTGGCCCGTTTTTTTCAGTACACAATAGGCGTTCAGAAGTAGGTAACCACTGCAATTTCACCTTGCAAAGTGTAAATATTTTCTGCAACCAGGCTAGGTCTCGAGTTTGAGACAAAGATTCCCTGATTGGCACCGGTGTTGAGAAGACAAATGTTCAAACACTTTCTGAGATATACCAGTCTTCAATAGGTGTAGTTATTCAGACAAGAAAAGATAATAATTCTATTAATAAACAAATGTCACACGATACAGCCTACAACCAAAGCATTATTAAAATAGCGAGTGGGTTATCTGAACATTCAAATAATGAACTAGAAAATAAATTAAATAATTGAATATATTTTAGTTTTAAAATTTGTAAAGCGTAAAATGTTGTCAAATTAAGACATAATTAGAAGAAGAAGATACCGTATGAACGATAAAACAGTGGAGATGCAAGTTACATTAAATATGAAGAAAAAATAATTATCAGTATAACTGCTCCAGCTATGAAGATTAGCATTGATGCGCCGACATTTTGTAGATTTAAAGAAACCGACATATTTTGATAAAATAGGCCTACTATCTCTAACTGAACATGCGATAACCGGATAGAGGTCAGCAATAGTGGCCAATTTTGAAATAGCTAAGTAATATCTTAAAAACTAAAACACTGCCTTTGCGCTAAGAAAACCTAGTTATTAATATTCTGTTATCCTAATAGCAAACATATATACAACAGAATCATAAAAATTGGAGATTGCGTACATAAACGTAGTTACGACTATGTTAATAATGAGGAAAACGCAGAACCAAAACGTTTTTGAGTAGTTATGTATGAGCATGAATTATTCTCAACTAAAAATAAATATAAGTTTATATTCTCAGCTAAGTTTTTTTATAATTAGATTTGCAGATTATACTGTTCTGGTAGCAGAAAGTCAAGCGATCTGCAAGCTTCGTTTGTGTAGACGAGTGAATTTCATTAAGATAAATGTAACATGACAGAAATAAATTTAAAAGAAAATTAACGAGGTGAACTTGGAATGGGGTAAACAACCGTATTCAGGATGAATGGGAAAAGTTAATTAAAGTGGGTTAAAGTAAGGGAATTGAGGTACTTAGGCATTTCATCCTGTGCCAGCAGGCCAGCGGAAAGTTACTACGAGTATTACTCAGGCAACATAGGCGTTTAATAAGAGGAGGTTTACTTGCATCTTAGTATTGTGACCGTTGCAGTTAGGAAATAATTTGGAAGAAGTTTTTTTTGGGGGTTGCATGCCGTGACTCTTTAATTTGGACTCTGTAGAAGGTAAAAAATGCTAAATCTGAAGCTTCCAAATGTGACGTTGCCGTAAAGTATTTTGTATATGATGGACCAACAAAGTCGGAAATAAAACAAATTCTACACTGAGAACGAGAGAGAAGTAGTTTTTTTATAAAAAAAGTAAATAACGGACAACAGAGCACTTTTATTGTGCATTTGCTGCGGTACTTTGGTTTAGTGCAGCATGGTCACTGAGGGTTAAAATCCATCAACAGGAAGGCAACGAGGTTAGTGTATTCATGTTATTATAAGTGGACTTTCGTATCACCGGATTAAAGTCATACCGTTGGAGAGGAAACATGTATGAGGTCAATAGGCAACAATCTTGCAGCCTGTATGCTTAAAATTGAGAAGGAAATGAGTAATCAAGCTAGATTAGTAATGTAGAATACAGAATAAAGATTATAAGAGAGCGGTGACAAACACGTAGCTCTCCAAACGATGTAGGTGGTCACAAAGAAACACTATGATAGATAGTCAAACGATGTTACGAGTAAAGACACTGCAACGACTATAAAAGAATTCCATAATAAAGCGCAGATAATTTTATCTTTTAGTTTAAAAACAAACCATTATAGATTTACTAGAGGGTCATTCGTTCACCAATAATTTGGTATGTATGTTTTAAGAATTGTAAACGTCTGCAAAAAAATAAATTTCTATGCACACAGATAATCATATAAAATTGTGAGTAGTCCCGACTGTATAAAAACAATGAATGCTCTAATCTGTTTAAAAGAAATTATCATATTTTATGTATACATAAACACGCGAAAAATTTTAAAACTACTTTGTTGGAGATTATATATCAACCACTAGTTCCTTTGTTCTGTACGAGACGATTCGATATATTTACTATTACAAGACATAGACGACGATGAGACTGCTAAAGGAGAGGTTATGTCGTTTACGATTTCACACCAAAAAGCTTATTGCAGTAGGAAGCAATCAGCGATTAAACTCTAACCTACTACAAAAATAGAATAATGAGAACAGCTAAAAATATTTAAATATAATATTTAAAGTTATTTTAGTTTAAATATCATATCCAAAATTAAAGTATACCTGACCAAGAACAGAAATTGTTTAAAAATTTTAATAATACAAATAAAATTATATGAATGTTAAGAGTAAATATAAAACTAAATACAGGTTGTGTCATATAAAACGCAACCCACTAATCAGCCTTCTGTAATATTTGAATTTACCGCCAAACTCCCCTACGTTTCACTGGAATAGACTCGACCAACAATCGACCATTGCGCCGGCGCAGTAAACTTCCATTGATACCTATGACAAAGCGATCATAACGCTCAGTGCATTGTTAGAGAGAAAATGGTTTTTTCGCAAGACGAACGTGTTTTTATTCTTGAGTCGTACTTTAGCACGCTGTCAGTGGTTGCAGTGCAAGAATCTTTTTGCCGTAAGTACCGTGATAAACCAGCACCTAACAAGACATCGAGTTTAATAAAATTTACGAGTTTTTGAAAGCTCTCATCGTAAAAATCTGCCGCCTGTGATTTCAGCCATTCATTAACGCCCGCCTTCAGCTCTTCGTCGTCTTCAAAGCGCTGTGTTGCCAGCCACTTTTTCATACGCATGAACAGGTGATAATCGCTCAGTGCCAGATCAGGACTGTATGGGGGATGATTGAAAAGCTCCCATCCAAACTTTCCCAGAAGTTCTTGCGTTCGTGATGCTGTATGCGGTCGGGCGTTGTCGTGGAAGAACAATACCCCGGAGCTCAACTTACCGCCTCGCTTGTTTTGGATTGATCTCCGCAGCTTTTTTAAGGTTTCACAGTAAACCTCGGAGTTGCTTGTGGTACCGCGTTCCATCAACTCTACCAGGAGAACCCCTTTTCTGTCCCAAAAAACTGTCACCATCATTTTCTTTGCTGACAAGGTCTCCACAAACTTCCGCTCATCATCGTGCACATTGGTGCGGCCATTTTTAAACAGAACACACCACTGCCTTACTCCATTACATTCTTCCCATACACCTCACACAGTCGCCGATGAATGTCCACCGGTCTGCAGTTTTCTGCTTGCAGAAATCGTATTACTGAGCGCACTTCACAGCTCGCGGGATTTTCAATCGCAACACTCATTTTAAAAATTATTATTAACAAGCACCTACAGCAACAAACCACGAACACTTGAACAACTGAAGGTCAATATCGAACAAGCTGTTTTAAATATCAACCCAAATACTCTAAAAAAAGTTGCAAGAAACACAGTGAAAAGGGTGGAAGCGTGTATTCATGAAGATGGCAGCCACTTCCAGCATTTACTCTAGAATTTTAAGTATTGTAAAGTTTGGAAATAAAATATTTAATTAAATACTTTACATATGCTTTTTTATTTAAATGTAATTACTGACGTAGATGTGTTGCGTTTTATATGGAACACCCTTTATTACAATGCTCACTTTTACAACATAAACCAGCCATAATGTGAATATCATACCAAAAAAATGAAACAATTACAACTTATAAACATCGTACAATACAATCATAACATCATAAATCTCATAACAGATCCCAAGAAAAATATGTGAGGCAGAGTGTCCTAAATACAATTAAACATAAGTTCTTCGTAGGTCAGACAGGAAATAAATTATTTATTGTTATATTCAACAGACTGAAGAGTTTTGCAATTCAAAAACGTTACAAAGATGATATAAAAGGAACACAGAATACCGTTTTCAGATACAGATAATATTAAAATTTTAAAATTTGTAGTGAAAGTAACTTCTAAAAAAATTTATATTACGGCATGTACTATACTAAAATCATTAAAACAAAAGATTAGTTCTTAGCCAGATACAAAAATATATAACCTGATAATCACTAAACATATTTCATTCGCAGCAATAAAAAATTTACAATTTAAAAAGAGTAATATAAATTACGATTTTAGTAATGTATTCAAGACTAATAGGTTATGAATAACAACCACATGCATAAACACAAACACACATACACGCCCAAAAATGTTCAACCATTAAAACAAAGAGCAAAATTTTCCACGTTCTGAGAAGATAAAAACTAGTCCCAAAATCAATTTTTCAAAATGGAAAAATTCTTTATAAAGCAAAAAACCTTTTTTCAGTTACGATAAGAACAAGTGTTAGACAGTAACTACTCTAGAATTATTATAGGAATTAATTTTAATGCCGAAATTTTTCTTGTATATTATTATTAATAATAAAAGTTTTTACAAGAATATATTTTTTTATTTTGTAAATTAAAATATTTCGACAGTATTCAACTAACATATCTGATGATCATAGTTGAATACAATCGAATCATTGTAATTCACAAAATAAAAACAAATATATTTTTGTAAAAACTTTTGTTAGTATTAATAATAATATAAAAGTAATTAATTTATATTATTTTGAAGCGTGACATTAAACTCTGTTTTATCTTGTATCTTAATATATTGAAATACCTCTAACACATACGTCTGTGATTGTGGCAGATCATTGGCATAATCTCGGTGTTCTTCATCTGCGTGTCGATCCTGTCGTTCTGCCTGAAGACGCATCCAGACATGAGGGTGCCGGTGATACGCAACATCACGGTGAACACGTCCCACAACACGGCCGCCTGGACGCTGGACAAGACGCAGACCAACGCTCATCTCGCTTTCTTCTACATCGAGTGCGTGTGCAACGCGTGGTTCACTTTCGAGATACTCGTTAGGTTCATCGCTTCTCCAAACAAGTGTGACTTTATCAAAGCATCAGTGAATATTATTGATTACATTGCAACACTTAGCTTCTATATTGATTTAATCTTGCAAAAATTTGCCTCGCACTTAGAAAATGCAGATATTTTAGAGTTTTTCTCGATTATTAGAATTATGAGACTGTTCAAGCTGACGAGACACTCGTCCGGTTTAAAGATTCTAATACAGACTTTCCGCGCCTCGGCGAAAGAATTGACTTTACTAGTGTTCTTCCTCGTTCTGGGAATAGTTATATTCGCGAGTCTGGTCTATTACGCGGAGCGCATACAGGCGAACCCGCATAACGATTTCAACAGCATCCCGTTGGGACTGTGGTGGGCCCTAGTGACAATGACTACAGTCGGTTACGGAGACATGGCACCCAAGACGTACGTGGGCATGTTCGTTGGTGCGCTGTGTGCCCTGGCTGGAGTGTTGACGATCGCTTTGCCGGTGCCCGTCATTGTGTCCAACTTTGCCATGTACTATTCGCACACCCAGGCGCGCGCCAAACTGCCCAAGAAAAGACGCAGAGTACTGCCCGTGGAACCATCGAGGGGTCCGAGAATACCCGGTCAGCCTCTGCCGCCTGGACAGGGAGGATGCGGAGGAATCGGAGGTGGACCGGGCATGGGCCAAGGACCAGCTGGTATGGGCGGCCCTATGTCAGTACAAAACAGGAGGATGAACGCTATCAAACAAAACCATCCGAAAGACATGATGGGACCAAAAATGGGTAAGAAATCAATAGATAATGATCGTTGTAATTTCTCTTCTAAAAGAGCCTTTTTTGTGTGTTGAGCTTTGTGTGTAGACGGCTGGTTTTTCTGTTGTGTGCTTCTTTCGAATACTGTCTCTGTGTTTTTCTAACTTTGAAAATCTAGTTGTCCTGTAGAGAAACAAATACATTCATAACACAAATACAGTCACCCACACTAACAAATAAAACAAGAAGAACCAAGTAACATAAGCATTGTGTAGTTTTGTTGCCCGTAAAATCTAATTTGTTAAACCGTGTAGGTATCAATACTGAGTAGTTTGTGTTATGTACTAACTTAGTTCGTAGGTTGTGATTTAAATAGTTTTACCATTCAATTATTAAACTGTAAAATTATTATCTTCTTTTACATGTTACTAACTTCTCCACACATTTTGTTTGTTAAATTCTTAAACCAAATAAAATTTAATCCTTTACAGAAAAGATTTACTTAAATAAATTGTCACTGGTAATGTTTTGCACATTTAGACACAGAAATTGTCTGATAACCAGTAGTTGGTACTCAAAGATATTAAAACGTTATTAAATAATTTTAAGAAGGCACATAAGTGTAGAAGAACGCCATTCTTCTTTGACTCTCAAAATTTGTTCATCTATACCCTGTCTCTCATTTCTTCATTAGGTCATTTTACTAAATCTTCCTATATTTATTCATCCTGTTTTAGTTTCTTATTATAAAAATGTGTCTCAAAATAAACTTTTTTAGTTTCCAATATTCAAGTTTAAAATATGATTTATTTTTACCTTTTGTACTAAGGTAATTATTTAAGTTTTGATTTGTGTCATTTTCACTCCTTGCATTTCTTTCTGGTATTGAACTATCTCCGGCTACTCTCTAGAAATTTATATCCGTGACTTTCATATTGAACTTGCTTTATTTTAAAAATATATGATAGTCTTCATTTATTATTTCAGTAACTTATAACTTTAATCTTTACGTCAGTACATAAATCATTCTCAAGTCAAGGATTCGACCTGCAAGTAATTATAATTAATATTCTATATACAATTTTTAATTGAAATTAATTCTTGTTCCATTATCTTAGGCTTTCATAAACTTAGATTAAAATTACTCTAAGTTCAATATTAGAAAAAGTAAAATAATTTGTGTCTATCAACTTTGTTACTAAATTGAACGTACCATACTTTTTAGTATTATACTTTTAGTCTAATATTATGTAAGAGCCAATTAAAAATATCAAAAATCTAAAAGAATTCAAGACATTTTTTATAAAATTATTGCAGAAAATTGTAATACATTTATACGTAACAAAATCTAGGGTAGATTTAAAAACAAAACTCTTGAAATAAGAGTGAGTTTAGGGAAATATTTATTATAAACTTTTCTGAAGGTGTAAAAAATGTGTACAAGACTACTAATTTTTAACAAGGCTTTCCATATTTAAAAATCGAATGACAGTTTAGGTAAAAATATTTTTGCTCGTTTATTTTGTGCTTAATTTTCTGTGTGCGAGACACTATTTTGAAACTAATTGCTTTTAAATTAAATGACAAAATATTTAAGTTAAACTCACTAAAATTTTCCACTGAATTTAATTTTTAAGAGGCATTATGTTTACAAACGTTTGATAGCTAAGTGAATTTTACCAATCTTTGTAATCATAAGTAGAGTGTTTTTTTATATTTAGTGACTTGAATAACGTTTCTAGTACGACACAACCACAAACGTACTAGATAATGTACATTTACTTTCTTTTGTTATAAACTTTAAAAACAAACAAGTGTTTTTATAATATGTATTTGTGTTTGTAAAAATTAAAAAGTAGTTATTTCTTATTGCAAGTATTAATCATTTTGTTCGACATACGTTTCATAAGTAGTTGCCTTGTCTCATTAGAGAGGTCCCCCCTTACTCACTCCATCACTCTCTCTTTCTTTTACCCTTCCTTTCTCTGTTCCATCTGCCATTCCCTGTGCTAACTACCTATCAATTAATCTGTGTGTACCTCTGATCTTCACTTTTTTGCAAGTTAAACAATAATACAAGAACTTGTGTTTTCTAATAGTCAGTAGGGGTAGTTTCATTGGTTTTGTGTTTTATATTACACTAAGTAAGGAAATTCTACTTATAAACTACTACTTACTTTTAGTAACTATCACAATATGTGCTGAAGCCTCACAGGACAAACTACTGTACAACGTACATTGTACAATAATAATAGTATAATACTTGCAACAAAGAATAATCACTTTTATAAGCGTTATTATATCATCAAGAGTAATACTTAATGAGTGCAGGTAAAGAAAGTTTCTTAAATGTCATCGTTTTTCCAAATATTTCAACGCATGTCTATATAGTTACTTTACGACAAGAACAGAAACGTAGTTATTATATTTTGTGAAAGAATGAAACTAATCTCTGTGAACTTTTACAATTAGGAATACAAGAGAATTGTCTACATCTCATACAGTGTACCCTACAGGTTGAGAAACCTACTCAGTTGTAGAAGTAAGTTGCGACGAACAAAGTACCGGCTTTAATTGTTAACACACGCACATTCTCACGACAAATCACACACACATAGACACTTCAACAATAATGTGTAAATATAGTTTAGGTCACCAATCACAAACTTGGCTGCAACAGTGCATCATTGTTTGTCTGTAAACAAAACTTACACAAGCGACAAAGCACCACTCCGATGTTGTCTTTGTGTATATTTGTAAGAGAATATTTGTTGTGTATCGAGATGTCTTGTCAGCTGGCCTCTGCTTCGGTAACATGTGTTTTCTGTTGCTTTTGTTTGTTGTTCACAGACAATGAACGCCGAAACCCCAACTTCCGCACCAATGGCACAAAAGGTGCAATCGGAGACTATGATGTGACCCAATAGTTGACAAGACTCTGTCTCAACCAGACAACTACTATCATCTGCTTTTGTTGTACGTTTTAATCATAACCACTGATAATGCTTTAAAATTATTTAATATTTATTTTGATATTAATGCACTTCTTTAGTATATAGTCATTATCATAGCAATGCATGTATTGGTTGATGACATAGTACGTTAGACTTCTTACCAGCATTCACAGACTTAAAAATCTTTTATACACTCCCTTTTTCTCCCTCTTGTATCTTATATGACGAAGTAAGAGAATGTGTATGCGATATCCAATCTATCTTTCCTATTCTGCAAACGAAAAGGGAAACTAAAACATGAATCAACATGTCTTGCAAAAGACAGAATTAGTATTACCTTAGCTGTGAGTGCTAAGGTAATACCACCACTGTACCAAAATTAGTAAAATAAATTGTTTATTCCTTATAAACTACAAACGTCGTATACATTAGCAAAAAGGTTTTGTAATTTAACGACTAATCAGCTGACATTCCATCTATTTATAACAATTACTACCTCTTCAATATTCTATTATCCCTGTTGTCAAACAGTTTGGTTACAAACACTTATCTGTAGGATATCGCCTTTTCTTGTCTTTTCATTCAAAATTACCTTTAATTCCGGTCACATAAGCTAAAAATATAAATTTTCTTTCCCATGAAATGTCTTTTTAATTTTATATCAACTTTTCCTTTCAAAACATAATCATACAGGATATGCTGATATTATTTTTCTTATTCATCAGCCCGTTCTTGTGATTTTAATTGCCTTTGGATTTGATATAACATATAATCATAAATCCAAAGCAAAAGCACAAATCAAAAGCAATTTCAAGTATCTCTTCTCAAAGGTGCCTTATTTTGACCCATACCATGCTACAAAAACATAAACAATTTTATAACAATGTTTTCTTCATTTACTGTTAATGGATGTTGAAGCTAAAAGAGTGTATATTTTTTTAAGAAACACTTGTACTTCAAATATCTAGGTGTGACGTCTTAGTGAAAATTGCATTCCCTGAAATTCTCCAGTTAGAGAATGGTTTAAATATATATTTTTGTTTGTGCACAATATCTTTCCTGAGCCTTCTGTACGTTTTGTCATCTAACATCAAGCCTTTTCGCTAGTCTCTTTGATTTGTGAGACTCTGCTATTTTTGTTTTACAGCCACTATTTATGGCACTTGATTTTTAAATTTTGAAAAAATTACAATCTTATCATGACAACAGGCAACTGCATTTGATTAAAATGTATATATACTTCATTTTCTTAACATGAAAAGTGTCATGTATTTCTCAGCATGTGTACGCATTTATCTTCTGCTTTTCCTACGAATTTCATTTACTAATGTGTCGTGCACATAATGCCTCTTAAATGCACGTGCAAGCATAGATATTCGCCTTGCCATCACAACATCTTTATTCGTTTAAAGGTTAACTTGAGTTTTATCCGTCACTTCATACATAGTAACACATACAGAATTCTAAACTAGTGTTTTGATTTACTAAACACCACGATTCAGCCGTAAAGTTCCGTGTTAAGAACAAATACTCTTTTGGAAATTGCACAGACTTTGTTTTTGTTAACAAAAACGTTACACAAAATCGACGACGAGACGTTTTCATAATGCAACTAGAATTAAGTTAGGTATAGATCGCTCTTAACATACCGAGCTAATCAAAATCAAGTAACCATTTTTTGTGGTCAGAGTAAATATCATAAAAAAATTAATGAAACAAAATATTACTATCCCCGCATAAATACTCATGTCAAACGTTTGTTAAGCATTAAACATTGAATAAACTATAAATTTTATTCCAAAAGTTCATAGATTTGATTTGGTTACAATGCTGATATTTACAGGATGAGCAATGTAAAACCAACCTGTGGTACAGCTAGCCCCTTCAGTGGCAGTTTTTATGAACACATAAAATACAATTAAAAAAATGAAACATAATTAATAGTTTAATAGTTTATTTTCTATTTGGTGTAACATGTGTACAACAGATGAATGAGTCAAGACGTCGGATTGGAATTCAACATTTGTGGAAAAAATCTCTGACGATAAATTACGTCTTATACCGTAGCCTATTTTGTTAGTTGACAAATATCGGTTTTCTAGAAACTTTAATTTACTAATCACAAGGTACTATAGTCAACATATTAGCGGAGTACGCTTTGATCTTTGATCTGTCTAGTAATCTTTGCTTTGTGTCAGTTTTCATTTCGACAAGACAGATTATGTTATCTCTCTGGAATGTTCACACAGAGGTACACTTGACAGATTCCTAATAATTCAGTCGACTGATAATAAACCAGGAGAGCTCATCTTTAACACATTAAATTGGCAATGGCGCCACTTGAGTTTATAAATATTTAAAAAGAAGAAAACAATTTAGGCTGCACATTCCCAGTATTTGTATGAATATAATTTCTATGCTTTGACTTTGTTAAACAAAAATCATATAATAAATATGATACAATCCAATAAATAAATGCTTCAATTTAAATCCAACAAATATAAACACTATCACCGCGATTGACAGTATGCTTTTGCGTCAAGTGAATCTCAGTGGGTTTGTTGGGGACTAGGAAATATTTTTGGTCAGAGATGTCACCTAGTCATCCTAGGACTAGACATCCTAGTCATCACAGAACTTACTTTAATTCTGGAGACTGCTCTCTGGGATAGGTAAGTAAATCCTTCCACAATATGTGACAATCCTCTTTCAGATAGCCAATCACTGGCAAAGAAAGAGACACAATAGGTTGCCGAAATCGGTGTGCAGAAGGAAATTAATTTTTTGAAAAGGTGGATTTAAATTTAAGGTAACAATATTGTATATAAACTGTACATATAAAAAAAACATTAGCTGTATGAGTACATTAATATTTTAGTATTATCACAAAAATAAAAATATAAATTATCTCCAAACAATTTTTAGTATTACACATTTTTTAACTTCCATTTTCCATTGTTTTTGTTATCTTTTTAATAAATTAATTTCTGCATAGTCTATTGCCGTGCAGCAAGACGGTTTAATTGGTCGCTCTGAGGATTTGAGAACTTTTTTAGACATAATCAGTCATATGTTTTCCACCTTAGTCTAAATTTTGATAAGACTTTAATACATTTAAATACAATAATTGTTTATTATTTTGTTTGACATATTATCATTATAATTTCTTCCACCGTCTTTGATGTAAAACGGTTATATTAATTGAATATTACATTTTGACAGAACTTAGTTTAATTCTGGAGACTGCTCTCTGGGATAGGTAGTAAATCCTTCCACAATATTTGACAATCCTCTT
The DNA here is from genome assembly GCA_034769895.1 of Magicicada septendecula. Classification (NCBI taxonomy): domain Eukaryota; kingdom Metazoa; phylum Arthropoda; class Insecta; order Hemiptera; family Cicadidae; genus Magicicada; species Magicicada septendecula. Next base: position 76,928,447 of record CM068372.1, on the reverse strand, counting down.
TCAGATAGCCAATCACTGGCAAAGAAAGAGACAGAATAGGTTGCCGAAATCGGTGTGCAGAAGTAAATTAATTTTTTGAAAAGGTGGATTTAAATTTAACGTAACAATTGTATATAAACTGTACATATAAAAAAAAACATTAGCTGTATGAGTAAATTAATATTTTAGTAAGTATTAGTTCGATTAATGGCGCAGCGCGGAGCGCTTTAAGAGAGTGAGAAAACCCAGACAAAGATTTAAAAAAACTATCGATATTTTTAATCTTCTGGTCAAATTGTAAGAGAATAAGTTGAATTAAATAGTTATGCTAATTAGTTACAATTAACTACAAAAGTAAGTGTACGTCTTATGTGTACAAAATCGATTGGTGTAACATTGTAAATTTTCTGATTGTTGATTGTTGAGGGATGAGTCAAACTTTTATTAAGATAATAGGTAAATACCTGATTATATTGTCCTTCTTGCAACTTTAGTCGCTAGGTACGACGCGTTTCGGGCTCACAGTCCCATCTTCAGGTAAAAATCACTCGAGGTGAGCTCGTCAGTACAAAACAATTAACACGCACATAAACACTGAATTCATTATACACACATATCGCGCGAGAACACGATGCGTATCGTCGAGAACATAAAAGTGTAATGCTGGCTGTATAAAGTTCAATGTAAAGATATGCCGGTAATACTCCTCATGTCTCTGCTAGCTTGTGTATTATAGTATCAAAGAGCGCGTTAGATTTGAACGAGACCATATCGTTAAAAAAACACCCCTCCTGTAATCTAGCCGCTTTGTATATCTCGTATTCTTCAAATGCACCTATATATCGGCCTTTTTTACAATAATGTATGGGCTTAAAGTTAACGGAGAAATCAGTGTAACTATGATTACAATCAATTAGATGTTGCGCGTATGTCGATTTACTGTACACTAAATTCTCCACGAGCAGGTGTTCTTTGAGCCTCTTTTCTAAGCGTCTCCCGGTCTAGCCGATGTAATATTTGTCGCAGTCATCACACACAATTTTATAGATGCCACAGCATGTCTCTGTGTTTCTACGTGTATTGGGGCACAGTGCATTTTCAGTGTTATTTTATGTGCCTGTTAATTTTTTTGTACTGACAAGCTCACCTCGAGCGATTTTTACTTGAAAATAGAACTGTGAGCCCGAAACGCGTCGTACATAACGACTAAAGTTGCAAGAAGGAATATATAATTAGGTATCTACCTATTATCTCAATTAATTAATGCAAGTTGGAGACAACACACAATGACAAACTTTTATTTTAATTTTTTTTAGGTCATGTCCTCTTAGCAAGTAGCAAAGGAGTGTATCAACTCGACTTAATATTTTTAAATGCAACACTTTAATACACAGCATCACTAAACGTTTTTATATTGAAAAAATTCTTACTATCTCTTTCTTAGTTATTCGTATGTGCTAAATATACACAGATTTCTCTCCGCAAGTAATAATTTTTCCCTTGTTTTAGTACAGTGATCTATTACAATTTTAATTGTAAATAAGAATTAAAGTTTTGAAACGTGTCCGTTGGTCTATACATACGAACGGATGACCGAACACAGTGTTCGGGAAACTGTTTACAAGTTCTTCTTAGCCAGTTGTGATGAACTGATTTCTATGCTGTCAGGACTCCCCTAGAAGGAAATCCTGATTGCCCTCTTAGTTTTCCTAAACTCAATCTTTAAATGTTACGTTCTCTTAGAATAAAATTTCCCTCGTTTATTTACTAGTTTAGTTTTACATTACTTTTTGTTCACCTGTTAATCCGTAAGAAGATCGCCTTATTTTCTTTCATAACGTAGCTTCTTCTTAGCTTTGTTTTATTTCTACTTGCCCTAGTTATTCTGATGTAATTTCATTTATAAGGCATTTTCTCTTGTCCCATTGATATGTACTAAATTATTTACCTTCTTCATTAAGCACGTTTATCTTTCCCGGGTTGGATGTCTTAGCTTTACCAATTTATTTTTCTGACTCTTGATTCTCAGCGCACCTGACTGTATTTAACGGTCTACGATGCCAACGGTGTTGTATTGTCTTCTTTGGTTTCCCTGGCTATATACATTATTTGAATTACGTTTTTTAAGTAGACCTATTGTAGCTATATTATATCACCTGCAGTCGGACCTATTAAAATTTAAATAACATTAGATTAAACAGGAGACGTAAAGATTTTGTACAAACGCACGATAGTTCTTACTTTATGATAAGATGAACCTCAAATTCGATATGTCTGTAATATAACTTTTGAAACTTTTCCTCGGTAATCCATGACACTATCCCTCTGTCCCCACAGGCAACGATATTAAAGAAAATAACGCGTTTTCTGTAATTCTATACATCCAGAACCTTCTTTTATAAACAGGTTGTGGAGTCAAAGAATTGACTGTTTTTCATTCGGACTTTGGGGAAAATTCATTAACAAATCTTGCAGAATTCGCTGATCGGGTTTAAATTTATTTTTATATATCTCAAATTTAGTTTTTTACAAATTACCGGTTTATCAGGAAAGTCTTCACATTTTGCATATAACTTGGTTCACAAATCATACCTACCCTAGCACTACTTGGCTATTTTTAACTACAGTTTGTTAAACTAAACAATATTTCGTAGCAAGTGCCCAAACAAAATTTAAGATTTCTCTTTTACGTATCTGTACGCGCGCGCGCGCGCGTGTGTTGTGTGGAGTATTACTTATTTTAAAATTATGTTACAAAATTTTTGTAACTAAAACTACATTCATAGGCACAATTATCTGTGTCAATCCATTCTTGAAAAGTAACCACAGCATAAAAAGGAATTACTATAATTTAAGTTGGTTTAATGTTAATATATAAAAAACTTAAAACAATTTAAAATATATTGAAAACTTGTTTTTGTACAACATAAATAGGTATTGTAAGATTCATAAATGGAAATTGTTCGCAACATACAAATTGATCCATGATTTTCGGAGTCCTCATATTGATGACCTGGACTACACGTAGAATGACAATCAGCTGGCTTTTATTAATTTTGTTGATGTCAAGGACCAAGAAGTCACAACAAACTATTACTGCGTGACACAGACCTAAATATACTTTAATATGCCATAATACTAATGGCTTATAACTTTTATGTAAATTAATTCCTTGCCTAATAGCGAAGTCAAGTCTTCTGTCTTCTCATGTTATCCACAACACTGATCGTTTAAACGATTTACACTTACCGTATATCAATAAATGTACTGCTACCTTGAGATTACTCTCATGCTTAGAAATTTGTGATACACATGGTATCAGGAAAATGTGATTTCTGGATGTTAGGAAAATAAAAATAAAATATTATTTTATACTAGCAACTAGTGTAAAGAATGGTTTCCTCATTAAATAATATTTTGATTTAAACTAATGTTTTCTCAAATTAAAGTATGTGTATTATATTCTTGTCTCCTTCTCACTTTATAATTTCTAATGTAGTGTAGGCCTACTCTACCTCTTTCTATGATATTTTTCTTATTTCCCGATCTCGTATTATCTATCCTCATATTTTTCTTAACGCTATCGTTTCTGGTGCCTCTTATAATAATTTTGATTTTGCTGTCCCACTTCTCGTCTCTGCAGCATACGATACTATTGTTCTTGTTATCGGGTTATGTATTTTATGTTTTGGTATGCTGTATCACGTTTATGACAAATCATATTAAACGATTCGTGTATTAAACTATTCTTTAAGTTGGCTAATACTTGTAGTACTTAGTACTTAGTACTAAACCTCTTTGTTGTCTGGAGGTCATTTGTCAATGGAACAACTTTTTTTATTTCAGTTACTTGTTTTATAATTGTAACGTCTGCAAGTAATTTGTATGAATTACAAAGGTGCCGTTACCACTGGACTAATATGCCTAGACTGGGAAAACTACTGTATCTCTAAACTGCACAAGGGGTTTCAGGTTACACTCATCGCCATGTACGAACTAAACATGGTTTTTATAAATCCCTTTGACTAAAAACAGTTAACCCAAATCTCTCTCCCCTTTTTCCTATTACGAATATAGATTCCAAAGTTTAACATACCATCAGATGACCATCGTTAAAATACACCTCTTCTCAACGTCCGTTAAGGGCCAACTCAGTTGGCTACTCAGTTGCACCTGACGACGCTGCGTGCACGCCGTACCGTACGGAGCCTCCGCCGGAAATTGAGCTCGGGACCACAAGCACATCAATTGCACGCACTAGTTACTAGACCACCCGAAGGCTCAGGTGACCATCCTTAGAGTTTTATTCATAACTAAGATTTAGAAGAGAACATTACGCACCTTGTATTCAAGCCCTTGACATTACGGGAGTAGTCTCTATATTGTAACAATAAATACTCTACTTTCAGTGTGGCGAACATCGTTGTCTTCCTCACTTTAATTCTATTAGTGCGAAAAATAAAATAGACAAAAATAATTTCTTGTTTATAAAGAAGAAATTATTTTTGTCCATTTTATTTTCAAATATTCAAACTAAAATATTTAATTTTATTATAAAATTGTGTTATATTATATTTATATAATATAATTATTATAATTATATTATATTTTAATTTAAATTATAATCAAATAAAATTCATTTAACGTTATACCGTTAATTGAATCATTCACAAAACACAACACTTCTGTCTTACGCTCACGCTCAGTCTAAACTTGCGGCGTGTACCAAAACACACACATACTTTACACCAAAACAAACATACATACAGACAAAACTCACAGGCGCGCACGCGCACACAGAAACATACAGACACAATTTTACATATTACATATAAACACGACAATGGTATTTCGGCTATTGTACTAAATAAGGCTATTCTACTGTACAAGGCTTTGTTGTTTTGACCATCATATATATTTTCAGATTTCATACATTCAAAATGGTTTAAATTAGTTCTTCAATATTGGAAGAGCACTAAATACAATTGTATTAGTTGATCTCTAATAAAGTTTAAATGTTACCACTAATATGTTCAAGCGTTTAAATTATCGGTATTTATAAATTAAAATGTAAGTAAAGGGTCAGAGGGTCAGTCAGTTAATCACTGACACAATTTAGAACCAACATTTCAGTCCCCCAAGAAGTTGACAATCGTTAGCAGGATAAATTAATACTGAGAATAAGGAATACAAATAATATAAACACCTACCTGTCACTTACGTCATAGAAAATTAGGAAAACAATGCTTGCTTGAAATATAAATAATAATCGTAAACAGAAAGAAATTCTTGTCGTACTATGTTATGACTTGTGGAAAGAACCAGAAACTTTTTTCGCCTCTATCTGTTCTAAACTCAAGCCTTCACATGTTTCATAACGTCCCATATTTCTTGTCGCCCCAAAACTATAATTTTCATTACATTCTATTCTTTCCTTCTCCCATTGTTATTGCAATAACCAGAGCATTTTCTCCTAGCATAATCTAAACCAATTTCCTCTTTTTCCTGTTCGTGAGATTATTAATAGTCTCCTGTTCCTCCACTCTTTAACGCGTTCCACCTTTTTTTATTCTAGCGCTTTTTTTCTAATTCCACACTTTTTATGTTTCCCGCTATGTCTCATAAATAAAAACACGTCATACAATACATGTCCCACCTCATCCTAGTTAAATACGTTCTTCCGTATGGCTCTTCCACTTCTCACTTTACGTCCCCCTTTTCCTCTTTATGAGGTGATTAATAGTCTCCTGTTCCTCTACTCTTTGACGCATTCCACTTTTTTTATTCTAGCGCTTTTACTCTAAGTCCACGCTTCTTCTTTTGCCAGCTATGTTTCATAAATCAAAACACGCTATACAATACACGTCCCACCTCATTCTAGTAAAACACGTTCTTCCGTATGGCTCTTCCACTTCTCACTTTACGTCCCGTTTTTCCTCTTTATGAGGTGATTAATATTCTCCTGTTCCCCTAGTCTTTGACGCATTCCACTTTTTTTATTCTAGCGCTTTTACTCTAAGTCCACGCTTCTTTTGTTTCCGGCTATGTTTCATAAATCAGAACACGTCATACAATACATGTCCTACCTCATCCTAGTTAAACACGTTCTTCCGTATGCCTCTTCCACTTCTCACTTTACGTCCCCCTTTTCCTCTTTATGAGGTGATTAATAGTCTCCTGTTCCTCTACTCTTTGACGCGTTCCACTTTTTTTAGCGCTTTTACTCTAATTCCACGCTTTTCTGTTTCCAGCTATGTTTCATAAATCAGAACACGTCATACAATACATGCCCTACCGCATCCTAGTAAACACGTTCTTCCGTATGCCTCTTCCACTTCTGACTTCACGTCCCCTTCTTCTTCATGAGGTGATTAATAGCCTCCTGTTCCTCTACTCTTTGACGCGTTTCACTTTTTTTTAGCGCTTTTACTCTAATTCCACGATTCTTCTGTTTCCAGCTATGTTTCATACATCAAAACACGTCATACAATACATGTCGTACCTCATCCTAGTTAAACACGTTCGGCCGTATGCCTCTTCCACTTCTGACTTTACGTCGGTTAACATTCTCCGTAAGTATCTCATACTCCTCTACCTGTTACATTCTCTACCATGATATTTCTCTCATGTGTTCTCCATCACTTTCATTTTCCCTTACATTTATTTCCTTCATCCTTCCTTCATTCCTACATTCCTTACTATTTCATCCTATTTGAATATGTGTATAAAATATCGTGCATTAAGTAAGCAACACACGATACCTAATATTACGGTTAGTTGAGTATTACTTTCGCTAACAAACGTGTACGTAAGAAAGCATTTAGATAAGATAGCAAACCGCTCCATGCCTCACACTTCTAATTATTTAATTAATGCCTACAACCCGACCCATTTTTTTTTTTTTTTGTATCACATAGTGATGTTGTTTTTCCTGATGTCCGTAGCTTTATCAAATTTGTTATTTTAATATTCGTAATTTTGTTTATTGTCAGAAGCACGGTTTATAGTATCACTTGTATGTGTATTCATAACATCAGCAAGTAGACGTAGATTTCTACGTACAAGCAGAATAGATTGACAAATTTGGAAGTAGTGACATGTGGTTCTGTGCATAGACAGTAGTGTTATATCGTGTGGGGATGTCAGTAGATAGTAGAGTTAGACGTAAATGTGTGTACACATTAATGTAGAGGTTATTATTTTGATAGAAACTATGTACCGGTATAAGGTGTAGTAGATGAAACAGTAGATGTGTGGCAGATCGGAAGTTGGAGTAAACACTGAAGAGGAAGAAAAGGCAGCGTTGAAGAGGCTGTGAAGAAGAATCACTATTAAGAGCGTAACAGTACTGTAGCTACGGTGGCATAAGTTGTAGTATTATTCTTAATATTATTATGCAAATTATTATTCTTGTCATTATTATATACGTGTTATTATTGTTAATCTAAAAATTCCTTTTTCGTAGTAGTAGTAGTAGTAGTAGTAGTGGTAGTAGTAGTAGTAGTAGTAGTAGTAGTAGTAGTAGTAGTAGTAGTAGTAGTAGTAGTAGTAGTAGTAGTAGTAGTAGTAGCAGCAGCAGCAGTAGTAGCAGTAGTAGAATCAATATTTCTTGTAGAGTACAGTACTATTAGTGGTAAAACTTTGAATGGGTGTGTGTGTTCAAGTGTCTTTGAAGTGTTACTGCATGCCAGCGCTTGCACATGTGAACAAGGATTCTACATGTGTTTGATTCATCGTCATTCGTTTTGTCGTTAAGAACAACATTATTTTCGGTTTTAATCCTATTTATTTTCATAAGATCAACCTTACGGTTTACACTAAACCATTCTGGTGCAAATGATTTGTATACGCCTAACAGACCTCACTACTTCCTTTCTACAAAATAGTTTCTGCTCACAGTTGTTACAAAGACACCCGAAACACACTCACACAAAAATAATTTTTGTATACAAAATTCTTTTCTGTATTGGACAACAATCGCCTCTTTTGAGGCCTCTCTTCAACAAATTTGATAAGTTTTGTAAACTAAGTTTTAATACAATTGAATTAGAAACTCTAACAATTCATAACCTTTTAAACCTCAACATGAAACTACTGACCACATTTAAATGAATCCTTATAAATACTCTCTGCTGCTCTCTTCACCATGTTTATTCCAAACTTCTACTCAGACCGTTGTGCATTATGGTCACAAATATTTTGGTCTTCAACATAAGATCGCTTTCTACTATTCCTGTCTTCCATTATCCTATTTTGAATGTTTCCATTGAACAATCTTCTTCTGATAGTTCCTATCCGTTTCGGATGCTGGATATGATAAAGACTATTTTAACTTTCTGTACTACTACACGAAATAAGTCAGTTGCATTCATGCCAAACCAGGTCCTTAAATTTCTCAGCCATGAGATTCTCGGTCGCCCAACTCCTCTCTTTCACAGTACTTTTCCCTGTAGTATGAAGTGCAATAAGTAAAATCTCTGTTCATTTCTCGTGAGATGTCCCAAATACTGAAGCTTTCTTACCTTCACTGTGTTAATAACTTTCCTTACTTTCTTCATCTTTCTAAGAACTTCAACATTATTTATATGTGCTGTGCATGAAATGCTCAGTATTCTCTGATAAAGCCACATTTCGAAAGATTCCAATATCGAATGATTCCATTGAACAATACCGACTGGAAATACCCGATCATCCGCCTTTTTTTTAGTAGCCGTATCGAAACTGAAGCGTTTGTTCAGGCCGTATTTGTAAACATTATTTTCTCTTTCATCGTTCTTCTTTTCTTGTTATTTATAATCTTTTATCTTCATATTCTACCAGCCGCTTTTCTTTAGAAATCCCCTTTAATTGCTGTTAAACTTCTCCGCATTGCTTATAATTCATCACGATTCGTACAACACTATAATTTCGGCAATTGAAATAAAATTATAGCTGGCCTATCACAATGAGGCCTTAGTCCCCTTTAAAGTACTACCTTTTCTACTTCCTGTACTTATTCCAGCGCCTCTTTCACTTCTCAATCGGTGTGCAAAATCTGTATGTGGAATTACCATCAGCTGTCACTCCTTAATCTTATTTTCCATTGTCTGAAACCTACTTTCTTTCTGCTATGAGCATAATATTTAAACGAGACTGTTGGTTATCAATACTGTAGTAAGTATTTTGTATGTGTATCAGAGGGAGTCAAACCAGGACTGTACAGTTGCAATGCAATCTATGTAATTTGATATTCTGTCAATTAAACCATGTACCAGCTACATATGTCAGTCTTAGTAATGACGAAGGTGCTACTTACAACTTGCCTACAGCCGCTTCTATTTACTCATCACAGAATCTTTCAGGCTGCCAAGAATGTTTGTATAATACTCCTTAGTCACTGTCTAACCTTACAGGATTGTACTCATGATGGGCCACACCATTATTGTCGATTACGGTAAAACACTCAACAGTGCCTTGACGTTGCTTCCAGTTTGTGGGTTGCTTTCTACAGATCCCCATCCCATCTTGACAGTGCCGTTAATTTTAGCGTTTCTCATGGACTGGTTCACAATTTTAGTCTCTAGCGGGCACATGTTACCTGTTTGCCGCGCCAGTGAAGAACGCCGTCGTGGGCAGGGCCCAAACGTCTCGTTGTGATTATTGTGAATATCAATATTGTGATAAGATTGTTAGGCCTATATAGTTCTTCATTTTGTAGTGATCCTCAATTGATGAATTTTAATGATAGAGTTTTCAAGGATCGGTCAACAATTATAAAAAATTTTAAATAATTTGTGTCGTCGTTTCGACAATATTTATTGTCATCGTCAGGACAATTGTTGCTGAGTTGTTACGACGCCAAACACATAACTGCAAGATGTCCCAAAACCACATTTATTCATAAAGAGAAACAGATGATACTAGTACATTGTTTGAGTGTAATTTAAAATCGACACGACAAGAATAATTTAAAATATGTGTTATACTTATGTGACCGACCCTCGCAAACACTTCATCGTTAAAATTCATTGTAATATAGTTTATGGACTGTGTTGTTGGCATGGACCAACTAACCTGTTAAGAGCTGCAATTTTAATAATAATATACCACGGCGTAAGTGTCTGTATATTGTTTGCAAATCAGAACCGCCCGTGAAAGCCTGTGATCGTTACTGATTTTTCATAGAATTCTCCCATACCACTTTGTTAATCATTGCCATCTAATCTACAACTAAATGTACAAGTTAAAAGCCAAACTTTATGCGGCTTACTTCCTTAGTCATTGTGAATTACACAGTTTTACGTAAAACACAAGCTTATTAATAACATCTTTCTGGCACAATGAAAGGTCCGACGGAAGTATGGCTGTTCGTAGCTATAAGGTCTTTTGCGATTAGATACATATTTTTGTGAATTTCAGATTACACATTTCCGAGATATTGATAATGGATTGATATTATCAGGACAGACTCGTATGTGCAATAGTTTTACTGTATACACCGCGAAACAGTGATACGTAAATTCATTGAGGTTATACGTGTGAAGAATTACTTGAAATTTATCCATTTACTGTTAAACGAACCAATTAATGATGACAAAATGTAAAATGTGTAAAACCCAAAAATAGTGTTGTTCTTACAAAAAAATGACAAAACATAAGGGTGAAATTTATTTTACCTCGTTATCTTCTGTTATTTCTTTTTTGTCTTGTATTTTTGCCTTCTTTCGTTTTCTATTTCTAAATATGTGTGCGTCTTACTGTGTACGCAAGTGTTGCTAATATTTTTAATCATGAATTATTATTGTTATTACTGTCTTTTTTGTTTCAGATGTGTGACTTTTCTTTATTTTTCTAAATCACTTTCCTGCAGATGAACATTTCTATGAAGGTCAACTTCAAGTACGGTTTACATCATAGGCCTACTATTTTATATTTACGTCTCATTTACCGATTTCACATACAGGAGATCCGTATATTTAATTCACTGCCCTTATATCTGTGCTCTAAAATTAAATTTATTTAAGTCTTAAAAAATTACAAATCAAATAAATATAATTGTTTTGCAAACACACATTCACGTTAATCTGCGATGGGGGATCCTAATGTGTGTATCAGCTGCCAGTCTTTCATATGGCTCACCAAAAATATACTAAATACGTATCATGTGAATTTACAACAGGGACTGTCTCCACCCTGAATAGTTTGCTGACTATAAACCCACATCGCCTTAGTACAATAATTACATCGATTCTGGTTACATGAGAAACAACACTTCTCCAAAACTAAGACTTTAAATGTTTGTAGTTCATTAGAGTTCCATAATTTTCTTTGAAACTCAGCCTTAATATATATATATATATATATATATATATATATATATATATATCTTTAATTACCATCCACGATAAAATAACAATTTACATTGAAGTGTCTTTACTGATCCTGAGGGAAAGTAATTTTTAAATTTCTGTAAACATCGTTATGTACAGAATTAAGTATTTGGTCTGTTTTACCGTATTTATCCACATGGCATAGTTTTAGTGACTCTACATCAGCTATTTTTCTCCAATTATTATCAAGTTGAATCTAAACAAGATAGAATCAATAAATCCTGTTAACTTACTGTTTTACTGTTTGAAGATTTTCAATTCCTGTCTATATCCAGCAGTTATACTACACCTTCAATATTTATCATCAAACTCGTTATTCCAGTTATTCCATGATTTTATGTGAACAGTGTGTCATTCCTGTTAGGTCTGTAAACGAATGCTTTCAAAATTTAATTAATTGGACACGTGATTCAAATAACTAGTTTTTCTTTTGTAAACTAAATTACTTAATTTATTTTTACAAATTATGAGATTTCGGACATTTGCCGTCGTAAGTTAAAATTAATAAACACGACGTTTCGGCCTCTGTAGAATCAGAGGTCGTCTTCAGGCAAACAATAAATTAATACTGTTACGACGGTCTACTTGATCGTCGTAGGTACAGTGGAAACAAAATACAAGACACCAATTAACTCACTAATCACCAGCTTTATTTTTCACAGTTAAACAGTTCGTAATTAACAACACTGTCTCTTACAACAAATCAAATAAAAATTGTTCACACGCAAATAAATGTCAACTAATATTAAAACACAATTGTATTACAATATACCGCCCGATTATAAAACAACGCACTTCACTAATATCCACTTGAATGCACACAGTAATATCGCTTGTAATCGCCCGACAATAACTAAAAACTAAGCAGCAGGCTGTTTATAGTCTCCAGTGTTCCATAACATGCGTCCTTAACAAGCCATCGAAAATTCTAGTGGACACTTCAGCGCGACCTTCGCAGAAACACGCACCGTTGGGCTAATTGAGATCCTTCCAGAACTCACGAGACGTGCCGCATTACGTAATATTGCCATACATGTCAGGTGTCACGTATATACATTACAGCTGCCGGATCGTTCTCCAGTGTACCAGAACGTTCCGCAATGACACAATACTTTTCCTGCAGTACGTAACACTTCCCCTTCCCTAAGCCAGTTCGTCCCGAACTGGCAAGCCGTCTCTGAAGTAATATTTGGCCAGGCGATCTAAGTGGACGACCTTGAACTTCCGCTGTCCTTCCTGTTGAATCCCGTAGACAACATCGTTGATTCTTTTTTTCACAGTGATGGGTCTTCCCAGTTAGTCTGAAGTTTAGGTGAGCGACCACGACGGCGCTTTGGGTTAAACAACCAAACCTGATCTCCTTCTTGGAAACCAACACTATTACTGCGAATAACATACCGAGTTTTCGTTTTATCACTGGCTATCTTTAGGCGTCCTCTTATCAAGCGATTCATTTCTCGCAGTTGGTCTTCTTATTGCGAGGAATAATTCTGTGGCTCTTCCGACTAAGTCTCAGGTGACCCAAACATCAAGTGTCCAGGAAGACGATCTCCCGGCCAAACACCAATTTTGCTCGAGTCATGGCGGTTGTGCCGTGTACTGATGACCTATACGCCATAAGGAATAGTGGAATACGTTGGTCCCAACAACTTTTGAAAGATACTGCTAAAGTGTCCTATTAAATCTCTCAACCATCCCGTCCGACTGAGGATGCAGTGGCTTTGTCCTGGTCTTCCGAATTCCGAGTAGACGGCATAATTCTTCAAACACTCCTGATTCGAAATTTCTCCCTTGATCTGTATGGATTTCCATAGGGGCTCCATAACGGCAACAGAAGTTGTGAACTAACTCCTTTGCCACAGTGGTAACCTCCTGATTTGGAATTGCGTAAGCTTCCACCCACTTAGTAAAGTAGTCACTTACAACCATGATATACCGGTTTCCATCGTCAGTAACTGGGAATGGTCCAGCAATGTCTATGGCAATTCTCTCAAAAGGCAATCCAACGTTATACTGTCCCCTGCTTCTGGTTTGTGGGGCCTTGCTTGCAGCACATATTTCACACGTCCGAACCCATTCCTCTACGTCGTGGCGAAGATGAAGCCAATAGAATCGCTTCCGTATTTTGTCAAGGGTTTTGTTAACGCCAAGATGGCCTCCAGATGTTCCATCATGCATCTCCTTCAAAAGAGACTGCACTTTACTTCGAGCAACTATCAACTGCATGACCACATCTCGTCCATCTGCACTTTTCTAAGCCCTTTTCAGCAATCCGTTTTCTTAGGTAAGAGATTCACATTGTGCCCAGTAGCCCTTCAGCACTTCGGAACCATGGCAGGTATCTTGCCAATACTGGCGCGACATTCCTCTTTTGCTATCAAGATCGGTCCAATGTCTTCATCAGTAATCTGATCTTGTCGACAGTCTTGTGTTGTCCAGCCGTCTGCCAGGAAATCTAAAGTGATGGCTTGAACATGTTCGCTTGAGTTTTGTTCTTTCTTTCTGTGGCAATTTCGGCAGTCTTCCGGGCACAGTCTTCGTGATAAGCCATCTACATTACCATGCAGGCGCCCGCGTCGATGTTGTACCTTGAAGTTGTATTCTTGCAGACGTTCGAGCCACCTTGCCAGCTGTCCTTGCGGATTTTAAATCTCAAGAGCCATGCAAGCGCGGCATGGTCGGTACGTAGTGAAAACTCTCTCCCGTAGAGGTATTTATAGAAGTGCTCCAAAGCTCTGACAATTGCCAACAACTCTCTCCTTGTAGCACAATAATGTCTCTCTGGTTTAGAAAGTATCTTGCTGTAATACGCTATTAATCGTTCTTCACCATTCTGCACTTGAGACAAAACTGCTCCTAGACCAGTATTGCTTGCGTCTGTGTCTACAATGTACTTACCTTCGTAAGCTGGAAAAGCGAGAATTCGCTGCAAACATAATGCAATCTTCAAAGCCTTAAATGCTTGGTCACACTTTCTCGACCACTGGAAGTTTCGTTTATTTTCCGTTAGCTCATGTAATGGTTTAGCAAATGTAGCGAAGCCTTTCACAAAACGTCGGTAAAATGAGCATAACCCCAGGAAAATCTGAACTTCGTGTTTACTCTTCGGTACTGGGCAGTCTCTTACGGCGTCTACTTTATTAGGATCCATGCTAACACCCGCAGCCGAAACCAGATGGCCCAGATACTGTACTTACTTTGGAATAGAGAACACTTCTTCGGGTTCAGTTTCAGTTGGGCATCGTGAATTCTAGTTAGAACCTCCTTAAGGTTTTCCAAATGGTCTCTGAAAGTCTTCCCGATGACTATGACGTCTAAATAAACAAAGCAAGTTTTCCATGTCAGGCCGCGGAGTACCAGGTCCATCAATATTTCAAATGTTGCCGGTGAATTACAGAGTCCAAATGGCATAACGTTAAATTGGAATAAGCCACTTGGGGTCGAAAAAGCGGTCTTTGCCATGTCTACTTGATGGAGACCCACTTGCCAATATCCACTCTTCAGGTCCAATGTGGAAAACCACTGTGCTCCGGACAACGTGTCGAGTGTATCTTCAACGCTAGGTAATGGATAGCAGTCTTTCTTTGTGACGTCATTTAACCTCCGGTAGTCTATGCAGAAACGCAATCCACCATCCTTCTTCGCTACTAGCACTACAGCAGAAGACCAAGCACTTGACGAAGGCTCGATTACTCCCTCTGTTAACATGTCCTGTACTAACCGAGACATCTCCTCTTGTTTAGATAATGGAGGCCTTCGAGGAGTTTGGCGTATCGGTGTTGTGTCCCCGGTATTAATGGGATGTTTAACAAGAGAGGTTCTTCACAGTGACTGTCCCCGAAATGCAAAAGAATCTTTGAATTCCTGTAAAAACCATATGAGTTCTTTTACCTTACCCCTTCAGAGGTTGTTAGAAGATCTGTTCAATAATTCCTGAATTTCCTCTGGTAATTTGGAAGTATCCGAAGCACAACTGGATCTTCGTTGCCTCAATCCGGCTACCCAGGCCACAGGAGCCAATTTGCCTAGGAGCGTATTGCTTTGTAAAGTGACAGCTTGATTCAAAATATTCGCCACTCTAATATGTACATTTCCGGTTTCGTCAGGATTTACTAAACTTCTGGCAATTAGTATGCCCGGTGTGCTGACTACCTATGGTTCGAATTTAGAGCACTGGTTGCCCCCAGTATCTACCGCAGTTCTAACCATGATGATCTTTTCGGAGTTTGGCGGAACAATTACGGCCACTTGGTTTATGACGTCCATCGATTTTTCTGCTGCCGTCTTTGTTGATAGCATTACCTCTTCGCCTCCGATTCTCAAGACATTGTTTTTGAAGTCGACTATAAATCCGTATGCGTTCATAACATCCACACCCAGAATTGCTTCATCCACAATGTCTGCAACAAGTACTTGATGATTAAACTCAAGTCGACCGAGGCGTAGGTGAATCTCCACTTTTCCAAACACTTTTAAAGGCCGTCCAGTAGCTGATCGCAAGCTGCAAGAGCATCAGATTGGCTTGAGAGCTTTCACTACGTCGGGCCGCACAATAGACCGTTTGCGCCTGTGTCAACTATAATCGAGGTTGCCCTTTCTTGAACGAATCCTGTAACCACCAAGTTCCTGCTGTTTTTTTCTGAAGTGAATAAATTGCATATTCTCTAGGGGCTTCGTTCCTCCAGTTAGTCAACACACGCCCCGTTGTACCGACTATTGCTCGTTTCCCTGCTGCTGAATTATAACTCGACAATCTCGTTGTAGATGTCCAAGTTTCCCACATCTATAACACTTCGGTCTTCCATTCTTTCTTATTTTATTCTGTGGCGCCGACCGCCGAGTCTCTGTTCCTTGTTCTTCTTCCTCATCGTCTGTGCCGTCGCGATCTTTTAGCGCGCGCACTTTATGACTTTTCCAACAAGACGCTGATTTGGCGGCCTCAAATTGCAAAGCATGTACCAGGGCGTCCGCACTGTTCTGGTGTCTTGCCATTCGTAACACTTGCTGTAGTTCGTTATCTCGGACACCGGCAGTAAATGTCTGTATCGCAAAACTCGTTCGAAAATCTTCTGGCGCTTCAGGATAGGCCAGTCTAATTAGTCTGTCAATACTTGCTTCAAACTTTTGAAGGCTCTCCCCGGAATGCTGTCGCCTTGCTCTCAACTGGGTGCAGTACACACCTCGCAAATGTTTATTACCATACCGTAATTCCAGAGCTTTTATCAATTCGGCATAGGTGTTCTGGCTGTCAGGTGGCACTTTCTGTAGTAATTCTGCCGTAGGTCCTTTTAATGCAAGAACGAGTGAAACAGATTTTTCTACTTCAGCTATTTCATTTGACATGTATTCTCCTGCGTCAGATATTTTTGTAGACATCGATTGTTCAACACTTGAGACAGATTTTCCTACTTCAGCTATTTTAATGTCATTGATTCTTGTACCTCCGATATTTTAGTAACTTGTTTATTAAGCTCACCTCGTAGGAGACCCAATTCTGCGGTACTATGTTCTTGCATCTGTTTCTGCTCCTGTATTAATGCTTTGATGTCTTCTGCTTCACGCTTCCGTTCCTCTGCCTCCTGTCGTCGTCGTTCCTCTGTCTCTAGCAGGAGGGTTTTCTGTCTCGCTTCCGCTTTCTCGTCTTGTCGTTTTTCTGCCTCTTCCGCCTCCTGCCTGCGTTTCTCATCCTGTCGTTTTTTTGCTTCTTCTCTTTCTTGTCTTCGTTCTTCTTTTTTTTTTGTTCGTGCGTCTGCCGCAGCAGCGATTGGAAAGCTTCCATCATCTCACTGGCATCCTTTGTTTACGATTAATTATAAATTACGCTCGTCTTGTACAAAGTATTCACTGTTTCCACTGTTAACGGTTCTATCCCAGTTCTGACACCACTGTTACGACCATCTACTTGATCGTCGTAGGTACAGTGGAAACAAAATACAAGACACCAATTAACTCACTAATCACCAGCTTTCACAGTTAAACAGTTCGTAATTAACAACACTGTCTCTTACAACAAATCAAATAAAAATTGTTCACACGCAAATAAATGTCAACTAATATTAAAACACAATTGTATTACAATATACCGCCCGATTATAACACACAGTGCTTCACTAATATCCACTTGAAAACACACAGTAATATCGGTTGTAATCGCCCGACAATAACTAAAATCTAAGCAGCAGGTATGGGCTACTTATAGTCTTCAGTGTTCCATAACATGCGTCCTTAATAAGCCATCGAAAATTCTAATGGACACTTCAGCGCGACCTTCGCAGAAACACGTACCGTTGGGCTAATTGAGATCCTTCCAGAACGCAAGAGACGTGCCGCATTACGTAATACTGCCTCACATGTCAAGTGTCACGTATGCATTACTGTTGCGCGATCGTTCCCCAATGTACCAGAACGCTCCGTAATGACACAACAAACTAATAGATTTTTGTTATTGATAGATTTTTCTTTGTCTTTGCAACAATTTATTGTTTGCCTGAAGATGACCTATGATTCTATAGAGGTAGAAAGGTTGTGTTTATTAATTTTAACTTACGATTGCTAATGTCCGAAATCTCATAATTTGTAATGAGTATATTGCGACATCGATTAATAATAATTTTAAAAATTGCATTAACTTATTTTGTTTACGTTTTTGATTTATTTATTTAGTCATTATTACACACGTGATAAAGACACATAATTGTTTAAAAGTACTAAGATTTGATTGTTAGTTTTTTTACATGATGGTTTACATTGAGTTTTGTTAGTAGCTATATTGTACTTTCTCTATATGATACTGTAGCACTTTTAGGAACGTTTGACGCCTTCATCAAGAATTTCTCAGATTTGTTTTACCTTTTTGAAACAAAAATATAACTACTTTACGTAAAACTTTTATAGAAGTGTTTGACAGCTCAAACAAGTTAGAAAGCAAGTGATTAATGGGAAAAAATAAAAATATGGGTAAAGTTTTTTAATTATCGTAATTTTTAAATTTTAGACGGGTAACATCAAACGTATTCTCTAGTTTCTTTTGGTTACTTCCATATTTTTTATAATAAATTATAATGATCCAACGTTAAAACTCCTTCATTATCTGGTTTCCTGGTTTTGTAATAATTTGTTGTCACTAGTTACTTCTTCACTTGCTGTTTAATATTTTCATTTGTGTTTGTTAGTTCAAAATCAGTTTTTAATCTGTTCCTCCTACTTTCCGTAACTTCTACCTTTATCTCAAATGTTTCCTTTGTCTACTGTTTTAAAAACTTAAAGTTATTGTACACCTTATGTTGAAGTATATTATTATACTTTTTTTTCTCTTCTTGACACTATACCTTATCGTCAACTTTTCTCTGCGACTATAGTGAGCTTTCTTTTATAGGCGTTAATTACATAAATATTATTTCTGTTTTTCCCTAATATATCAATTCTTAATTTTAAAATCTCTAAAAATTTATTCTTTAAACATAAATGCTCTACAAATTTCTTAATAGTTTTTCGTAAATACAGACTTTAATTTACTTTATATTTTTTTGTTTTTTAAGAGCATTATTATTGCTATATTTTATATTTTATAACGTAATCATCACCACAGAAATACTTCCAACGTCTGGTTGTCTACATAACTTTAAATCTTTTGTTTATATATATTTATCTTTCCTAAACAAAAAATAACAATTTTTCATCTGTCAGTTGCATATTATAAAGGTGTATTATATCTTCGTATACCAATATATTTTTTCCAGATGTTTACTATGGCAAATAACTTTCATTATTGTAGCATATTTACAAATTATGACTTGCAGAGAATACACATCACAGAATGTAAGAGATTATAATTTGACTTAATTGGTTTTATACACATGATATGATTAGAGTCATTGTAGAACTAATTGAATAACTAAAACATTAAACAAATAATTTGGTACCACAAACGGGTTGACTGTATGCAAATATCATCTTTAACTTGTCCGGTTAATGAAGTTCAACGCCAGACTAGATCACTTCAGAATGAAAGTCCAATAGAAAGCCACAGGAAAAACATCAAGTTTAGGCGTTTTGATTCACGACCTCTCCCCATTGGAAACAAATGCGCTGACTACACACAGATTTGCGCATTAATTTAGGCACTTCTACCAAAATTAATTCCACACAAACAGGTAAGCAAAGACTAATAAATTAAACATTAACGAATAGTTTAGATTCGTTTGTTTCGTGTTGCAGTTGGAGTGACGATGACACTGAATCCCAACGGTGTTGGCGTCAAGGTGGAAACGCTGAAAGCTACGTTCGATTCGGCCAGCACCGCCGCTAAGTCTGTCAAACCGATTCAACCTCAGTAAACACAAACAAATGTGTAGTAGAAACCTACAGCACCTCTACAGTTACATGTACTTTACAGTGAAATATTGTAAATGTATACATTTTATAGATCAAACCTAATCAATTTGTATAGAGGCATTGAAGTTTTATCCAAAGAATCAACACTTTTCCATCGGCAAAGAACTGCTCCAAAGCGCTTTCGATTAGGACATTTTTAAATCAGACTAAACACCACACAAGTAAATAAAAAGAAAACTGCCAGATTATAATGGCTAGCTCATTTCTCAAAAACCACTTACCGGCGTATTTGTCGAATTGACATCATAACACAATACAAAATTTAATAGATACAAAATATTTGTACGAATTATGTTTACCTGTTGTATAAAACTACTGAGAAATACTTTTATATTAACTCTTAAACAAGTGCAAATGCGCCTAAAAATTATTAAAACTTTCCCAGTAAAAGAAAATTTATTTGAACATCCCTTTGTTTTTTGTGTGGGCAAATCATTTTTTTCGTTCGCAGTAGATTACACATTAGGAAATAAGGTTAAAGTAAGTTTTAAAGTAATTTGGAATTAAAATACTTTAAATTTTTTAAATTAAGATCTAGTGTACTATCGAGATCTATATAACTCGAAAACTATGGAAAAGGGGCATTAGTATTTGACAGACAGTTTGCTAAGTTTCAATTATTATATCATTTCTAGGCGCAAATTAAAAATTTAAATATACTCTGCTTACTGGTTTAAAGTTAACTTTATACTGTAATTGTTTTCAAAACTGACTTGTGTAGTAAACAAGGAAACTTAGATCTTCGTCTCTGTCTCATTCTAGACATTACACGTGTCTCATGCACATACACGTTTTAACTTGAAAGTGTGCTAAATATTAACAGAAACGTTTCAGGTGGTTGGCTTTGTACAGCTTCAGCATGGTATTTGTAGCCTGGTCAAACGTTTCTCAAGATACAATCAGTTAGTTGCAGAAAAAGTAAGTTCCGGTACTTCAGGTTTACAATAATAAAAGTGGAAAATACTAACACAGGTGATTGTACAAAGACAAAATTCGAAACATGCATGTTAATAAGAAAATTAAAAACTAAGACCTTTTAAATAATGGTACTTTTAATGGATTCATGGAACTTACACACTAATTAGACTTAAAAGTTTTCTTCTTAAAATTCGATTTGAATAGAAAGTCTGCCACTTTACGTTGTAAGTTTTCTTTCATCTTAAAAAAATTGAGATTTTTGTATTCTGACTTTTAAGGTAATTTAAAAAAAAATTCATAAAAACTAACGTCAGGCTTTTAATATTATTAACATTGAGTGCATGATCACGATCTTTCAAACAAATGTAACAAACAAAAAATATTAGACTTTACAATTTCTGTTCATTCTATAGAAATTTTCTTTATATTCCATAGACTTTGATACTCTCTCTTCTAATGTGTAGTATTTTTCAATACATCGGTTCACCTATTTATTGCATTAGTGTTAATTATGACGAAATCTTTCCTAGCCGTCTAGTGTGATGAATTGTTCCCTAATCGCTAACCCATGCTATTATAGACGGCTTAATAATTATAACATTTCGTTGACATCCTCTGACGTTTTAAACAGTCTAACACATAGATGTTTTATTGTTTCAAATGGACAGGGGAACGCATTCTAAAACGGCAGTCTTTTTATATAAAAATTGAAGGCAACAATTGAACCTTGTTTGTTGATACATGATAGGGCAATATGATGAAGAAAGCAATTTACTGATTACGGATTTATAAAACTATTATGATTATTCAATAACTAATGTACAAAGTTTTCACCAAAGTAACGGTAAAGATAAACAAGAGTGTATAGCTCTCCATGAAGATCCAGAAGATAGCTATTTATGTGCATGCGCGCGCGCGCGCGCGTGTGTCTAACATGTTACTGCACATCCACATAGGTGTTTGTCTACAAAATACTTTCTTCGGTAGATACGGGTATTATCGAAAAAAATACTGTTGATGACATTACTATAACACAATGAAGAATACACCCCATATTTACATTTTAATAGAAAGCACACAGATCTATTTTTCAACATCTGTCACCATACTACAACGATTTACTATATTGATCATTTACAACAAACAGTTGTAGTTTTAGGTATGTATGTATGTGTGTGTGTGTGTGTGTGCGCGCGCGCGTGTGTGCGTGTGCGTGCGTGCAATTGTAATTATGAGACGAAGATTTATGTGGGTGAGCTTTTATATGAAAATCTGTTCGAACGCTTGACCGCGCGCACACACTAACACGCAACGAAAGCTTATACATGATTCTTCTGGTTTTGTCTACTGATAAACTTCCAAAGTAATTGGCGTTAGGGATTCCGATGGCGTTAAGGATCAGTAAGTTTATTTATTGTGTCTGATTATTTTAATTCCCTTGCCCGTAACATTTAGCAGTAATCTAGTAAAGTGAATTTTATGCACTATAATAATAATAATATATTTTCTATATATTTTTAAAATAAGAAAGACCAACTAGACGGGTGCGACTAACCTAATATCCTATTTCCAAAAGAAAGAAGAACAGATTTTCATAAACAAATACTTATGCAACTCAACTGTTATGAGAACTTCGGCTGCTTGCCGGGCTGTAAGGCCGTGTGCAGCTAGCCGGGCTGTAAGGCCGTGTGCAGCTTGCCGGGCTGTAAGGCCGTGTGCAGCTTGCCGGGCTGTAAGGCCGTGTGCAGCTTGCCGGGCTGTAAGGCCGTGTGCAGCTTGCCGGGCTGTAAGGCCGTGTGGCTTGCCGGGCTGTAAGGCCGTGTGCAGCTTGCCGGGCTGTAAGGCCATGTGGCTTACCGGGCTGTAAGGCCATGTGGCTTGCCGGGCTGTAAGGCCGTGTGCAGCTTGCCGGGCTGTAAGGCGGTTTTCCAATGTTCTTTGATGCCCAAGTGTCGGCCGTGCATTCGACGGCCATATTCAGTGCAGAAGGCCGCAAAACACTGAGAAAGGTTTCACAGTCAGTTGCCACTAAACTGTGGGGAAAGCCACGGACCACGACCTTACAGCCCGGCAAGCCGAAGTTCTCATAACATTGAAGCCAGCCATGGAAGCCTCACACAGACTTATGCAACTGTTTACAAGTGATAATGTTAATGTAGAGTGTAGATCTTGAATGATACGGATAATATCATGTTGGGCTTAGTAACTAGTACTGTTTAAACATCAAACGTTTCATGTCTTCTTTGATATTCACGTGTTTACGCCATATTCTCTTCTTAATTCAGGGCTTACTTCTGTCAATTAAGCTTAATCTTTCAAGATTTGTACTATTTAATATTATTTGCGAGACTTATTACCAGCACATCCCTAGGCAAAGTACATCACCATTCAGCACAACCAATATACAGGCCTACGTCCTAGTGAAAGGGAATCTTATTCTTGTCTAATATTATTGGTCCAAGACAGGTTTCTTCCATGTTATATCAGAGATGGGTCTCTATACTTCTCCTTTGATGGATATGTTGCTCTTTCACACTCATTGCCTGTTCATGTCGCCCTTAAGTCTTCAGCATTGTACGAAGGGTTCTTTTCATGTGTAGACAACGTAACGTGGAACACATTTCGGAATGTTTACTACTGTCTTAATGAAACCGCATCACTTGGGAATTTCTCCCTCTACCCACAGAAGAAAAATTTTATAATTACTCCCTTAGCCCTGGAATGCTCTAATAATGCCAGTACATAGAAAAACAACAAAGACTATTTAGTAGGGTAGAACAAAGAGACTAATGCAATTACATGAAAACAATAAAAGTCTAGAAAAACAGACCTTGGCTACATAACAAAATAAGACAGACAGGGTTCAGAGAAGGCTGATTGCGATAATACAAATTGGTAGCTTCTGTTCTCAGTTAAAGAGGTATTTTATGAATGTAAATTTAGGAGCTCAATGTTAAGGTTACTGATCAAGTACAGTATTTAGTTGTAACACCAAACATGAACAATTACAAAATTAAAATATTACGTTTTTTGGCAAAACTATACACAGTAAATTTAGGCACTGACTCTTCATATTGCACTGTTGAATATCTATACGTAGATAAGAAAACTTACAAACCGCACGGTGGCAGCAATTTAATTAAATTAAAAAATTATATTTCATTATAGCTATCTTCAGTGTAACCATTTAAAAGAAGAATGGCAGGTGTTCACCAGTTTCCACAGTACTGTGGCAAAAGATTGCCCGGAACGTCTGTTTCAATCGACAGCATTACACCACAGACTAATAGCCCGGTAATGGACCAGAACTTTAACAATATTTCAGTAAAAAAAAAAATTGGCCGCCTTTTCTATATTACACTAATACTAAAACGAAAATAAAAAAATATTATAATAAAAGTCTCGCAAACAATAATGATTACAATATTGTATATAATTTATTTAAAATTTATAATTTCTTTACCTCAAGATGTTTTTCCATTAACATGATTTGGGAATCCTATTGTTCCCATCCTCAGCCATCTTTATTTTGTATCTGGTTGAGTACTTGTGTTTTGGTTGGTTGTTGTTATGATTTCCTGTTGGCTTTGGTATTAAAAAATTGGTATTATAACACCAACCAACTAAAACATAAGTACTCAACAAGAGACAAAATTAAGATGGATGAGGATGGGAACAATAGGATTCCCGAAACATGTTAATGGAAATACATGTTGAGGTAAAGAAATTATAAATATTGAATAAATTATATATGCATCAAGAAATAGACTATAGCAAAAAGTGTTTGAATTAATTATGTATAATATATTACAATAGTGGTACTATAATAGTATTAACCTAGCTACCAACTTTGTGTTCATTTAAACGCTTCTCTCTGTTTTAATCGATTTAATGGTAGTGGAAGTTTACTGAAACAAAGGTCTATACTTGTATAAGAAAAGTTTTCCGAGCTGTTTGGCCGTGGTCTGCAGTTTAATGACAAACCCAACGTTTCAACAGCACCACTGGCTGCCATCATCAGTGGAATTCAAAGAAATCCAAGAACCTCCGGAACGTAGATTGTTATCGTCAGGCTCACAGTACTGTGGTAAAGGCTATTTTAAAGGTCTATAATACAACACTATAGGGGTTTTAAAATCGTTGTAAAATACATGTAACTGTACAGAATGCTCTACAAAGATTGTAGTTCTAAACTGGAAACAAAACACGTCGCTTTGTGAACGCAAAAAAAAAATTAATACACAAATGTAATAAAATATATTATAATTTATAGACGATTTTAAGTGATTCTGCCAGGTGAGAATGTACTTCAACCGTTTCGCAGGAGGATGGGGACAGACTGACTGTGAAGAGTCTTAAACGGATGACCAAAATATACAGTAGTTTAGAAAACAAAATTTATGTAAGTGTAAGTTATATACAAATATGTGTACAATATATTTAATTAAAAAGAAACAGGGGAAAATGGAATCGGAAAGTAGGAATAAACGGACACATCACTGATAGTGCTCTCGATGCGGAGGCGCAACCAAGTGTAGCGCTATTTAGCAAATTAAATCTAAACTAAATAAATAAGTTATAAATAAACACACACAAATTTCGACCAGTAAAACTATGTTCTAAATAAATAGTGGTATAAGTCACTTATTTATATGAATATTATTATATTAACAATATAAGTATTATTATTATTATTATCTTATATTATTTATAAATATATAAATATTATGATGATTATTATTATCATTACCTTACAAGAATGTTATCAATCAACTTCACATTGTACGTTACAATATATATGTATATATACATACATAAAATATATATACATATCAGAATGTTGGTTCGCCAGCTGGTATAAAAAAAACTATTTTTACCTGTGTCGCTAATATATAATGACAAAATAAATTTAAAATACACAATGTTCAGTTCTATTAATTGTCGATAGGATTCATATTAATTATCTGCATTTTTATCAGTCTTTAGCGATAATTTGCTGAAAGTACTTTTAGGTATCTTTTCTGTTGAAATCGTGTCTTAAACCTGAAAAATTATTAAGCACAAATCATAGATATTCATTGTTATTACTGTATATGTAAAATTATGTAGCTATAAAGCTCTATACATATATGAAGACCATATGACGTAAATACATGGATGTATACATAAAATGTATGTACGTTGATTAATAACAGTATTAATAGTAACCAGAAGAATAGCCAGTGTAATCTGTATAAAGCATATATCAGTTTTAAAATCGGTACTTTCTGTTATATTGAATTTGGCTCTTATTGATTGCAATCATGAAATTAATAATTTTAATGAAATTTTAAAATAAATTTATATAGCGTTGTACATTTTGTAGAAAGCAGAATATTGTGATACTGAAAATATTATTTATGCGTTCATAAATCAGAATATGGATTATTCTAAAGAATATTATATCCAAGCGAATTTGCTTATCTCTTCTTTTTTTAAAATTGGAAAAGTTGATTTGATATAAAGAACTTTATCGATTGCAGATATTATGATCTGTTACCCTAACCTCGCCTTAAATACAATAAGTACTTACTTAGGACACTCTAAAACGTACACAGTGTGCGGTCGACATTATGTGAAACTTTATATTATATATTCTGTACAATACGGAAGCCTAAAAGTTAATAAAAAGACAGTAACACGTGGAATGCCATGTAGTATGGGCCAAAGCAGGATCTGTAACATTAGGTTTTTAGGTTTTAATATCTTTTCGATTACAGTATAAGTGTCACATAAAAATGTTGAAAAATTTTAATACAATATGTACAAATAAATAAATAAATATAAGATTACATATAATTTTATGTACAAATATACAAACACATTTATTTTTATGTGCAATATTGATATTAAGTACAATATTATTAATGATTGACACATCGAGAAATGAAATGGCCGAATAAGATAGCATTGAGACGTAATCATATTATTGTTTTAAATGTAAATTTGTAAATCGTATGTCCGACAAGCCTTGAAGTTTAATGAATTATGAGACAAGACATAAAAGTTTCAGCAAGAATATGTCTCTTAAGCTTACAGATTTATTTCTACAGAATATATTAAGTCCTATATTTATTTCTGTGGATTAGTGGTTTTGTAATCATTAGAATCTTACAAAAGATGTGCTCATGCAAGCTTGTATACTATGTTAGAAGTAGTCCTTGTTTTTAGCCCTTGTTTTCATCTTTTCATTTCTCGGCTATGCTTTCATTTTCATAAGTCTACTACTAACATCCTACTAACAGGCAGCTGGTTTCTTGTTGAGAAGTTGTTTTAATTTCTTGTTTTGGAATGGTTTTGCATGGCTTAGTTTCGCACGGGAATTTAATTTTTTTCTCTTGTCTGCATCTGTAAGTTTTTTTTTACTCGTATCATCATTGCTGAGGTAACTACACCATGGGTATCCAGAAATTTTAGTCTGCAATATTCTTTGTAATATTTTCCCTACGGAATTTACGGTTTGTTTGCAAACGTGACAGATAAACCAAACTTGACTATGCAAACCTTTAACCGTGTTCCACTTCGAGTTTTACGTTTTTATAATAATTCAGAAATCCCACGCATATAATTAAATTTACTA
The DNA here is from genome assembly GCA_034769895.1 of Magicicada septendecula. NCBI lineage: Eukaryota > Metazoa > Arthropoda > Insecta > Hemiptera > Cicadidae > Magicicada > Magicicada septendecula. The sequence continues at coordinate 76,901,168 of CM068372.1, read as the reverse complement.
ACAGATCTTGAACGTCCTAAACACTTTGGTAAGTAATTTCTCAACTGAAATCTTGATATCTAGTCTACCACGTGACAGTCTGTCTAAACGTCTGTTGTTAATAGTATTCCAAAAAATGGCAGTATGTATTTTTATAAAAGTTAAGTACGTAAGCTTTGCACAATGTTTTCGTTCGAGAATGCCATGTATTCTAATGAAAAATTAGTGGATTCACTGGTTAGAAATTTGCCTGGTAATCGAACTCAGATAGACTCGATATCTATATTTATATCTTAAATGATGTAGTCTTAACAAAAGTCTAAAAGCATTCAAAAATTAAGATTAAGTAATTATCTGTTTCGCATGTAGCAACTATGTTATTATATTAAGCAATTTTTTGTAGCTTTTATTGTTCAGTACAACACAAAAGTTATTTTCTTAAGCAACGGCAGAAGAGGAAATGAATAAACTCATTTTTCATATTAGATAGAATGAATAGAAATTAATGAAACTAAATGAACTAAGTAGAATTAAAAGGTTTACTTATAAAATAATCTATGACAAAAAAAATTAAAACTTACTTTTTTAAGTATTAACTTATGATAAAATTAAACATTTTATTACTGATAAAAAACTGAATGTTACGTCTCAAAAAATATTTTTGCATCTCACATCAACTTTCAAATTATCTGATGTGAAGTCCTATGTAGACTTGCGGTTACTTAATATTTAATCCATTCCATGAATGTCTCTTGATGGGAACGATCTCTCGTACAACACACGGTCTGCAGAAATTAAGAATAACAAATATGTTATTTCATGAAAAAATATTTTGAATTTTTATTTAAATACAACCTTTTATGGAAGTGTATTTTCTCGAGTTTATTATCACGCACACATACAGACAAACAAACACACACACATACATACACAAAGACGCTGATTAAATTATTGTTTGTTTAAAAAGGTTATAAGAGTAAAGAATGTACAGTCAAAATTATTTATGTTTATTAGAAAGAATATATTTCACAAAAAAACAGATAATGAAAGCTGCAGGTGCTACTGTGTCAATGTAATTATTTATATTCTTACGCTTTATGGTAACAAAAGGTTGTAATTATATTTTACTCGTAAGGAAAACAGAATTTTATAATCTGAAAGTTGCACAATTTATAAATTTAAATTATAGACCAATGCATGACATTACTGTCTACGCATATGTATTGTTAAAGAAGTATTAAGCTTTACTTTACTTACATTGTATTACTTTAAATTCGTGTAAACGCTTTGTGTTGAAACAAGTAATAGCCTTATCAAAAAAAACATAATATAAAGAAGTGCAAATATGAAGCTCACTTTGAAATTTTCTATAACATCATCCACGACAAGCTACAACTACTCCTACAAATAATGTCTTTGAAAGTCCAAGTAATAGGTTTACGCAATACAGTTTTAAAGCCGAATAAAAGATTAGGATGTTTTATTTTAATTCGCTTGAGAATAGAACGAATTTTCACATATCAGTAAGTTTTATAATCTTTAATGTTGGAAAGTTCGCCCAACTTGTTAATCTGATAATTTCATTAAGACATTTGAACAAAAATAAACAAAATTTATTTTAATGGGTTACAACTATTGGAAATTATTATATATTTACTTTTAAATGTTCTTCAAAAATTTTAGTCACAAGGAAATATTATTGTGTTTGTTGCTATCTTAAATCTAATAATCTTTAAAAAAGCAAAAAAAGGAAAAGTATTTATTTCAAAACGTTTTTGAGAAAAATCGTGTGAACTGCTTTTGCTAACAGCATTTACTATTTACAATAAGATTAATCTTTTTTTATTATAAGGTATAAACGATTTTAGAATACAATTTTAAAACTTACCATATGTAAAGATATTAATAGAAACATATGCCTATATGTTATGTATTAAATAGTGAATGTGCTGATGTAAAACTTTACAAAGTATGGCCACACAATTTATTGTTTGAAATTATGAAGAGTAAAACATACTGGACATAAAGTATAAAACCAAAATTTTTTTTTTTATTTTTTAATATATCATAAGTTTAATTTATAATCTTTTTAAATGTGTAAATATTTAAGTGCTTCTTTTACTGATGTAAGTGTAAAATATTAAACTCTATCATATCAACGGTACATTTTGCTTATTATTTAAAGAAAAATTTATTTTAATTAATTATCAATCTAAGTAATTTAAACGAATAATAATTGTAAAGCAATTCTTATGAGTTGCGTGTTGACGTAATTAAGCAAATGAAAATTCAATTTTATTGTTATTATTCCATGTGAATAATATAAATATTTATAATAAATATTTATATATATTTAAACAAATGCTTGCGTACTTGTTCTTTGTCTTTTACCACACCATTATTACTATAGACAGTATATACCAGACTAAGTTTTATGAGTGGGCAAGAAAACGAAATTGTATTGTACCTATTGGAGGACTAGCCTAAACTCTGTGTGCAAAGTGTAAAAAGTACAAGGTGGAGAGAAAGAATAAAAATTCAGTTAAAATAAAGTGTGAGGAAAGAAGGTATATAAGTTCTTTTTAGCAATAGCAAAAATGCTCTCAATTAAGAAGTGCCCAATATACTTACTCATAATAATTCTCACAGTACTTATAAGCAAATAGTAAATACTATTTATTTTTGTTTGTCACCACAACAAATTACCATTACAATGGTACTAAATATATCTTTGCTGGAATATATCTTTGCTCATATATAATGGTTTATGATACCATGACCTTGAGTAAACAAACCAGTGTTTTTATCACCATTTTATATTGTTACAACCGTTTTATAGCTATGGAACTCTCATAACTGAACACTAGATAAACCACGGTATTTACACATGTAATGAGCGTTTAAATAAACGAACCTTTTATTAAATCCTCGTATATAAAAAATTTTCGAAGCTTATGATTGCTCAACACATACTATTGTAAAACAAATTAAATATCGTCTAATTAACACTGTTGGAATAAATAATACAAGGTATCGATTACAGATGTCCGCACACAGTAATTGACTGGAATCACTATAAACTGGTAAAAAGTACCACCTGATATCGCAACACTACCCACTACAGAAACACAGCTTTTATACCCAACTTATTTGACAAAACAGACTTCGAAGCCGGAAGAACAATCAACCTTAATCTGGAAAGCGCGCCGAGAACACGCGATAAAACCGCAATCCTGCCGCACTTACAATGCAGTGGAAAGGGTCAAGTAAAGACAAATGTTATTTACTTTCTTAATATAGCAATGTGTTTTAGACTACATGGATATAATTTACAGGTCTTTTGTAAATATTAAGGTTACAAATAAAATACTAAGGTTGCAAATAAAATATCAGGTTGCAACACTAACATACTCTGGCTTGGTCTATTTTTTATCCTTCTTCCTCGGACTTCGACCTTTCTGTAGGTTTTTTTTACCCATCTTAAAAATATTTTTCATTGTACTCCATTTTTTACGTTCCTTCCAATTTTTCTCGTCCACATCTTTAAAGTACATCGTTACTTCATATTCTTTGTCCTCTTTTAGGTCTTTCAAGATAGCGATTTTAAAATTTTTGGTCTTACAATAGTGGTTTTATAGTCTTACAAGTTTTTTCTCCTGTTTTAATAGGTCGGTTTCACGGTTTGTTGTGATGTAACTTCCATCTTCGTTATGACTATCAATTTGAACCTGAATATTTTATTATTTTTTTTAATTAAAAAACGTCTACTTCCTATTTCTTTGTTCCAGAACAAGTAATCAGAGGTGTAAATATCTAAGGTCACTCTTTGATAATAAAGACTTAAAACTGACGCACAAATACAAAAAAAAATTAAGATAACCTACATAAGGTAAAAAATATTACATGGTCAATTAGACAGACGAACCGACTATCATCAGAAACATGATTTGTTTCATTTCCTTTAGCTCTATAGGATTTATTATTAAATTCAAATAAGCCTACGTTATTAAGGTTTGTGACTGTGATTTTAAGTCTAACATTGGACTTACATAGTTGGCCAACCTCTACCGACTTACTCGTACAAATTAGTGGTCCAGAGTAACATACTTTTGATTCACAACAATGTAGGTATTCCAATTATTAAGGTACTAAAAAAAAAATATATATATCAAAAGCAATATTAGAATTGAATAGGTTGTTATGAAGAAAGGTTATGTGTCCGCAAAACCAATTTTTGGAAAATGATAAAAAACGATTTGCAGACAAACCGTGAAAAAATATATAATAATATTTTTTTAATGGACTATAGTTATATTAAAGATAACAACTATGAAAAAATACCAACTTAAGTTCTTTTATTTTTGTTTAAATTCTATTGAAATTTGTTGTTCTATGATCTTTTCAAACTATATTGAAAAATGATATGTAAAGATTTTGGAACTGTGGTCCTATAAAAGTAACAAGGTAGTTGTTTTGCTGCTCAAACAATTTTTTTTAATAATAATAATAATGGTGCAGATACAGATACATGATAATAAAATTTAAATTTTTCTTTAATCAAAATCTCCTTTTGCGTCAACTACGTTAAGTGGCCAGTTAAACATCTCTTCATATAATGTTTTGTCCTTTTCTAGAATATATTGTTCCAGATTTATGATATTATGTAATTTATTAACACTGACAGCACACCTGCTCTTAAGTCATTTTGTACTGGATAAAGTATTGATACCAGCGGCTTGAGTAGCTGCAAGGTATAATCCGCCGATATAATAAAAAATGGTTACAACACCTGCCTTTGTTTGTCAGCTTTTTTTTTCCAATTTATTGCAGATTTATGGTCTGTTCGACGAAGCAAACATTGAACAAATTGTCCGACAACACACATACAGGATTATGAAGAGCTGACCATTGACAGCTCTTCTTGTTTTTGTTAACAGATTAAAGAGGTACACAAATTACAAGACTAAATTACAAAAACATGTAAACAAATGAACAAAAATCACTTCCACTTGCTGGTGGCATGGTACAATAAGTTCAAAATGTTAAACACTGGGCCCATAAGGCACATATACTGGTTGACATTAACACTTAATGTTGACACGAATACAAAACTTACAGATATTACAGAAAAGATATCACAGACATTACAATATAGATAATACAGATAATATATTATTAGTTAAACTTGAATTATAAGTCTAACAGTTTGTGGGTTTTTAGTCTACAAATATTTTCACTATTATCTGACAAATTAATTGCTAGGTGGTTTGGATGCTTTCCTAATTTAGAGATGCGAGTCCCGCAGAGGCGCATGATTTCTTCTCTCACGGTTGGAACTTTGAGGTCGCGGTGTATATAGTTGTTGGAGACATACCATGGAGCCCCGACTATTGATCTTAAAGTTTTGAACTGAAAGCGCTGGATAATGTCTATATTACTTGTACTTGTCTGTCAGCTTAGCACATATAATATTGTGAAACCTTATAGTTTACTTCCCGTGATGTTTCCACACTTTTCACCAATGATTTAATCCACATACAAGTGTTTTTGAAAAAGGTTGGTAACCTACGTTTAAAATTATTAACAATATTATTTTCTTAAAAAAAAAACTGTGTACTGAAACCTCTCTATGCTTTTAGTATTGATTTTGTTTCCTTTTTTTTTTTTTTTTGAAAGAGAGGTTACAAGTTATTTAGAACTAGGCGAGAGCCTAGAAAGCTAAAATTGGGCTGGGTCCAGTATGATGGGACTTGCAAATGAAACACTGAACTTAAGATAACAACAATTTATTGTTCTTGGCCAGTACAACCTATGAGCTTCTAAAGGCCAGATAAATAAGTCTTTTGATCGTTAAATATAATTTCATTAATATGTGCCTTGCCCAAAAGTTGAACAAGGAATAATAACTATTAACAGCACTAAGTATTGAATAATTATCAATAGTTGACCCCTCATTGACTAACAAAATCATGGGATGTTACATAAATAACAAATTGTAGTTATAGAATAATACAATTAAAAAAAAATGGCACATAGTTTCGACCTGCAAGTAATCACTTTTTATAACAAGACATAAATATACAGAAATATACACAGGCATAATCAACATGACAAGTAACAATTATACAAAACAACACACACATATAATTAACATCAACAACGTTTATATTTAAATAACCCGTCACATGTTCACCCTGGTCATCAGCGCATATAATAATCTTGTTCAACACCCATAACCCCCTTACTGTTTAATTAATAGGTGACTAAAACCCCCTTCCCAAAACTGCAATTAAAATATCCCAGGAGTGGAGCAGACATGCCCCCAAGTTTTAACAAGATAAGTGTTAACTGAATGTTCTCTGCAAGCCATGCGGCCCGCGCACAAATCCCATGCCGATATTTAATAATCAATTAAATCCCATCAATTACTATAATGAAAAGTAGCATCACAAGGTCAACATGGATGTCCGGTTGCCTAACTGCATTTTATGTTTCTTTTTTACCTTCAAAACAAAATATAGAAAAATAGTGGAATTTGACCACCATGAGTATTCATAACTGACATTGATCAATCTTGTGTAGTCTTATGGTTAACTAATTGTTATAGGGAGCAATTACAATTATGGTTACAAAATTTGCTATGGTAAAATACAATCTGTGACAATGGTAAATTTTCAAGTGTGCAAATTATCTAAACAGTAGAACAGAATTTGTAATACAGAATATAAGTCATAAGAGTATTAAGTCAGCTCACAGTGTTACAAAACTTGACTACCGGCAGGGTCAGGCATTGGACGGGATCTAGCAAGATCTGACATAGACAGGCTTGCAGTGGACGTCTCCAACGGGAGTCGACCACGGTTTAAAACCACCCCCAGATCATGAATGAATAATAAAATACGTGTCCATATGGAGCAACATCGTTAACATAACCATCCCAACATGCTTACAACAGAAATAGAATGAGATACAACTCTATCTACCGAACTCCCCTCGACCCGGGCGGTGCGTGACCCCGGCCGAGTTTTCACTCTCAGAACGAGATATACATGATAGTAATTGAGGAGGCGTAAGCCTTACAAAATACAATTAAAATATTCCACCCATTGTCCGTAACTAACTGTCCACACTGGAACGTTTCATGAAAGTCTCACCGAGTACTTCGGCCACAAGGTTTAGGTTAAAAATGGTTAAATGTCACCTGGTTTGAAGGGTGCATGTTGAGGGCTCAGTAGTGGGTGTCCAGTCCATCCTTCCGGCTGACACAGCTGACGAAGGTTTTAAGTTACATCGTCGGAGGCAGTTGTTCGGCCATCCTTCCAGAGCGGGGCAGATTCCCGGCTACCTCGGAAACCCTGCACAATTATATCTGGGATTACTCATAGGTTCATGAAACACACACACTACCACATTTACCCACTGACATAGCATGGACTGTCCGGTTTATAAACTCGAAAAAATTGCCTAAGTCAAGAATCCCATTGAATGTGGTAAATCACTTCAAAAGTAACTTCATTAAATATGTTACTATAGAATATGTCTAAATATAGTCACTTCATAATAATGATGATTTTAATTAACCTTTATGCAAAAGTTTTCATGACGCACTTACAGGAATTGGCAACTTTTAACAAGTCCGTGACATATACAGATATCAGAAAATTACTGACTTACGCCCCATCTTAGTTTAGTTAATTTATTAGAAGCATTCCTGGATTAATATAAAACATAATTATATCCTTAACGTTACAATCAATTAACCAGGGTTGAGACAAAGCATACATAAAACAAATTATAACCTGAAACTCGCCATGCGCTAAAGGATTCACTGCAATGTATATCTCAACGCATCCACTTTAATATTAAATAAAACAAATTTGTTTTTATAAATAATTAAAATACATATTTTAATGGACTTACCGGAGGTCACGTAGCTTTCTACTTATTCATAGAAGAAGCTGGGAGACGAAAACTGTTCAATCTACTCTGCCAGCCGGGGACTAGAATGTGAAGCGCTGATAGCTAAAGTCGTACTGAATAAACCAGCTGTTGAAAACCCGTACGTGCATAGATAGGGCGCGCGCGAGGCGAGCGGGCAAGGGGCAGCAGCATGACAAAGTCCAACTGAACGTCCCAAAGGACAACTTCTTTCGCGTCGACAAATACGTAATTTCTTTAATAAAGCACAATATAGATATCGGAAGATCGCCGCGTTTTCCAAAACGCGGCACAGTACTCTAATAGGTTTTGAAAGTAATGTGTTATTAATCTAACATACTGCATTGGAGTAGGCTACACACTCTACACTGTACATTTTTTTCCTAATCACACCAAATATACGATCTCAGAGCGAGAATGAGTATTCCCTAACTGGAAATATTGCTTAATTTCTTCAAACCCATTTAACCTATCAAGTCTCAATAAATATTTCATTACAGTATTATTACTCTTCTGTTCGGGACACCCATCGATGAAAATATTCAATTTGTTATGTTGTTCTTTACATAATAACCTTCGAGAAATTTATTGTAAAAACGGCAAATCATATTTATACCTTTCTTAGCGGTATCTTAATGGTGTACAAAACAAAAACAAATTTTTTACTTTTAAAATCATAAATATAGAATAGTTACAGCATCTGGACAGAATGCAGGATGGACGACTACTGTGGCGGCAGCAGCATACCGAGCAAGAAATGTGGTGACGTATGCCATTCCATTGCACGCATCACTATAATACTGTACTACACATTTAAAATACGTTTAACACAGTTTCGGTGTGACTTGACTGTCTTTCGCATTGTATTCCTTGTAGCGAATAAGAACACACTTTAACAAAATATTAAAAAAATTACACTGACATATAATCTACGAACTTTCAATCTAATACTCACACAAAATCACAACTAAATACGTCTTCAGAACGTCTGAACAATGTCTCCAGAACCAGTAATACCGCGCCAACACAACCACGCACTCTGACATATAATCTACGAACTTTCAATCTAATACACACACAAAATCACAACTAAATACGTCTTCTGAAGGTCTAAACAATGTCTACAGAACCAGTAATACCGCACCAACACAACCACACACTAGCATTCAGTAGTCCCGCTCCTCAGTTGTCTCGGTAGAAAAACTGGTCCGCGTACAATACCTAAGGTTGTGTTTCGATTAGACCCTTTGGTACAAGAGATGTAGGAAGACCGAGAGTGAAATGAAGAGATACTCTCTGAAGACGCAAAGACAAAGTGCCTACTCCGTAAGGTGCAGAAGAAGAAGAAATATATAATGTACTAGCCCAAAGCTGTCAGAAGATCACCTTTTGTACTCGAATCCACGGTAATATTCGAGCACTACCCTTGATACTACTCTTTCTTTTATTTTGCTCAATATCATTGTTTCAACACTAACATTCTCTTCCGTCTTACACAATGAAAAAGATGATAAAACCTGTCACTTTTATTTGCTATCAAAATTGTGAACATAGCTTACTTAGATTATAACAGATAATTTTTGTTCTATATTTAATATTATTATGTCGAATAAGTTTTTATAGATTATGTATTTTGAGAAGATTATTTCGAGCCGTGATGTTTGCTATGAAAAGTTGTCAGTCCTGAACTCATGACCTTTTCAACATAACTCTGTTTTCTTAAATGCAGTATTTCCTATAGTGGCATGGAACTGATAACTTTCTCACACAAAATAATGTAACTACAAGCATATAACAATACCACGTAAAAACACATTTTATAAAAAATTTAAGGCTAATGAAATTTTCAAAATAACTGACTCAATTATTCTTTTAAACGTTTTTGGCGATGTGAGAGGGTTAAACTAACTAAATAGGAGTTGACTGCGTAACAATTAAAAAAAATTAATGTAAGTTTTAAATTAAAATCGATTGATTATTTTTTATTAAATCCAAGTGTTTGTTGTCTGATCTTCTAATCCCGTGGAGCGACTTCCAGCAGCTACCGACGCTTCGCGGCCTTCTGCAACCCTCTACATGATAACGTAGCTGGAGCAGCTGAGACCCTACCATCTGCTTGGTTTTAGTCTGACTTTTTCTGTTCCCCATCAGTAGCCTGTTATACCACAGGAGACGCTCTGCCCAGATGTCTCGTCTTTCCTGTAACGTTTCTCGCAGGCATCGTTTCGGCTCCTCCGTGCATTTCAACACTATTTATTCATTACTTGGTCCACCCAGTGAATATTTAGCACCCACCGGTGACACCAACACATAAATTCTACTACTCTCTTCTTTTTACGTTCCCTGAGCGTCAGTGTCTTATTTCCATATAATAGCACACTCCACACTAAAGTCTTCACCAAGGTTTCCCGAGGTTTGTTCCCATATTGTAGGTAAATAGATTTCGCTTCTTGATAGCAGCGACTAGGGGTTTGTTGAATTGCTCACTCGATAACATTTTACTTTCAAAGCAGGCGAAGGACTGTGCAGGCATTCTCCTCCCGGGCAGCATTCCATCGACGTGCCGTGCCAGCTCACCGCCTGTGTTATCGTGTTTCCTCTGCTCAGATTCATGTCGTAGTCGGAGCTGAGGGTAGCGTTCTTCTCGGTCAGGGTCACTTCCACTTAAAACTTAGAAGGAAATTATACAAAACCATGTTATACAAGCAGGTAATCATATTTCACACCTACATTAAATTAATATCTCTGGAATGTATAAAAAAATGTTGACGTAACAGCTGCCTAATGTTTAATTTCCCATCTTGCCAGGTACAATGATTTAATTTCTTCATGTTTTATACACACAATTAGATTATTGTAACGACTGCTCTAACAATCTGCAATAAATTGACTTATAAAGCTTGGAGCAGTGATATAACAAAACAGATCTCTTTGGATAGGGATCTTGCTATATCAAAACTCATAGCCAGCTCATTACTGTAGAATAACTTGCATTCTCATTGTGCTTCAATAAAGAAAAAATATTTCAATATGTTTAAACAATGAACGATGTCATAACAATATATTTGTTTAAAATAAAAAACGGGCTGAGTGTTTAAAATTAATTACTGTTACAGTAAGCACGACAATTTCATACTGTTTAATGTAGTTCTTTTAGGAAGCAAAATTACCGAAAGAATGCTTAAAATCTTCAACTCACCATATTTTAGCTGGTTAGTCACAATTCAATGTTGTTTTCCGGACATTCAAACAGCGATCTCTGTTTTTTTTTATTTTTAGAAATAGGGAACACTAGCAAAAATTAAGCTCAGTGGAGACACGGACATGTAATACTACAGGAATTCCGTTCTTGGCAAAACACTTGTTCACAGAATGTGAGATGTTGGCATTTAGCGTTACCAACATGAAGGATGTACAAGCCAAGAAACTCTGGTCGGGTTCAAATCATGCAACAAAATATCTTGAAAAACGAACTGATTTACAAAGTGTTTATACAAAATTATTGTTGCTATAAAAACGACTTTCGGACTTGACGAAGTATCTCAGTTTCCACGCATTATTTAAAATTTCTCCTGAACAAAGACTTTTCTTGTCCAAAACAAAACTTTGTGCTCTACGAGTACATGGCCAAACAAAAACACTTTTTCGACGTCTAAACACCTGAGACAATAAAAATAGTAAACTTATTTTAAGTTGTTAATATATCAGCTGCACTGTCTTAAAGATCAATAGAAAATTTTTGGACAATACTGTTTAGTGTTACGCGAGTCCTATTTTTGTGATACCTGACAAGATAACACCTACAAACATTACACCAGTATCAACTCTAATAAGGTTACTAAGCAAGTATGTTGTATGTGTATAACTGAACTTTTCGTGGTTAGGTTCTGCATTCTCAGATTTGCAGTGTTGGCACTTCGTGTGCAAAATTTCAGTGCCAAAACATTCTAGATAACACTCGCATATTAAATGTTTTGAGTATTTTCACATTTCTTCTTGCTAATATTAATTAATACACATAGTTGAAAGTCTTAATTTTTTAGGTAATTTATTAACTTATGTTCATTTTAAGCTTATCTGGCAACTTTTTACTTTTATACGTCTGTTTTAAATAAGAAGCAGATGAATAACGTAAACAAGAACATTGTTGGCAGTGTTCTACATTTACACTGATACATTCATAGAGATACGCGATAACGTCACTTAAATGTTATCTGAATGAACTATTGCATAGAGATAGTCTATTGGCCAATAATTTTCAGAACTGTTGAAGGATGTATTGAGAAAATTGTTTTGGGTTGACTATAATTTACACTATAGTCAGCACTCAGAACATCAACCTGACCTTTGCATTGATGAGGTGACCAGGGCAAAAGCAGTTTTCCAGGGCACATTACTTCAAAATCTTCCCAAAGAATATTAGAAAACAGAAATTGTACCACTATAGAGAAGCGCCTCTAGAGGTAATATTATCTACCTTTAGAGACAAGCTGAAGCAACGCGGCGTGATATAATAAGTTGGCGCAGAATTCGTTCAATATATTATATTCTACGTAGACGTTATCATGACAAAATTTGAACGACGTGACATGTTACTGACAGTGTCGCTCTGCGAGGAAATGCTGTGCTTTTCGTTGTCAGATAGTTTTCTTTAACCGTTTTAGAGAATATTTTACCCTTAAAGGATAAGAGGGTAAATAGAACTGAGGATAGTTCTCTCTTAAAAATTGGAGAACAGAACAACTGAAATTTGCCTCAGCCGAAAACAAAAGAAATGGCTGTTGCAGGTGGTGATTCGCTAAAGGCAAAGTTTACAATTAAATGCGGATTAGATAATCAATGTTAGTAAATTTGTAAACTTAGAACTTGAGGCTATTTACAATTATGACGTATCTTTACATTATAATATTTCAAAAATTAGCCAATATTTTAAGGAGATACTTTAGAGATATTAAGGGGAATATGCAGGTACAGTTGTACAAGTTTACTGCAAACCCGGCATCATTTTACGGGTGTGTGAACTGAACAAGGGAATGACAATGAACAGTAGAAAATTTGATAATGCGATACATCTTAATTACCTGACAGAATTGTGAGTTTATGAGGCAGAAATTAAATACGCATAATCTGAGCAAGGCTGAAAATTTATAAGCAATTATTTGGAATGACCGTATTAATTATATAACAAAATCTTGTGTTCCTACCATATTAACGGTTTAATAATCTAATAGTTTCCGACGAAATGTGTGAAATCGTACAAAACAAAATAATGAAAAATAATCAGATACTAAATGCTCAAACGTATAATATATTTTTAAAGTATACTATATACAGCCAACAGTTTTAACAACAGATTTAATCTTCGAAAACAATGGCGGTTTAAAAAAATGCAACGACTATAAATACTTAGGAATAAACTTTAATGAAGAAGAAACAGATGATGTTGAAATAAAATCAAGAATAAACAAATCCAAAAAGTAATTATTGAATGGGATTCTATGGAGCACAGAAACTGGAAAAGAAAGGAAAAAAATATTTGACAGTATGATTGAAAACACGTTGATGAACGGATCCAAAACATGGATAATAAAAGAACGGATAAAAAAAAAGTTAGAAGTTACAGAAATAAAATGCTTTGAGACGAGCTGTTAGAACTTCAAGGCTAGACCAAACCGAAATGAAACGATCAAAGAAAAATGGGCGTGCAAAAGGCAATCATCTACTGCATTGAAGAAAAACAACTAACCTGGTAAGAACACGTACAAAGAATGAGTCAAGACGGACTACAAAAGAAAACAATGAGCTGGATACTTAGATAATACAGGAAGAAAGTAAGACCCAAGAAAACACGGATAGAGGGGATGAGAAGATTAATGAGCGATAGAGGACTGAACGATGAAACCTGCAACTACTGACAACAATGGAGATTAGGCATCAGAATGGAAGTTCGGTTTTGACCCCCAATTAAGGCATGTGCTATGTACAGTAAAAAATTATGTACTGAAATATTATGTAAATATATTTTATAAATATAAGAATATTTTTGTTAAAGTCCAATCAACATTTAGAAATATTTTTATTATTAGATTTATTACATAAAAAACAATTGTATTATGATATTTAAAGTAAGTAAAACGATAAATTACACAACTGCTGCTCACAATTGTAAATGATTAGACGCGTATAGCAAAAATTAAGGCCGACGAAAATAATAGATACACATTTGTAAGATACACTATTCACTGACGCATTTCAATTTATCAACTGTCAATATATCGGTAAACTTCATTTATCAACACGTCAAATATTTAAACCGACTGACGTATCAAATCAACTAGAAATAACGATCATCGAGCAATCAATCAGATTTCTCAAAATTCGTAATATTGCGTTCGACAGTGACAGTTGTTATCTGATGAGGCCCTCGCAAACATGTTTTTTACTTTTCTCTTAACACTTTGTCAATCTTTACTCAACCTTCTTAATGAAATTGTTTATAATATTCTGTAGTGTGCTGTGTTTACATGACCAAATGTGTTTTCAGCGGCGTATGGATTTTAGTCAGTTAAACTCATTCGCCACCAAAGATCTTCTTTAAGTGACTATTCTCATTACACGAGTTTTGAAACTCACTTTTAAAATATTCATATTAACTGGTATAATTTTTTATTTGCGTATTAGCCACTGTGGACAACGTTTGGTTCAACTGTTACCTGTTTTCATCTCCTCTCTCCTCCTTCTCTCCCACATCTCTTTCAATCTTTATCGATGTCTCTCCCTCCTTTCGTCAGTCCAGATGGCACCTGTCCTCTTCTTGAGTTTTTCTTGAAAAAATTGGGCATTTTTAAATTTTTGTTTTGAGTGCCAAGCATTCTTCAATGTCTTTTTGAGTAATCTGGTGTTTTTCTATGTCTTTTTCTGTATCTCTGAACCGCTTATTAGACATTCTGAAATAGTTAAAAAGTTTCCCTGTTAGGATTCATTCTTTGAACATTCTTTTTCTAATTAACTGGTATATTTTATGTAATATCGTTTTAGAACCGTTTGTCAAAGTATTTTCTGCTGTTCCACAGCAATATAATTCTTTTTGTCAGCCTCAACTTAGGGCATACGTCTCTCTGCCAAATGCTCATTCCATGACAATACTTGAAAACTGAAAAACCGCGTCATGAGATCGGTTCATTCTTTTGGACACTTGTAAGACAGGAAACCTGATTATGTGTAGAATACTTGTGACTTGGTTGGATGTTTGTATTAACGTTAGAAATACGTATTTTAGCTAAAACACTCAAACAATAAGATTTTTTTTGTGTTTACTACAAAAATGGGATTTCAAACACGAGAAAATATAAGGAAAGAAGTATAAATTATAACCAACCAATCAGACAGGCACGCTGTTTCAATATTTGGGCACTGGCGTTACGTATATAAATATAAAAATTTGTGGAGACAGTCGTTACTTAATTATGCCGTAACACTGGAACACATTTTTAAAACTAATTTAATACACAGCAAGTTTATGTCCTGGATCAACACGTAGGATCACGTCCTACATCTGAACATCGAATAAATTTTAAGGAATAGACGCGGATACAGTAACGCAGAGCTAATAAACGGACGGGGAATTATCACTTCGTGGTACCAGACTTTGCTGCTAAACATGTTCTAAAATGTGGGCAAGAAGCGAACATACGAAGTAGATCTAATAGGAGACGAGGAAGCCCCGCATCATGGACGGACACCTCCGCGTTATTGTACCAGTACCACGCCTATCCGCTGGGAGTCGTGATGTTCAGGGCGTTGCAGTGAACAATGGTAGGCAGTAGAGACCAGCGGAAGGGAAGGACGAAGCAGTTTTAACGTTTAGCTACAGTTTTCAATCACAGCCGAAATAAAATCTAGTGGTTTTGTGCGTTTTTACGATTGTGTGGATTTTGTTCTTATATATCGCTGTTCCGTTATCGTGTTCGTTAACTATGACTATTTACACTATCAGACTGCCGATCCACTCCATAAATTAGTTTTTGATGACGTACCATTTAGTTGTTTAAGATTTTCTTACAATTTCTGTAGATTTTTTCATTTAATCTGTCTGAATACAATAATGACATCAATATTAAAGTGAGGTACAATAATACACAATATTAAACTTAAACTACAATAATATTATTGATATTCTACTTCACATGATAATATACCTTAATAAGATGTAACGATATAAGGCATACTAATACTGAAAGTACTGTAGAATTAAGAAAACCTTGAGAACAAATACTAAAGAATCCACTCAAATTAAAATCTACATAGTAACGGCCGTTGTAGTACTCTCATACTGCAGCGAGGGATATGTCATAACGAGCTGAAGTTTGACCAGGATCCATGTGGCTGTCACAAAACTTTTACGATCAACTAAGATTTACAAAAGAGCAAATAATAGTAGCAGAAACTTTATTAGGGTTGCTCGATAAACTAGAAAAAAAAAGAACAGACTGCGGTGGTTGCAATGCTTAGACGAAATAAAGAGAGTGAAATGACGAAGAAATTTTATGAATACAGACTAACGGGTAATCGAAGATTAAAGAGACTAAGAAAGATAAAGAAACCAAGACAGAACAGATTAACTATCTTAATGCGTTGATAGTGAAAGTGAGGAAGAATAAAATAGACCAAAGAAAGTGTTTGTCATGTTCAGGTTTGTCTCATTCTACGACGAAACATCCTTACTGGCTCGACTGAAGATGACTTTCTTGCCTGTCCTTCATACAGTGCGACGTCAGCTATAGTAATTTTCCACCGGACGTTATAAGAAATAGAGCAGGATACATAGTGTACAACACAGTGTTAATTTAAACGCTAAAGTCAGGGTAAATATTAGGTAAAAAAATTAAGTTTGTCTTAAATCAGGAAAAATTGTTACCTTTTTCTTTTTCCTGTCAAAATTAATGAAAAGATAACAAACAGTAATAATTATTACATTGTAAAACCCACAAAACCACAAAAGAAATTTAATATTTATTGTTTAAGTATTTATAACCCAACAAGTTGCAATACAATTTAAAAAAAATTTGATTGTGAAAACTAGTTATTCTCTCTTCGCGTTAGTAAGAGGCGTAATTAAGTAAATCGACAGATTGTGTTTAGACTTAGGCCGGGCGCACATTGAGACGCAGGTGACACAGGCAGGGCAGCACAGTTTTTATGATTCCCTATTTTGAGGGGAATCACGCGAATTGGGAAGCAGAGCAGGGCAGGGCAGCACTGCGCCACACTTGGCCAATGCTACACTTGTGGAAGTGACACAGAAAACGTGTGACACGTTCCGCTCGTGCCCCCAGTTTGCGTTTTCTTGATTGCGTGTTTTTTGGAAAAATGGATTCAATTGAAGAAAAATTTATTGAATTAGTGCGTAACCACGTAGTGTTATACGACACCAGCCATTCGCAATACATGAAAAATAAATTGAAACAAGAAATGTGGATAAAAATCGCAAAGGAACTCAACTTGACAAAGGGTATGTTCGTTCAAAATTTATTTATTACATATTTAAAAATTATATAAACAAATTTAAATGTGATTCATTGCAATACCTAATATTGTGATGTTATTCAATTTTGTTTCTTATGCAACTTGTATAATTTCGCTTTTTTTTAACAGCTGACGCACGTTTCACTGAAAAATATCAGTATCGTCAGAGGTTTGTAATTAATTGAATTGAATTTTTTTTATTTTTTTATTTTATTTGGTTTATTTAATTTATCATCAGTACATTAATTTACTTACAAACCTTTGATGATACTGATATTTTTCAGTCAAATGTGCGTCAGCTGTTAAAAAGAAAAATGAAATTACGCTCCTTGCAGAAGAAACAAAATTGAATAACATCACAATATTATATAATAGCTGTAAGAAACTTTGAGTTACCTATATAGAAAATAATACCTAATTTATAACATTTTTCACTTTTTTTACTATACATCATTTATTAGTCAATAGTGTCCCCGAGAAACACTCTCTTCTTGCCACGGCACACTTCCAACCGAATTAAAGTATTCTGTGAATTTCTGTCTAATTGAAAAAACAGCTTGTACACTCCTTGAACGATTGGCTGAAATCGAAGTAGCTGTCCTGTTGGTAGATATTCATCCAGGCCCTTTTGTTCATTATCACCACTTATGACAGCATTTCTGCGTAAATAGTTGTGCAAAACGCAAGCTGCTTTGACGACATCGACAACGCTGGTAACTTTAATTTCAAATGGTCTTTGGAATACTCGGAATCGCGAAGCTAGGATTCCAAATGCGCATTCAACAGTTTGCCTTGCTCGTGGAAGCCTATAATTGAACACCTTATTTTCAGAGCTTCCCATAACACTTCTCCTTGGGTAGGGTCTCATTAAGGGCCTCATCCCCTACAAATACGTATGGCAATGTATGTTCGAAGGAGGGTAGATCGGCAGGTGGAGGAAGTTGTAGAGTTCCCTTATCCAATTTTCTGTCCAACCGACTACTTGCAAAACTACTTTCGTCACTGAATCTTCCCATGGATCCTACGTCAATGAAACTGAATTTGTAGTGTTCGTCGACAGCTGCCATTAAGACGATGGAGAAATTGTGTTTTTGGAGAAGAATGAAGACCCAGATTTATTTGGCTTTTAGATCACAACATACTTTCCATCGATGGCTTCCAAACAGTGTGGAAAATGCCATCGTGTTTCAAAATCTGAGGCAATCGACATCCACAGTTCTCTTGTAGGTTGTGGTAAATACAACGGCTGCATAGTTCTCCAAATGGCATTTGAGACTTCGTTCACAATTTTAGCTACAGTCCGATGTCCTATCCTGTAACTGTAGCCAACGCTTTTGTAGCTATCCTCAGATGCCAAATACCTGAAACAAAGAAATGCATACTCATTAATGTTCAATTCGTCAATCTAATTATTAAATTAATTAATTAATAAGTTCATTTATTAAATAAATATTTATATATACGTTAATTTAATTATGTAATGCACTAAAATTAGTAGAATTAAATAAATTTTACATAAGTTTGGTAGTTTTCCATTGATACTCATTTGATTTTGTATTAGTATTTACAATTTTTGATGTTGTTCTTATTAATTAATTAATTACATAATTTATTGTTTTCTCTTTTTCAAGTGACGAGGCCAAATCTACTACTACTACTCTCCAGCACTACAGCCCATGGTGAGCCCTGGCTTCCGCTACGACCCGTCTCCATTCATCTCTGTCCATTGCCCTCAGTCTCCAGTTCCTAATGCCCAATTTTCTCAGATCTTCTTCCACATCCTGCTGCCATCTTCTTCGAGGCCTGCCTCTTCTTCTTTTGCCCAATATCGTTCCACTTAATATAGTTTTGGGCATCCTCGTAACATTCATACGGGATACGTGTCCCAGCCATCTAATTCTAGCTGATTTTATGTGCCTCACCAGGTTTTGTCCACCAATCAACTCATTTATTTCACTGTTATTTCGGATCCTATACATATTCCCTTCCTTCACCGGTCCAAATATCTGTCTCAATATTCTTCTTTCAAAAATTCTTAGAGCGCTTATATCCTTATTTACGAGAGTCTATGTCTCGGATGCATAATCAACAACAGGTCTGATCAGTGTTTTATATAACATCAGTTTGGTTCTTGGAGTTAGAAGCTTTGACTTTAGTAATGATTGGTTTGCATAGTAGGCTCTACTACGAGGCCAAATCTACTTGGGCGAAATTAAGAAACAATCATGGAGATGCTCTACGACGACAGCCACGTATGAGAAGAAGTTGAGTGGCTGCTGCAGATATCAAACCGTGGAAATACCAAGCCAAAATGGAATTTTTAGTATGTTAGATGTTCAATGAAAACCGTGATATGAATTTCACCGACGATGATGACCGTTCAGGACCACCTAGTGAAGAAGATGTAGAATCTGTAACCCAACATTGTGATGATGACCCTACTGACGTGGTAAACGACGGAGGGAAGTCTCGTGGTTAGGGAAGACTCGGCCCTAACAAACACTGTCTTCGCTGAAGAGGATAATGCAATCGTCTAGAAACAACGAGCCTGCTAAACCTCATGCACCACCAACGCCACAACAAAAGAAGAAGGTGAAAAAAGTTGATATTGAGAACTTAATAAAAAATACTATTGAACAACATGAGCAAAGGTCAAAAGAGAGGAGTGAAGAAAGAAAAAAATTGGAAGAAAGAACAGCTCCGAAGGACGATCTGTACCTGTTCTTCATGTCAATGTATGAGCAGACCAAGAAAATGCCTCCAGCATCTCAGCACATTGTGAGAAGAAACGTATTTCTCACTGTATCGCAATAGGAGGCACGCCTGGTGAATATTGCTGAACCTACAGTTCCACCATATAAGCAATTTCATTCTGGAGTTGGTACAGGCGAGAAAATTCATCATTAACGTCTCCCAACTATTTTTCAGAATAATAATTTGTTCTACACTAAATTTTTGTTTTGTATGTATGTTTTGTTTCCAGGTTTTTGTTATGTATTATCAGTTATTCTTAAAAAAAAGATCAAATAAAATAAAAATAAAAACTTACTTAGGCTTAGGCCACCAGTTCTAGAACACTAGAAGTCTAGTTCTAGAAGTCTAGAACTCTATCTGCAGAGATTTGAATAACATTGAATCCTGACTTCTTAGAGGTTTGAATTAAATCAGCGTATTGTTGTGGGGTGTAAATTCTGTCCGTTCGTCTGATTTTTTTTAGCAGTCCCAAAATTGCGATCACATTGCAGAAACGAATGTCCTCGCACTGGGAAGTACTGATAAGTCTTTCTAAATCGCCCAGTATCAACCAATGCAAGAAAAAAGCGCACTAATGTGTTGTTGCGGTTTTGGCCTCCGCACACGTCACTGAAAACGTGAAGTTGTTTAATCTCAGGGCTCACGTATTTAATTTTTAACCACAGCATGCTACATACTTCGTCAGGTCCACGTTTAGCTTCTCCCTCTGGGTAAACGTAGAAATCGGCAGAGTCTGTTTTAATATCGTGTATGCAGAACACATATAGCCAGAGTTTCCTTAAATAGAACATTTCTTGAACGGGTATTTTTGGTAACTGGAGGTTTTGCATGAAGTCAAAGACAAGTGCTCAAACCTCCGAGTCATTAGAACAAAGGGTTTTTATTTCTTTCTGTTTGTTATAAAATTTCTTAGCGCGGTGAACATGAATGATCTTTTCGGCGACAGCAGCTTGCTTTACATTCTCTGTAAGATGCGGACTTTTAATCTTTGCAGTATACTACCTACATATATTTGAGGACGTCCAAATCTATAATCATAATTTTCATGGACGTACTTTCTATAAAAGTCATATTTTATCTTATTGGCAAGATTAGGGTGTTTTTTACAAGAGTTCATACATGGTTTTCATGTTCAGTTCAGCACTCAAATACTGTATATTTTTATTACTGTAGTGTGTTTCTTTAACAGGAAATTCTCTAATGTGTTCATCTATAAAAACACAAATGTTACCGGATACAAATATCAGCTGTTAGAGAGCGCGACCACAGCGCTCATGGCGGACACGCTCGGTATCAGTTTGAAGAAGGAAACAAAACCGGGATATGTTCCCTTCTTCAACCTGACGTGTATTTCCAAGGCCGATTACACCAGCACGTGAGTGGTTTTCGTTCCCGTTTTATAGCTGACAATAAGCGTCTATAATATAACACACGTCTGGTGCAAAAAAACTAATTTCAATTTTTTGGCGCTTGTTCCCTTCTTCAAACTGCTGATTCAACTATTAACTTAACCATTTCCCCTATTGCGCAGATTTCTGTTGTTCTTGTCTGTTCTTGTATGACAACACGTCCACGTTAACTGCTTTAAATTCCTACGTTTGTTATGGTAATGGTTGTAACACTGCCTTTCTTGAACTTAGGCTGTTCTGTCTTGATTTGTTTATATAAACTTATAACTGCGTACGATTTCAACACTGCGGCCAATTATACAACTAACTTAAAACAGTTTACTGCAAACAAGCAGTTGGTAGACACGGTCCGTAAAATGTCTGAGAATTCTTTGTTATTTACGTTTTGCGACCAAGCAATGCGCCAAGGTTTATCTGAATTGCAAATGAAACTGACAACAACGTCGCCATACTTTCTAGTAAGATGCAAACGAAGAGACGACACCAACACTGTTATATTTCAGAGTATTTATGGCTACAGTTTAGTACGTGTTCATCTTCTTGACAACACTATAAATTACTAAACTACACTCATAACCCGCTGTGGACAAAGTTCTGTTCGCAGATGGTATTACGTAATGGTTAATTTGTAACAATAATTACAGTTACGAAACTGCTTTCTTTCATTAGTCATTTTATACGATATCCCTTTACGTCTTGTACTTAGGTATTATAATTTCTGACTCACCAAAAACTTGCATTCCGTAGGCGTACTTTAAAAAGTCTTTACAATCTAAAGATAAATGTTACAATTACAATCTAGGTGATACAATGTGAAATACGTACGATATCAAATATTAGACAGACGAGAGAATTCAGAGTGTGAAACGATGGCATAAAAGAAGCCATCAAACAAAATATCAAAGCATTCAGAGAATACATAGATAAGAAATGGATGATATAACACCGAATTACAATCGAAATAGGAACGACAACAAATCGCGAGAAGAAGAAGACCACTTGCTATTATTCGATATTTTTGTGAGTCAAATAGAGAATGACATATATAGTAGACATGAATTTGCATATAAGACGATTGGGAATGCGAAAGGGATGTAGCTCCTTTAAATATGTTTCCATAAAGGAAATGTATTACACATTATCATCAACTATTGTATGACATAAGAAAACAAAATATATCTGAAAGACTAGATATAATAATTATTAACTCTATCGAGATAACGGAACTGGGAAATGCATGGAAGACAACAAAGAACAAGAACTAATCTGGCTCAGATGGGTTAAATTTTTATTAGAGACATATGAAGACTTGTTCTTGAATTTAAGTATACTGTGTCCTGTTAACATGTACTGGTCCAAATATAAAATAGGAGACTGCTATATTCTCTTCTTCGTTTAAGAAGGAGGACCATAGCAAGACAGAAAACTATCGGTAACTGTACATTCAACACAAAATTTATAGTAGTTTGTTGAATTCTACACGTAAAAATGTGTATAGTAAGCTGATCAACGTAATGACTCAATCTGTCTCTTTAAGATACATTGTTTGATAAATAGCCTGGATTCCGAAATGGACGTTATTGTATTGATAATGTTTTCACTTTGGTACAATAATTCAGAAACATAAAGAATTCGATTTAGAAACGCACTTAGCTTTCACTGACTATGAGAAAGCCTTAGTTTGTATTTATAAAGACAAACGTTCATGTGTAATAGAATAAATCGATATCGCAGATATTTAATCAAAACAGTATAATTTCGTTACAGTAACACCAGAGTTGTACCTGAATTGACAAGGAAATTGGCAAAGCATTTACTCGGGAAACTAAAAAATAAAGGCGTCAGGCAGGAATGTGTTTATCACCGACGCTATTTAGCATCTATATAGATGACCTTGTAAGACAATGAAAAAAGTTACACAACTAGGTACACAAATTGCTCATCACAATTTTTATGTACCGTATTCTTTGGTGATGGCGAGGTTATCATCCACGACTGTGAGCACTAATTGCAATTGGCTGCCCACAGGCTGAATCAATTATATGACGCGATTTGCAAATATCAGTGCAAAATAATAAGACTACAGGATTCACAGAAAATTTTCTTTATGAAGGTGTTTTATTGAAAATAAAATTATGATTTGTGACCTTATGGTTGTGTAGCTGGCTCGATGAGCTGCAGTCCAATGATGTTAGAATCCATCATCCTCAACATACCCTTGGTTTCTCTCCTGTTCCACAGCAGAAACTTCAAGTACATAGCTGTTTCTCTGTTTCTTGTGGTGTTAAAATGATTTACTTCCGAGCTGTTTGCCCGTGGTCTAAAGCTGTTCTTATCATCAAACGTTTCAACCAGGTCGTTCCCGGTCATCATCAGTCCTAACAACGAGCTAACAAACACTAACGCGGATGTCAGGTTAGTGACCACAGTACTGTGGTAAAGGCTAGCGGCCCCGTGCAGGTTACCTGTACTTATAAATGTTTCAAATCCCGCGGTGAAGTTGCTCGGACACCACCAGCCAATCACAAAAAAGGTAGCATACTACAGGTTCGCCACAACCTTTATCCATAAAGTATTTAAAGAGATGCTTTCTCCCCACCGATTCCCTGCAACCGCAGCATGCTTCCGAATCCGGACGGACTCCATATGCAAGCGAAGGAAATATCCATTCACCAACGACGACTGTGCGGGGCCGCTAGCCTCTGCCACAGTACTGTGGTCAGTAACCTGACATCCGCGTTAGTGTTTGTTAGCTCGTTGTTGGCACTAAAGATTGCTCGGCAGAAACGTTTGTGATATGAACAGCTTTGAACCACAGCCAAACATTCCGGAAGTAAATAATTTTAACAACATTGGCTCCGGCCGTGTAAGCCTCTAACAAAGCTATAATTGTTTCTCCTTTCTCTTTCCTCTTCCTATAGTTTGACGGAAATGACGACGCAGGCGCTTCATCAATGCGTTAAGTGGGTGACAAAGTAAGTCGATTCCTTAGTGGTAAATATCGGATGGTATAAAAATCCTGGTAGAGAAGAAACTGCATACAAAATTATTAAACACCTATAGAAGATTTATACAAAAATGCAACTGCACAAGTGCAAGTAGGGAATTCTTATGTAGCTGGAATACGAAAGGGGAATCGTCCAGTTCAGCTACGTTTAATCTAATAATGATAAACATTAATGATAAATAATGATAAACAGAGATGTATCGTGTGTTATGCAGATAACAAATATCTCATAACGAATTTTGTAGATAATTTGCAGAAACCTTTTTTATAAATTCGTAATAACTGTAATACAATATAACATGATTGTCAACAGTTGAAGCCAAGTCAACGATAAGTTTAGAAGTCCCCGTTAGATGTAAACTAGACATTCGAAGAAAAGTTATACAGCAGGTCATGGGACTTTAATATTTAAGAACAGAAGTCTTTAGTGACCTACAAAATACCTACGATTAAGTAAGAAGCCAGGCAATGAAAGAACCACGCATTTTTACATATTTAAGGGGTGTAACCGAGAAATATAAATATCTTAGACTTGAATGTGTTACTTCAAGTGTTTATACTTCAAATTAATTTTATAAATTGATGGAAGTTCCCTCCTATTTTTATGCATCCTGGGACCATGGGAACAAAACGTTAGATTAATGGAATCCTCACAAATAAAATGCATCGATCAGTGAAAGTTTGTGCAAGGCTTAAACGTGTACGATGTAATGATATAAAACAGGAATTAGGTGTACAATTGATGACAAAAAAACACATTATGATAAAAAATGATGGAGGGAAAAATGTTATTCCTATGTCCTCGAATACCAAGCAAGCTATGAGCTGTAAAACTGAAAAACTGTGAGATAACAAAGTGTTGGTAGACTGTGGATAAGACGGCGTCACCGGAACAGCCAGAAGTCGCTAGTCCTGCAACCAAGAGGAAAAAGGCGATTTCTTACGTGTACGTAAGTGATGATTTTTATGACAGTGAAGCGTGTGCCTTGACAAATAGTTATGGAAAGCTATAGGTTTTATTCAGAGAAAAATTCTGACAAAAATATATCAGTCTTTTCAAGACACAGACAGTATTTGAAGAATGATGATGATCCATGAGTTTACGAAGAGAGGCAGTCTTTTAAATAAGACATCGTATAATACATTATAGGAGAATGACTTGTGTGGTTGAGGTGTAAGAAAATGGATTTCTCGTATATGATAAATAAAATAATAAATTAGTAAATATTAGGAAAAAAGGTGATGTGGAGGATAGTTGTAAATAATGGGTGTGGGTAATTTAAAGTGATTAGAATGAAAAACAGGAAAAATAAAAGAATATTTGTCAAACAAAAGTGATAAAACTGGAAAGAGTCCAGGGTAGGAGAGAGAAAAACGCAGGTTCAAAGTGGACTAAAGACAGGAAGAAGAGACGCAGTGAAAATATGAAAGAATATTGGAGAAAAAAAAAGAAAAAATAATAAAGAATTGAAATTGGCATGTGATGGCAGATAAAAAAAAAAATAATATTTTAATGGAATGGAAAATAATTCCTGTCCGCAGCAGGGCTTGAACTGTGTACTATTATCATTATATAATATCTCAATGATCTTCCATTATCACAAATACTAGAAATAACCACACATTAACGTATATTTTAGACGTGAGCGCACATTTTAGATACACATTTTGTTTGAATTTCATTAAACTTTGTTTTCTTCCTTCTACCTTTGTTGGTATTATAAGTTGATTACGTGTTCCAAGAAATATATTCCCACATTTCTCATTAAGTCATTATGTTTCTGAGTTACAAATTATACATTGGTACATTGATACACTGGTCAATTATACATTGGTACATTGATACACTGGTCAATTATACATCGAGTTTCTGTAATACATTGGTTTTCTTTAGTAACACTCTCTACGTTATGAAGACTTGAAATTTATTCGACACAATATTGACGTATCGTAATACATTTATACAAAATATGCAGTCAACGCCGGCACGTTTAAATTTCCTTACAAATGGAAGCGACATGTGAAGTTCGGGTCACCGGAGATTGGATAAAACACACATTTACCATCGGTGCGCTACGGTAAGCGTCGCGTCATTAGCGTTGTGTAAGCGTACACACGCAACGTCGTCTGTCAAACCTCACAAGTTTACAAACTGAGGTGAACTTCAGTCACTGTAACTGAAGGTCAGCACACGTAGACAGCAAATGTGGCTAGTTATATAGTGTGATGAGGTAAAACGGAAACCTTGTTATCTTAGGACGTCTTGTGACTATAGGAAAAGGTCAGTACAAATTAGACGACTTACTTCGTACGTGGGCCGAGTAATTTCGTGTGGAACAGACTACCCACGCACTTCTCGTTTACTGGATCTTACAGTCACGTTTCGAGCACAATAGTTGTAGCTAAATATTTTTGAGAAATTCTTTTTGGGAAGCCAAACTTACGTCAAATGAAGGAACAGCCACCATTTTGCCTGCAACTATTATTAAATTTAATGAAAAGATTCCTATAGTGTAAGAAAAATTTCTATAGTGTATAGAGTTTGGATCGTGTTCGAGACGCTAGTGAGTGTTAACAATACAGTCTGAATAGTACAGAAAGCATGTACACGGCGGTGTATGCCGTCGATCGTCAAGCCGAAACGGCAACTAGCAACTCCAAGACCAGCTTCAAGAATACGTTTAGTGGGGAGAGAAATTGAGGGTTTCCATCAACGCGACCGAGAGCACAGCCGTAGTATTCTCAAGACGTAGAAGGCTCCATGACAGTCTGTACTTAGGCGATACTCCTCTGCCCCTGGTCTCGAGAAGTTAAGTACCTAGGGCTTCACCTAGATCGTCGTCTCCCCTGGAGGACACACTCCGAGCTAAGTAGCTCACGAGACCGACCGTCCATCGCTTATATAAACTCTGTCCCCTCCTTTGCAGCAAAATCTATGTCCCGCCGCCTAGAGAAGCTTATCGTCACCACATATGTGGTGGCGATTGTTACATACTCGATTCCCGTATGGGGCTATTTGGGCACCATAAATATATTGGGTTATTTGATCCATAAGCGAAAGCTTCAGTCTCTCCTGGACCAAGGATTGCGCTGGACGTGCAAAGCCCACTTTGTCACATACAACCTGACATCCATTAAAATCATCCGTAAATCACTGCGTGTCTGTTCCCTGGACGCCACCGAACGGACACTGTCCCCTAAATAATATCGCTGCAAAGCCCTGCTTACAGGACAATCACCTCATTAGCGCGCTCGGTCACAACCCACCTGTGCCAGGTGAATCTCATACCCGTCCTCGGTGTACACTTACTCTCGATTTGATAAGTAATTAAAAAACCACGGCCGGTGGCAGGCTACACCCCTAACGCAGAACATAGGGGTCCCTGTGGTAAGACCACTATTTGAAGCTCTGGACATAGTAAACGAAGCTTGCCCTTCGCTACACACAGCCTCACTGGTAGTAGAAAACATGTCGAACCTGTACAATTTCTGAGGAATCATGGGATTAGATTAGCTATAACCTTGCAATTATTTATGCTTGGATTCATATAGTGGTACCGTTTGTATTCTTTATGTTAAATTATGCTTTGTTTTAAGCATGTTTGTTTTGGCACATACTTTATTGTGAAACATATTTTTTAATGTTTGCTAATTTAAAAGTAATTAAAAATAAAAGCACATCATTATTTTTGCAACAGCTAGTAATTACAGTATGTAATTACACTTCTACAGCATGTATGTAAACCGACGTAATGAGGGCTAAATGAAATAATAATAGTCTAACATATCGATTTAGCACTGACATTAATCAGTTTGCAATTATATTGCTTTATAGCCGTGTATATAAATTTTGATTACATTCATTAAGTTGATGTTCATTTATTTTATAATTTACTGCCCTCTATGGCTTGAAAACAAAAATTGGTTTGCTTTAATAAGCAATACAACTTCAGAATACTTAAAACATACGTTTAAATTTGCAGTAAATTTGCAGGTCTACTACTTTATAAATTTTCATACAAGATTAATCAGTTTATTATCGTCAACACTAGATACTATATACTTTACCTGTTACACAAATAAAAGCATAAATTATTGTTATAAAATAACATGAAATTATTTAATGTCAGAACGCAAAACGAAATCGTGAAGATGGTTTATGGTATAAAGATACTAATTTTCCTATTAACTAAAACCGACAGTTAAATATCTATAATATATTAGAAATGAAATAAACATGGTGTTCTACGTATGGAAACTTTAAAGTAATTTACGCTCAAAATCATTCCAGGCTCCTCGAATAAAACAAATTACACTCAAATATACTATTACTTCTTTTGGAATATGGTACAGTAGAAAAAAATTATTACATGGTGACATGACAAAAGATATCTCTTCGTTGGACGAGTTTCGATCGAGCTAATGGAGTTCAGGTAATCACAGATGCATCTAATTAACTGACATTATAATTTTACTGCATCTTCTGATTTAATTAATAAATAAATGAACAAATAAAAGACAAATAGAAAATTTCTATACAACAATAACCGGAGGCAGTGTCATGTCTAGACCCGGTTGTAGGACAGTGAACGTTCTTTTCTCAAAATTCTAGTGACCCTTTTCATGCCCTTCTGTTTATAAAATTTTATTTAGAAGTAGCTGGGATTCGATAAAAGGACATCGGTTTATCGTTCTCTCGCCACTTGTTTCGATAAGCTTCTATACTGTCGACGAAATTGTATTTTTGTAATTTATCTCTTTGCCTTGAATTACAATAATCAGGAGGCATATTTTGTGGGTACTGATGTGTCGTAGATAAATTCTTACTATGCTGGTCGGTATGTGTTTGTTTCTACTTTTGTCTCTGATTTTTTTTAAATGGCTGTTGATTTTATGATTCCAACAGCTCTATATTATTCGATCCCTAGGCCATCTATCATTTCGATTTATTGCTAATTTCCCGTTGGTCAACTGTCATTTGCAAGTACGAAGATGAGTAGGTATATGTCAATAGCCAGAGAGGCGAAGAGCTGGAACACTTCTGCCTTGAGGTAAACGTTATGTTGTGAATGAATAGAAGAGAAACTCTTGATGCCGTAAGTCGAAAACCCCACCCTGCGTCTCACTACATGTGGTAACCTGTAATGAATAATGTACTCAAGTTCAGACTCTTCTTGGCCCAGATGGATCAAAATGGTACTAAATTAAAGAGTTTTATGGAAACACATATACACATGATTAGCTGATATGGGCCTAATTTTAGTCTTACGAAGGCTTAGTAGTGGATTACTAAACCGTCTCTAAAGAAGATAGAAGAAAAAAGAATCGTCTCAGCCAATACGAAATGAACAAATAGAGTTTTGACTCACGACAAAGGAAGCGTGACGAGTCGGCTCAATAAAGTACACTTGAGATTCAACTTCCATAATTATTTTGAAGTGCTTTACGGTTGGTTACGGCAGGGAAAGGTCGAATCCCAATAGAGTTCTATCCCCCCACCCCGATGAACATCTAATATATATGTCAAGTAAACGAGCACCTACCCACTTCATTTTCAGCAAACAATTTTTCCAATTCAAAAACGTACGTTAATAGTTCCGTCAGTGACTTACTTTTTTGTCATTACGACGCGTTTCAAGACGTATGTCTCATCATCAGGTGTTTCACTCGATAGGTGAGGTCGCCAATACATTAAAATAAAATAAATAAACGAACACATAAAAACACAAACGTGAACGGAACATATACGGCCGGTGCGCACCGCGTTGAAGTCGACCCCGCAGTGTTGTTATTACTGTACGTTATTTACTCAGTAGGCCGTGTGTTTTCAATCTTATCTTGGATACTAATAACTACGTCATACAGTGAGTTTGATTGGAACTGCAGTTGATCATTTAATAGGAACTCAGGGATATTCTTACTATTATTTATATCACTACCTTTAATTTTAATGAGAATTTTTTGTGCCTTATATATTTCAAATTCTTCAGCAGCGTTCATGTATCTGCCTTTCTTACATGCATGCAGGGGTCTAAAGTTGGTCTTGAAGTTCGTGTAATTATGGTTGTTATCAACTAAATGGCGAGCAAAATTGGAACTTAATTTTTTACTGTTTTGTTTGGGGAGATGTTCTTTGAAACGTTTACCAAAAGATCTACCAGTTTGTCCGATATTATAGCTATTACAGTCGCTACATGAAATCTTGTAAACCCCTGTCTTACCTTCTAATGGTGTGGATTGTTTCGATCTAAGTATTTTGCCAATTGTATTAGAAGTGCGGAACGCCATTTTAATATTTGACCTGTTGAACACACTATTTAATATTTTGGGTAAGGTGTTGCCATATTCACATGATATGTACCTTGTATTATCTATATTTTTACGGGGTGTACCGTTCTTTTCCTTTCTCTTTCGATGTTGCCTGATTAGGTTATCTATCATTACCGCCTTATATCCATTAGCTATAGCTATGTGCTTAATTGTCGTTAATTCTTCATTGAAATCACTGGCGTCCATTGGTATTGTTAACAATCTATGTATGAAACTATGAAAGGTACCATTTTTGTATAAACTGGTGGTGTGAATCAGCATGTATTGTAGTATCTGTGGTGGTTGGATTTCTATAAATTTTATATTTAAATTTGTTATCCAGCCTTGTGACAGTCAGGTCAAGGAAATTAATCTTGTTATTCACTTCAGTTTCAAGGGTAAACTTTATCGTGTCGTCGATTTCATTCATGTAGTTTTTTAGGTTTTCTATTTGACGTAAAGTGCCATTGAATATTATGAACGTATCATCGACGTATCGTGAATATGAAATTATCTTGCTTCAAAGATTATTTCTGTTATTAAGTAAATATGTGTTTTCATAAAGACTTAAGTATAAGCTGCCAGTAATCCGGATAGTGGTGAGCCCATTGCTAAACCCCTTTGTTGGATGTAATATCTGGTATTAAAAGTAACACAAAGTATTTAAATTTCAAAACATTAAGATAAAACTAATGAAAACTATCCTACACATTAAGTTTAACAAGGAATGCATCAGAATCAATTTAACACCAAATTACGCCATTATAAAAATAAATAATAATTCAAAAACAGCCATAAATATAAAAAATTGTGCCCAAGTATTATGGCTGGAAGAGGAACTCAAATCTTTATATAAAAAGAAATCAAAGTTAAATACAGAATTATATAAAATTCATCTACAGCTACTCAGCAGTGTTCATGTAGCCTCGCTAGATAACGTATTTACGATAGTCAACAAATACGTTAACGACATTTCGCAACGCACTTATCATAAACAAAAGGTTAAACTCCAGAATCTCATGAACAAACAAATCAACGAATATAAAATTATATGTAAACACAAGTTTTATACGCGCATCTCAAATTTAACTTCTACACAGTTTAATAACTTTGAAATGGATGTCCTTAATAGAGGATTAAAATATAATATTCCGTACAATAGCAAGAGCCATATAATAATTGAAATAATCAGTGCAGAAGCCACCGCTAAAACACTACCGAACCATATAATGCAGAATGAAGCTCGCGTCATGATTAATAATAAATTGAACAAATACATAAAACATGTGGAACACAACAAACCCCTTACCTCAAATAACAGGAACCATGCAGAAATTAAAACCCTGAAAAAAATTAATAATAAATTGTCCGATAATAATGCATTCATTACAAAAGCTGATAAAGGGAACACTATTGTAGTAATGGACAAGGACCAATACACACTGAAGGTCAATGATTTTATAAATAACAATAATATCGAAATGATACAGGTGGACCCAACAGCTCAGTTTATAAAAATCTTGAATAATATAATTAATCGAAGTACTTGTACAGTATATTCGACGAAAACACGTCGCGCGCTAAAGCCTATCAAGGCAGTAGCCCCTCAATTCGTCTGTCAGCCAAAAATCCATAAGCCCAATGTTCCTATCAGGCCTCTAGTTAACTTTATTACTGCCCCAATTTATAAAATCAGCAAGGTTCTTACCAGAATTTTTAAAAATAGTATAAATCTAAAAAATAATTATAGCGTAAATAATAATATTGAATTCATTAACAAAATTAAAGACATAAAGTTACAGCCTAATTATAAAATTGCTTCGTTTGACATTGTCGATTTATACACAAATATCCCGGTTCGTGAGACACTAACCATTTTAAAGACAAACTTACTTGATGCCAAAATACGCAATACAAAAGAAATTGACGAAATAATTAACCTATTAGAAGTGATACATAGTCAGACCTATTTTACTTTTAATACCAAATATTACATCCAGCAAAGGGGTTTAGCAATGGGCTCACCACTATCCGGATTACTGGCAGATGTATACTTAAGTCATTATGAAAACACATATTTACTTAATAACAGAAATAAACTTTGTAGCAAGATAATTTCATATTCACGATACGTCGATGATACGTTCATAATATTCAATGGCATTTTGCGACAAATAGAAAACCTAAAAAACTACATGAATGAAATCAACGACACGATAAAGTTTACCCTTGAAACTGAAGTGAATAACAAGATTAATTTCCTTGACCTGACTGTCACAAGGCTGGATAACAAATTTAAATGTAAAATTTATAGAAAGCCAACCACCACAGATACTACAATACATGCTGATTCACACCACCAGTTTATACAAAAATGGCACCTTTCATAGTTTCATACATAGATTATTAACAATACCAATGGACGCCAGTGATTTCAATGAAGAATTAACGACAATTAAACACATAGCTATAGCTAATGGATATAAGGCGGTAATGATAGATAACCTAATCAGGCAACATCGAAAGAGAAAGGAAAAGAACGGTACACCCCGTAAAAATCTAGACAATACAAGGTATATATCATGTGAATATGGCAACACCTTACCCAAAATATTAAATAGTGTGTTCAACAGGTCTAATATTAAAATGGCGTTCCGCACTTCTAATACAATTGGCAAAATACTTAGATCGAAACAATCCACACCATTAGAAGGTAAGACAGGGGTTTACAAGATTTCATGTAGCGACTGTAATAGCTATAATATCGGACAAACTGGTAGATCTTTTGGTAAACGTTTCAAAGAACATCTCCCCAAACAAAACAGTAAAAAATTAAGTTCCAATTTTGCTCGCCATTTAGTTGATAACAACCATAATTACTCGAACTTCAAGACCAACTTTAGACCCCTGCATGCATGTAAGAAAGGCAGATACATGAACGCTGCTGAAGAATTTGAAATATATAAGGCACAAAGAATTCTCATTAAAATTAAAGGTAGTGATATAAATAATAGTAAGAATATCCCTGAGTTCCTATTAATTGATCAACTGCAGTTCCAATCAAACTCACTGTATGACGTAGTTATTAGTACCCAAGATAAGATTGAAAACACACGGCCTACTGAGTAAATAACGTACAGTAATAACAACAGTGCGGGCTCGACTTCAACGCGGTGCGCACCGGGC
Organism: Magicicada septendecula; assembly: GCA_034769895.1. Lineage (NCBI taxonomy): Eukaryota > Metazoa > Arthropoda > Insecta > Hemiptera > Cicadidae > Magicicada > Magicicada septendecula. The sequence goes on along the minus strand of CM068372.1, from coordinate 76,867,061 downwards.
GTATACGTTCCGTTCACGTTTGTGTTTTTATGTGTTCGTTTATTTATTTTATTTTAATGTATTGGCGACCTCACCTATCGAGTGAAACACCTGATGATGAGACATATGTCTTGAAACGCGTCGTAATGACAAAAAAGTAAGTCACTGACGGAACTATTAACGTACGTTTTTGAATATAATTTCAAGTGACTTGGATACTTGTGAAAAATTAATCTTAAATTTTTTTCAATACCGCAAACTAACTTAAATTATTTTATTTTATTTTATTCAATATAATTCAATTATATAAAACATAATCGAGTTCAAATTGATGAGAACAAATTTATTATGATTTATCATATCATACACTTTTCTACAATTTAAGATTTCCCGATTTATTTTTCACAATTTAAGTTATTTTGAAATCGTCATTAACGGGTCTGACGTTAATTAATTCTTTGTACGTTCCCTTGCCACTTGTTTTGATAAGCCACTATACTGTCGACCATATTTTTTAATGTAATTCATCTCTTGTACCTTGAATGTATTATGAAATCAGGATTTATTATTTTATAGGTGCGGACGCGCCCCAGACAAATTTTTATTTTGCTGGTTGGTATCTGTCTCTGGCAAATTTTGTCTGCGATTTCTCTTAAACGGCTCTTGATTATCTGATTCCAATGCCGCCAGAAAACAAATTTTGCAAGATTGCAATCTGACATAAAATATTTTATTTAATTCAATATATTTAAATTACATGAAACATAATCGAGTTCAAACTGATATGAGAGCAAATTGATTATGATTTATCATATCATAAACTTTTCCTCAATTTAAGATATCCTTATACACAATAAATAAATCCTTTACTACAATTTAAGTTATCCTGAAATATTCATTGAATAGGTCTCACGTTAATTAAATTATTGACAGTTCCTTGTCCGGGTGGAATATTATACATTATTAGCAAACTACTAAATCTTGGTTGTATTTAAATTCTGTTAAATTTCACGCATCTTACCTACGTTTCGCTGAAATAATCTGCACCATCAACATAGTTGTAAATAAATATGGCCTGTAATTATGGAGCAATCCAACTAACTCTACAGATGACGTTTTGAGTTAAATTTCTACGTCAAATCGTAACCGCCCCGTGGTACATGCTAAAACGAAGATGTCAGACACAATCTTGCAATAAGTCGGCTGAGGGAGATAATGACATAATACCAGCTTTCCTGATAACTTAAGTGCATACATTAGCAAATCATTTAGCGTCTTGTAATATACCTGGAATGAATTAGGATATCTTCTTCTTCTTCTTCTTCTTCTTCTTCTTCTTCTTCTTCTTCTTCTTCTTCTTCTTCTTCTTCTTCTTCTTCTTCTTCTTCTTCTTCTTCTTCTTTAGGGTGTGGACCTTACATTGCGTTGCGCACTCCTTGGTTCGACCATCTTTTCCTTGGTCTTCAATATGCCCCCTACTTTCGGATTATAAATCGAAATTTGTTTTGGTATCCTGTTCTTATGCATCCTTCCAGCATGGTCTGTCCAATCATGTCTGTATTGCTTTATCATTTAGTTTAGGTTGTATATTCAAAGGATGTTCTTTATATAATAATTTCTTAGACAGTCTCTTCGAGATAATCCTAGTACTGATCGTAAAAACCTCATTTCACTAGCCGGCTGTAACCGGCTTTAGGTTCTTGCGTTTAGCATCCAAGTCTTACTGGCATAAAGTACGAAAAGTACGCCATAAAATTTGAGTACTTTTCTGACCTTTCCTTTTGGTGTTCTTATCGTTTCACATATGTGATTACACTTCTCTACTTTTGGATATTTTCTAAACAAATTTATTGTAACTCTGCTGGTTATAGAATCCTAGATACGTGAGAATAATTAATTAATAACGAGATTTTGCATAAGACAAGACATTATACGGGTTGTTGGCTGACTCTAGAACTCGTACTTTGTTAGTGACTTTGCTCAATACCACGTTGCATAAACGTTAGTTGTATTTATCGGATTATAAAATTAATACTAATACAAGAAATAAATTCTCAAATGAGCAGTTACCGTAGAGTTTGATGTTTATAAATATGCCACTTCAGCGCTATCATGTGTGCACTTAAATACACTTTATTGCAGTAAATATTTAATTATTTCTATAATAATAATAATTTCGTATTATTTTATATAATATCATTTTTAGAAAGACGATTTTTGTTTGTTTGAATGACTATGTGTTTGTTTACGTGAAAACATTTAGAGGAAGTTTTTAATTTTTTCTTAAAATGATGTGGCAACAAGTTAGAAATGTGGTAAAACACATCGACTGATTATAATATTATTTTATTTAAAATCGCCATATAAGAGCCAGAAAAATAAAAAAAAAGAATACTACGAAGTTATTATTATAGCCAATGTGACAAACTGTTCTTTACCACAAAGTGCCCGTTGCAAAACAGATAACACTAAAAAGACCTAAACTACACTAACTAAAGGTTTTTCTGATATTTCAGAAGCATTGGGCGACATAGTTCCGCATTTACTCTTTGACATGTCAAGACTGAACGTAATGTGCCAGAAGATCATTAATCATCCTGAAAGAAAACCTACCCTTTATCTGTAATTCTGATTAAAGGGAGTTGCTGACTGATAATACTCGTCTCTGTGTTCCTATTTCCTCTAGCTATTTTATCTGGTGATGCTTGGCCCCTTTATTCTCATTAACACGTCTTTTGCTCCAACCTTGTTTTATACTTACTATGTTTCTGTTAGAATATGCGTTAGTTCTGCCATGCCTGCATTCTGTTTGCATGTGCACAGCATATCTGCGTACATTCCCCTACGAGTGTAGGTCACAAATTTGTCTACTATTCTAAACGTTTCTCCACATCTTGGAATGCCGCTTGGAAAATTGAATATTCATATGGAGTGTCAAGGGGTATAAAGCATCCAATGGCGCCGGTGGGAGTTCAGTTTAGACCTTTTTAATATTGAAGTGGGGATCGAAACTAATGTGGCGGTTTAGCGTGAAATAATTGTGTTAATCAGTGCAGAAAGGTAATTAAGTGACATTTATTGTACAAAGTATGATGAACAAAATTAACTTTAATTATTGTGTAAGAATATCTTTGTTTATTTTCAGCTGTTTTTGTGTCTAATTAAAATTTGTAATTGACTTCATCGGTTTCAGTTACTCTGTTCCCGCAGTAAAACACGACGATCTGTGTGACCGTCGTAAGAATATATTACCATCCAAGTACTTAGCTTCTTTATCGCCTTCTCGGGGACTCCTTTCTCTTATAGCTGGCAATCTTGTCATGTTTCCAAGTGCTTCTTTGGCTTCTCTTTCACTTCGTTTTAATGTGTCTACTATAACAATTCTTACCCATGTTTTTACCTATTTTTTATCCACCTCTGTATTTTCCACATAACCTGTTTTTATGTTACATATGGTCTGTCTATGTCTGGTGAAAAACAAAGAAAGTCTCTTGTTAATTCAGTACATGAGTATGGTGTGATCGTTTTATGTTCAGCTTTGACGTTTAGATTCTTTCCCTTTGCTATGCTAACGTTACTCACTTTTTGGAATGAAGCCTCAAATTTAAAACTTTACAAGAGGATGCAAATATTTCATAACACAGTAGTTGGCGTCGTCTGAGTAACAACCATATCCATGTTTTGAATAAAATAACTTAGACGTACTTAATATTACGGTTAGTGGCGTTCTACATACGAGGGAGATCAAAATATTTGCAGGGTTCACAGGACGACTAAACGCTAGGGTCAAACGGAAGTGCCAAAGGAAGGAGGGAGAAGAGAACGAGAGAGTGAGAGAACGAGATAGGGGAGAGAAGAAACAATCGGACGGAGTGAAAATTGATAAATAAAGGAATTTTTGATAGACCTGTGTTCGTCTAAATAATCATGTTTCATCAGATGCAGTCCACGTGGCAAAATTAATAACAATGTGAAATTAAATTCCGCATCGCAAAAGAGCGTGCGTGCGTGCGCGTTTGTGTTTTGTAAATAACACACACACACTCACACTACACAAACGTCTGTTTACACGGACACGCAGACTGAAATCACATGAACTAAGCGAAAAGCTTCACTATTGAAATTGAACACTATTTTATTTCTGCAATATGAAACTCTAAAAAATATTGTCATTTAAAACGCTAAACATATTAACTGAAATCGAATCGAACGAATACACTTTTTATAGGTGGAGTGTTTTTTTAAAGATAACTATTTATTTAATGTTGTGCTGTTATATAGTTATATATTTACGAAGGGCATTGTTTTTTTGAAAACACGTCGCCAAATTAGAATAGAGTATTATTTATATAATTTGTACATTTACAATTATTTTGTTAATGTAAACGTTTATGTAGACAACATGAATTACATTTAGTTCACGCGCGCGCACATGTATTTCATTGTACAAACAAACAAGATATTTTTACTTATTCGAAACACGTTTTGAGCGATATGGTTACCGTGTTAGTGTGGTTAACTGTGCATTGGTTGGCTGTTGCTTTTTGTTTAGCGGGGTTCAATGATATTCCTGCGATTGTATGTAGTCTATAAAATTGTACTTTGAGTATTTCCATTGTTTATTGTTTTGAAAATAAAATAATACATGTTATTACAAATTAAATTGAATAGTCGCTTATATCCGCAATATATCTGGAATCCCCCCAAAAAAACATTTTTTTTCTAATAAATGGTTTCAGTTGTAAGTAAACAGCATATTGCTTTCTAAGTAACACAGTAGATATTACGATATTTTAAGTGTAATGTGTATGTTATCGTTGTTGTCACGGATTTGTGATAATTATGAGGAAGCAGGAAAACGCTTTTCAATAAAAACCAAACAGATGCAAGACAATACAAAACAGCACACAGTTATCAAAACCGAAGATTGAAAATACTAATGGATCAAATTTACACTTGATATCCGATTACAGTAACACCAGTATAAGCTCCGATGAACAAAAACTAACCAAAAGCTAACAGTATCTGACAGCAGCGACCAACCAACACACAGATACGTTAACAGACAGAAAACCAATATGGCTGAAGGTGCTCCAACGGAAAATCCTATTGCATGTTACACATTTTATTCGGATGTATGTGTGCTCACAGGAAGCCAGGTGATGAGTATAAGAGGCAAAATGAATATTTCCTGAGTTGCATTTGGGATTCTGTACTTTAGTTTATCACTTTGTAACGTAAGCTTACAAATAAATTACTGTAAGTGCAGTTATGTATTGCTATATATGACAGTACTTTTAGTTATAGTGTTTGGGTTACGAAATAAGAAAAACATGATAGCGCTCTTATTAATTATCTCATATAGAATTTGAACAATTACATAATGTGGTATATATTATAACAAACAATTTGGAGTAATTGAGATTCTACTCACTGGGTGTTACTAATTTTATTTAATAACTCTCTTTATGAATCATACTTAAAAAGGCATAAATAAACCATACAATTTTACATACGGTCAGGTTAATGAAAATTATAACCGTAAATCATAAATTTACATTATTTGATTGTAATTTCCCTCGCTAAGTCCAGCTATTTGTAGAAAAGGATGGACTTATTAACAAATCAAGGTTTTATCATTTTAGGAAGCATCTAGAAACATTTGATATAACTCTTTCCATACAGATTACCCAATCGTGACGGATGTGGTTCCCTCTGTCAACGACTAATTTTGGAAGAACCGCCATGAGTCTGGAAATTCACCTCATTGAACCTGCCAATCTTGGATGAAATTCTCTCTATTTCTTTAGTAATGAACAAGTGTAGTTTTACTGGAGTTAAAACTGAGTGCTTTTCGTGTCAGTGCAAAACTGTCCGCCAATATTTGGGAAGACATTTTAAGCGTACTGAATTTGACGCAAGTATAATTTAGTAACCACTAAGAAAGTTACGCTGACAGAGTACTTACATTATTACCTACATTCTTAGGGGCGTACACGGGGCTGTAGGTCAAGTGTAGATCAACCAAACTTTAGTGTAGGTCACCAAACTCTAGCTAAGGACATTGTTCCGATCTTCAATCAACGTAGGCCTACAACGCACTAAGTTAAAATTTAATATCTTCGAGTAAATACACTGAAAGTATGTTTATTTTCACCTGACGCACGTTTCACAGAAATTATTCTGTATCGTCAGATGTTTGTTTGGATTGTAATTGAGTGTTTCGCTTATAATAATTACATTTCGCTTGAATATATGGGAAAATCTTAATATTTACAAACACAATAATGATAATCTACTAATTAAAGAACAAATGCAAATAAAAACTAAACAAAACGATTTATTTAAAATCATACATTTATTAGAATAATAAAATAAAACATTAAATATGTAATAAAAAGCTGACTACATACACACTAAACAGTCGAAAATAGAATTAAAGTAAAAACAACTATCCGTTAACTATATTGTAAGAGAACCAATCAATTAAAATTTACACAAACCTATGATGATACGGAATAATTTCTGTGAAACGTGCGTCAGATGAAAATTTACCTACCTGGAGTGTATTTATTGGAAGGTATTATATAGGAGATCTGCAGAAAAGTCAACGAGTTACTTACATAGGAATAATAAGTTATAATGTGTATAACTGAAAAATATGATAACATTTACTGAATATAATATAGAACGGACAACAAAATGTTGTATTAAAATAACGCTTATGTTTTTCATCCACGACGGTGTCAAGCTGATTTATTTCGTAGTGTTGCGACTACTTAAACAATACATACAATAACAGATGCATTGGTCGAAACAGAACGGGAAATGGCCGTCTTGATCTAACAACTGGACGTTTTTATTGTGGTCGTTTGACACTCTAGAAAAATTAATCATAGAAGCTGAATTAACAACCACAGTACTGATGCTACGAGACATTAGTAATCACAACTAGTAGTACTTTTAATTATAAATATATGACTGATGACTCGGATCACTAATTTTTTAATTGGTAAAATATGTTAAACTTTTACCTTATAGCCTGAAACAGTTTTGCTTATCACAACTTTATCAGAGGCTTGTAATAAGCGAAAACTGTTTCAGGCTGTAAGGTAAAAGTTTAACTTCTTTTACTAATACAAAATTAGTGATCCGAGTCAGTAGTAATACATTTATAATTTATTATTTATTCAAAGGACACGTCATGGACAACAATATCCAGGGATTAAGTAGTACTTGATTAAATTCAAAACATTGTTTTATTGACGTTGTGGAGTATTGTAAATAGTTTCCATTGTGTTTGGGTGTTGAATGTTGGCACTTTGTTACTATTTTTACCGCTACACAAAATTTGTCACACCGCAGTTATAACGTCACAGACGCTGACTGATATTCGCGCCGCCAGGAGGCAGGATGATCATCAATTCAAACATTCATGAAGATTAGAATGCTAAAGGCGACAGATGAAGGGCGAAATTGATGACAGCTATCTAGCAAAAACGGATGGGTTATACCGCCGGGAGCTCGCGCACACTGTACGCTTTTATATTTTGTGCCTTTGCACTCAGACGCAATTGTCATACCTTCACTTTTAAAACAATATTTACTCACATATAGATTATTTCATTCTGAAAAAAATATTAAATGATAGTATAACTTTAGGTAATTTTTTTCGGTGGAGAGTTTGTGAGGATCGGTCAAACATATTTCACAAATTTTAGCTTTACAAACTTACATCATATAATTTACATAATGTTACAAACACAAATTTATGGTAAAAGTTTATCTGATGTAAGTTCGTGATGTTCTACAGCTATTGTGTAATTTAGATTTTTCTAATTTAATGATTGTTACTACCAGTAGTAAGTGAAACATGATAATAATAACTTTTAATAGTTACATAATTGAACATCCCTTAATCTGTATTTAGCTATAATACATTTTACTATGCTATATGTTGACTGGTATGTGTATAAACGTTTTCTGTACCAATTATAATATCTAATTGTTTATTATTGCTTTTATAATTAATTAAAAAATACCATTACATTATGATTAACTTAAATTGTAATAGTGTATAAATTACGTTCTGTAATATAATTTTCTCGTTGTCATAAAGAAAACATTTGAAGATGTTAATAAACTATCTCAACTCTTTCACTTATAAAATGATGCTTACATATGCACGCAAACACGTGTGCGCACACACACGCACGTGCACAAACACGTTCACTCAACTAATTGTTCTGTTGTGTTTGACATTTCTTTTGTATTCATACACATGCCCTGATGATGACAATAAACGTTGTCGAGACGTCGACACAAATAAGTTAAAATTTGTGTTATATTTTTGACCGATCCTCACAAACCTTTCACCGAAAAATTCATTGATTGACGGTCACGACAAATTTATGGATTTAATTTAGGTAATTACTTCAGTCAGTGTTGAAATACAGAATGTGTTATTAAATTATTCATATCGCTTATTAAATCATTCAATACGGCACCGCTCTGACTGAAAGAAGACTGACTTACCAGCTCCCACATAGATTCCTCCTGTAAAATTGAATACCTGGCATATCGTGAAGTTATAATTGACAAAACGTAGCTGGCCACACTATTTTCCTTGGATATTAAAATATTACATAACGGCCTCTCTATGTCAAGTGCTTCTGTATCTAAAACAATTATTTCCCCTATGAAATATGTTTCTATATTTCACTACACGTCCAAGGTTTTAAGGCACATAAAAATGCACTCATTTGCTGCTTAGTTTTAATTATGTTTTTAGTTGTTTAAAAAAAGACAGGAAATAACCTGAACAATACAATTTGCTACAGCATTTCACGGTATAAAGAAACAATAATAAAATTCTATAAGGTGATGGCAGTCCCCATGCTATTATACGGGTCCAAATCATGGGCACCAAGAAAAAAAGATTATAGACAGATGGAAACGTCTGAAATGAAATATCTTAGATCTGTGCAAGATTGTATAAGTTTAGATCACATAAAGAACGAATATATAAAACAGGAATTAAAAGTACAACCAGTAACGGAACTAGCGAAAAACTAAAAAAAGGGTGGAAAGACCATGTTATGCGCATGTCTCCAGAAAGAAATCCAAGAAAAATCCTGAATTATAAGCCAACCGGAAGAAGAAATGTTGGGAGACAGAGAGGGTGATGGTGAAGCCGGAACAGGCAACCTGCCTAATCCTGGGCAGATAAATGATGATGATGATGATGATGATGATGACGATGATGATGATGATGATGATGATGATGATTTCACGGTATCCAGATCATGTTTAGTATAATAAACAAACATATCAAGGAAGCCGAAAGATGGTGGTATTTAACGTCAGGCATTGACCATTCTTTACTTTCCTCATGCAAGTATTGAATGCTGTCCAAAAGAAGAGTAGCAAACACAAGCGCTGGAAATAAAAGGACACGGTGAACTAAATACTGTGGTGTCAAAGGCGGTTTCACCATAACTTTAAGAATGTAATATCCAATTACAGGCCAATTGATTCGTGTGGGATTTCTTACAGATTTTTGGATTGTAACTAAGTTAACACTACCTTCTTCAATTCTTCAAAGTTGTTTTTCCTCATTCAGTAGTGTTTAACCTGACTTTCGACATTCTTTGACGGAATCGTTTTTGTCTATTAATATTCAGACAATGTTTGTTTTGTTTATTTTTGTATTAGGAGGTCATTTTTTTAAAATCTTCTTAATCAAATGAAAGAAATTTTATGAGGTTTGTTGAGTTTATACAATATAGTATGTACTTCAAGCCTTGTAATTGGTTCGTTTAACATCACATATATATACACTGACCGTTTTTATAAATATTGTTACGACGGTCCACTTGATCGTCGTAGGTACAGTGGAAAACAAAATACAAGACACAAATTAAGTCACTAATCACCAGCTTTAATTATCACAATTAAACAGAACAGTTTGTACTTAACTCGTACAATACTTGCAGTTAGATTTGTTCACACCCAATAACAATGTCTATTAATAGAGTTTCACATAATTATTAACACAATACTACTTCACTTCAACAAACACTCAATCCGCAATAGCGAAAATCGCTCACGTAACTGCCTGCGTTTTCATCCTGTCGTTTTCCTGCTTCTTCAGCCTCCTGCCTGCGGTTCTCATCCTGTCGTTTCTCCGTCTGTAACAGCAGTGCCTGTAAATTTTCCATCATCTGACTGGCATTAATTGTTTACCGATTAATTAGAAATTACACAGTCCTGCACAAGTGTCCACTGTTTCCACTGTTAACGGTTCTGTCCCACTTCTGACACCACTGTTACGTCTTATTGATCGTCGTAGGTACACTGGAAAACAAAATACAAGACACCAATTAAGTCACTAATCACCAGCTTTAGTTTTCACAGTTAAATAGTGTGTAATTAACAATATAGTCTCTTACAACAAATCAAATAAAAATTGTTCACACGCAATAAAATGTTAACTACTATAAAACACAATTGTATAACAATTATACCGCCCGATTATAAAACACAACACTTCACTAATAACCACTTGAACGCTCACAGTAATATCGCCCGATAATAATTGAAATCTAAGGCCGCTGACGCCTAGTATTTATATCCCGCTTACAGACGAGAACATTCCACAACTGCGTTATCTCGACACTACGACGTAATTAATTTCTTCTCTCACGGTTGGAACTTTGAGGTCGCGGTGTATAGAGTTGTTGGAAACAAACCATGGAGCGTCGACTATTGATCTTAAAGTTTTGGACTGAAAGCGCTGGATAATCTCAGTATTACTTGTTGAAAAACATTGACCAAATGTTCGGCAAAAGTCTGGGATTTCTCTGTATTGCTTCGCCCCCAGCTACCATCTGGTTTATGTATAGGTGGTATTTGTAATAGTGGCCTTTTTAATCGTTTTGTAGCTTTCCATAAGAAATAAAGAGTACTTTCATTAGGTGACAGATTTTCTAGATAATCCTGAATGCCTTTATTCTTTAAATTTTCTAACAATCGTTTCAGTTTTCTGGCCGCGGAATTCCACTTTCTTCTATCATCCGGATGATGAGTATGCTGCCAAATTCGTCGCAATCTAAGCTTCTCAGCTAATTTCTTTCGGACAACCAGAGGAAGGTTTAAGTGCTTACTCTTCGCAGTATTGCAAGGTGTAGCTTCACAGGCTGATTTTTGAAAAGTACTGGTGAGATAATTTACAGCCGCATCCAATTCTGCAAGCGTGTGGATTGGAAGTTCTAGTGAGATATTATCATTTATAAGCTCTCTAAAGCAGTCCCAGTCAGTATTACGATTTGTGAGTGTTGGTAGACTTTCAGACTCAATTATAGTATTGCTAATAGTGGCAATAATTGGAGTTTGGTCAGAGGACAAATCAAGGTAAGATTTAACTTTTTAGTATTTATGAGACAAGCCTCGTATTAAAAAGAATTCAATGAGGTCAGGTATTTTATTTGTACCATAAGGCCAATAGGCTGGTTGACCAGTGGACAGAAAGGACAGGGATTCTTGTCTAACGACATTATATAAAAATCTACCTCTTGCATTAGCTAATCTCCTACCCCATTGCGGGTGTTTTGCATTGAAGTCACCTCCCACCATAAAACGTGCACCAAGAGTTCTAAGAAAGGAGCTGAAGTCAGTTTAATTGATTCTGTATTTTGGGGGACAGTAGACTGCAGAAGCAATTAGAGGGCCTCTTTGATCTTCAATTAAAACATTTGTCGCCTGTAGGTGAGGAGTTTTAACCTTAGAGAAGAGATAATGTTTTATATTGTTTCGGATTAACAGAGCGGTTCCGCCTCGAGCTGTACCGTCAGGATGTTGGGTATCGTATACAGTAAATCCTGGAATCCTAATATGTCTTCTGTCTGTGAAATGTGTTTCAAGTATGAAATGGTTTTGTTTAAAGCAATGTTTGTTTCTTTTACATCGCCAGGAATCGTAGCGTCAACAAATAGTCAACTTCTATTATTATTAATAAAATAAAAAACTCTTAAACATTTTCAAAATTATAAATATTTGCAATAAAATATTGAACAATTAATAAAAATTATCGTAATTTCATTAAAGATACAGCCGGTTGAATAATTAAGCATTCTAACGTTAAATGAGAATTTCAATAACCTAATGCGGTAGATGGTGATTGTAAAGATTATAGGTTGAACGCTGGATTAGATGTGTCGACATTAATATATTTGACAGTTTGATAAATGGTGTTTGCTGACGTATTGGTATTTGATAAATTTAAGCGTTTAATATACCATATAAATACGTTCAAACTCGGAACTCCATTAAACAGACGAATTTTGTTCTACACTAACAGGAACCACGATCACCACCATCTTACAACATCCACAACGATAGCATTTAAACCATTATTATTATCGAAAGTGTTATTATCACGTCTACATTTGTGCGCTGTTACAGTGCAGTAAATTCACAAAACAGAAGATGACAGTAGAAATGGAGATTGGGGAGTTCATGGCCGAGGGTGTAGTTGAGATTATGTTTCATGGCAAATAGGCATGGGACCGCATTTCTACATTTATGTAGTCGGTTGTAGACAAAAAAAAGACATGTCCAACTTGCACCCAACAAACAGTAGCACATAGGGAACAATTAGGGAAAGCTTGACATGATACCGAAATAATACATCAAGTGGCTCTAGAGGTGGAATTTTTTGGTGGGTGAGAGTTCCACACACCAGGAGACAGACGGTTTCCTATGACGGCGCGTAAAGAATTTTCCTTCCCTTAAAAAAAGTAAAAAGCAATAAAAGATAACTTGTCACGTCCGAGCCTTTCGATGTTTTCAAAGGAGGAGATAAACAAAACTAACTCAATGTAATGGACTGTCTGAAGCACATGTAAAGTTGCAGCACAACGTTGCGATCAAAGAAACAAGAAAGAGGACAGAAACGTAAAGACAAAGGTTATGTGTAAGCTTGTTTAAACAATATACTTGTTCATTCAGGGAGCTCAATCAATAAAAAACAATGAAACTAGAAAGGAAGAACATACGGTTGATTGTCTACTTTTGCCAAAATCTTCATTCTTTGCAATACACCAAATGACGTATTAAAATCTCCCTCTTCCTCTCTCTCTCATCCTCTTGCCTTTTCTCATTATCGCTTGTCTGGTCAGATGAAGCTCCTACGATTCTGTGACAACATTTTTGTCCTCTAATACCTACAACATCCCATGTTCATAAGAGTCTGCCTCACGGATTCCAATCTCTGTGTAATCTAACTAGATTAATTGTACGGACCGTTTAGGTGTTCTCAAAGTTCTCCTTTCTGACAGTAATTTCAAACGCATTACGTTAATTAAATTTTTTAGAAATTTCCTTCTTTAACATCCACATATATGAATATACTTTAAGTGCAACTTTTTTTCTGCCAGCTTCGTCTCTTGTCTACGTTTATCAGGCATATAAGACTTTTATAACTTATCCGCTTGTATAAAAAAATTATCAACATTAATACAGTTTTTAAATTCAACCGAATATTTCAATTACTGAAGCAAACACTGGAGGCGCCAAAAGGATTAAAGAACACATGAGGTGTTTGACATCAAGTAGGCCTAGGCCTCCAAAAGGCCTCTGGGTTCCAGAAGAGGATCAACTTTGACGTATTTACTTGATAAATTGCTACCTGCTATGCTCCGGACAAGGCGTTTCAGTATCTCCACTATTAGCAAGTCCAAAACCACGACGACCAAGGTAATGATGGATGATAATTGTGGAAACACTGAAAGGCTTCGTCCGGAGCCTGACAGTTCAGACAGTTAGCACGACAGAGTTGGAATTACAAATAAACGTAATTCATTTGTTTATACTGTCTGTGTAAGTACTACTGACGCGTCTGTCAAAAATATTTGCTGTTCAGACAGTTAGCACGACAGAGTTGGAATTACAAATAATCGTAATTCATTTGTTTATATTGTCTGTGTAAGTACTACTGACGCGTCTGTCAAAAATATTTGCAGTTTGCTCTTTTCTAAGCGTTGTGACTGGGTTGAAAAATGGCATCTACGAGTATGATATAAAATCCGTCCAGAGGTAATATGCGTGCCGTTATTCAGTTGTTGGCCTCTGAGGGGCGTCAGTCAATGGAAATTTATACGAGAATGAAAGCTGTATATGATGACTACAGTTATTTTCATACCGCAGTGGTTAAATGGTGCAATAAATTTCGACAAAGAAGAGAATCCACTAAAGATTTGGCCCGTCCCGGACCTGCACGTGTTGCAGCATCAGATGAAAATGTGAGACAGGTGGAAACACTGCTTTACGCGCAAATAGGCGCATTAAAGTTAGAGAACTTTCTCAGATGCTGAGCATCAGCGTGGGAACTGTTCATTCCATCATTCATAGTCTGGGCTATCACAAAGTTGTTGCTCATTGGATTCCACGACTGCTTACAGATGAGCAAAAATATTTGCGTTTGGTCTTATCATTACAGCATTGATACGCTATCAACAACAAGGTAATGCCTTTCTACAGCAATTAAGATACTAAAAGATAAATAAATAGAGTTTAGAGACTGAGATACAACGCAACGTAAATAATGACTGAGCTTTGTATAAAAGACTCGTTGCGAAGTAGATGTGAATGAGCCAATATTTAAAGAATGGGTTACAAACAAGGAAATGCAAGCTGAATCTACAGGTTAGTGCAACAGTGTGACTCGTGCCTTAATGTTAATGGAGACTTCTTTTAAAATTGTTGAATAAAAAATGCTTTACAGACTATAAACCTGTTTCTATTGAACTATCCTCGTATAAAGCAATCAATTTTTTAATTTTTTAGATTTGTTAAAATCTGTTTGCAATACTCAGTCTACATTTGAATTTGCAGGCTAATGTAAATATCATCATAAAATGTGTTTTCTGTTAGCAAAAACAACTCAGATACGCATGTCATACAAACGGCCAGGCATGCGCTCACACACACAATTATAATTTTTAAGTTTTTATAATTACACTATCTGATAGAAAAATGTTATATTAACTCCCATGTTGCATATACAGTGCACATGCCCTTTACACAGCAAACTTAAGTAAAAACTAGAAACATCTGCTGCTGTTTGCAATGCAAATATGCACTACTTTTTTTTCTTGTTCGCCCGCATAGTGAGCACGTAAAAGTATTACCGTGTACCGTGCAATCTTTACTCGACACAAACAATGCAACTACTTTGATACACAGAGCTGTTAATTAACGCACTACGTTTACCAAGGATTTCACGCGTAACTCCCGTTTCATTTTCTGTACTGAGACTCACGTTTAACATAAAGGCAGCTCTAACCTATTTCTGTTCACTGCACTAATTTTAGCTGAATATCTATGTTTACGAACAACGTTAGTCTAGAGAATTTCTAGCGTATCAGTGGAACATTTTTTCTAGACGCGTATCAACTCAGTCTTATCAAGAACTGCTTTTGCAAATACAGCTGATCATCTTACATATGTAAAGTAATTCGTATTACATGAATAGTGCTCATAATACATTCTCGTATTACATAAGTTATTTACCAACAAGTTAAAATTTATTTATAATTTATAAGTTTAGCCTCTTTTTTCAAAATCTCTAAACGTAATGGAATTACTACAATTTTTAAACTAGCAAAGAAAATTGTAAGGCAATGAGAAAATATTATGCCATTATGTTTAGAATTGAATTTCCTTGTTCCTGGATCCTTATATTCTGGATCAATTGATGGATTAGTTTGTCGTTGTTCCCATTGTTAATAAAGTCTGACAGAAGTCAATAAACTATGAGCAAATAAAGAAAGTTTGTAAAGAAGAGATTTACATACAATTTTAATTAATGTTCAGAAGGGGTCGAGGGAGCTTAGAGAGGTAGCACCTTTGCTCTGGGTTGACTGGGCATTGGTTCTCACACGTCCCAGGTTTGGTGAAGGTGATGTCGCTCCAGTGACTTGTTTCCAGCCAAGACCGTACTGCGTGGTGAAGAACCACATCCTACAAGAGGTGACCCTGTTTTCGCAGAACAGTACGGATCTAGACCGGACGGTCGATAAATATTCCTGGTGGAAGGCAGCAGTAGCCACCAGTACGAAGTTAGGCCGTAAGGAAATTGATCCTGGACCGGCTTCACTTTGAAATATTACAGGCAGAAATCCAGGTGGATGTAGTTGGCTGTAATACTGGGACTGCAGGGTATGCAGTGCTCTGCCCCACCCCTTGGTAGATGTGACTCAGTAGCCGCGGTGACGGCAACACATCTAGGGAGGATGTCCCGAACAGCATTACTGCATGACTAGAGGGCAGATGAGTGGCAGCCCCACTACTGAGCTAGCCGTGCGTAACCCTCGTAACGTGGCCAGGGAGAAACTTCTTCATTATTGGTAAGCCTCAAGAGAATAGCCGGAATCCGGTTGGAAGAAGATCTGTAGGCAGGCCAGTCACAAAATGGCGGAACAGGAGAAATCCTATCCATGAAGTGATGATGACAATGCTGATGATGTTCAGAATTTACGATAAACCTGACTCTTAGTTTTCATTGCTATAGACGGTATTACATTATACAGACTTTTTTAGATTTAATAATTATTTGGTTATGGGTACCTATGTAAAATAGACCGAACTAGAAAATTTGTAGGGTCAAGTATGAGCTGAGAGTCTAGAAGTTGTTATCGTTACAATATTGTTACAAATTTACAATAAAGTAAAATGCAATGCTCACTAAATGGACGGACTCTGTGATCACCGGTGATCGGTACCACTTCACTTGCCGAACACGATCGTCTTTTATCGTACGTGACCAACCCGATAGGACACTCGTTGGCCGTATTTTATATGATGTGTACCTTCTGCGATGCAACACACACACGTGGCAGCACAGAGGTGCTATTGTGGAAACATCACCGCATCTAATAGTCATTATCGGTGACGTTTCCTGCCAGAATGGGGAAATTCTATTTTAGCATCAAACAGCAAACATTATGGTACAATTGGTGGGCCCAAAATTTCCCAACGGTCGCATCCGGTTAAATTAAAATATTTAATTTAATAAATGAAACTTTTGTATAAATAGATCTTTATTGTTCTTAAAGATAAATAAACATCTTATAAGAATATTAAGAATGTATTTTAGAACGTATTAAAATAATTCTCTCTAGCAAGAGAAGAAGAAAATATTTTCAGCTTGTTCAAATGATCATTTGACCTCTGCACAAAACAAATATTGCAGGTCAGGAATATAGGATTCAAATTGTTTTACTAAAATCTTACAGGTATTAGTCTGGAAAACAGCTTTAATAAAAAATTAAAGTAGATAGTTCAAATACAAAAGGACATAATTACGTTCCACTATGGTGCCAAATTCTTAAATCTATTAGTATAACTCGAACGCTAAAATAAACAAGAATAAATTAATAATTTGTTATGTTTATATTTTAATGTGTCTTTATAGATGAACTTCAACAGAAAATTATGTCAGGGTTTTTGTGTAACCGCTATGGAAACAAGTGTTTTATGTTAGATCAAATTGATTTCTTTAAGTTTTACACTTGGAAATAACATTATTTTTTCTCAGAGTTTTGCACATCGTAACGTCATATTTCCCTAATGTAAGGAAGTACCCGGTTGTGCCTGACATCACATTGATGTACATGTGAATTTTGAACAGTAAATAACTATATCAAAGTAGAAACTATTGAAAATTACTTTCAGATAGAAGCGAGACCTACTTTCAAATCAGAATTATACATGCTTTTTAAACAGGTGTCTGAAGGTTGCAACTATTTAAGAAGCAACCAGTTGCTGGAAACTATAAAATACATTCTTGAATAAATATTGATTTTCTTCTTTTCCTTACATATCACGGCATTAGGACCGGTTTGTTCATAACTAGTGTTTGCCGCACGAAAGTCTGTAATCCTACGGTGTGTAGGACTCGCGCCCACCAAAACCACAACCCTTTTGCCCACCGCTTGGATCCACCTCGGGACTCAGCTTTCGTAATACTTCAAGCTCGTGTCATTTGTTCTTAATCCTGTGGATGTTTCATCTGTTTTAAATCTTCAGCGGACCAACGTTACCTGTTTACTGATATTCTTTCAGTGGCTCTAGCAAGATGATGTTTTGCTTCCTTCTTTAGTCTTAGTACCTTCTTACTAATTTGAAACCTCTTCTTAAAATTCAACGAAGAAATCTTTGTAAAATTTGTAGCCCCAAGAAAATCGAAGATAGGTACAGGCATAGACCCAAAGAAGAGCTGTACAGGGATCTGGAAGATCTGGAAACGGCTTTCCGAAGGAAAAGACTGAGTTTCTTTGGACATATGGATGGATCGGTCCAGATTAAATAAACATATTTTCAACTATATTTGCCAACGTTCCAGTCTGAAATGATACACCAAATAACCCAAGCAAGCAATGATGGAACTGGGTATTCCTTTGAACGACTGTGGATAGAAATATACAGAAACAAAATTCAAAATCTTAAGATTCTCTGGCAGGAGAAGAAAAACGAAATGATATTCTCGTGGTCCATGGCTGGCCTGTTCGTGTAAAAAAAAATGATAATAGTAATAATAATAATAATAATAATAATAATAATAATAACGACAACAAGTGTTCTCTAGAAACCCAACGTTATGCCCAGCCTGCAACAACTTAGCCTCGTGGATGGCGGGCAACAGCTGTCACTCTGTAGCTGGCTAACAGGGCACTGGGAGATGAGTTTAAGAAGGCTGTGTACACAGTTTGAAAACACACCGTAATGCATATTGGAACCGACCGTTCCAATGGGTGAATGGCTCTAGATTAGTGAGTCCCGAACGGTGTGTCAGTGCAACAGGACGCACCCTGTTGTATTTAGTTCTAGGCATGGTTTTCGAGGTCTCTGTCACGGTGGTCTGTCACTTCTCTGGTACTCGTGAGAACAAAACTGCAAGTTCACAAAACAGTTCTTGGTTTAAGGGATTCCTTAAAGCTCTCGTCTAGAAAAAAGCCTTCCTAGGAGGTGAAGAGAAGTAGATATTTCTCATCGTTTGAATCTGAAACATTCGCGACATCGTTAGCCAACGTGCCGGCTGTGCCGAAGTGTCTGGTGGTGAAAAGGAAAGAAGATAGCTTTTCAAAAGTGAGTCCTCTCTTTATTAAAAAATCTGTCACCGATTGCGCTAAATCAGCCATACAGGACTTCGAGACTACAAACGATCAACAGTGTCCGAGGTTAGTCAAACTGGAAAAGATAGGAGATGTGGTATTTAAAGTCGTCCTTCTTACCACTCTGAATACCACCAAGACGATGGTAGTGTGCAGGGACCTGATCAACTGCACAGAGGAAGAAATTGCCACCGAGATCGCCTCACAAAGCGTCATCGCATGTCAGAGACTAACTGTTCGAAGGGATGGACAAACGCTCCCATCTGCGTCACATGTCATAACCTTCAGCAGGACAACTTTGCCATGAAAAGGTAAGAGTAGGCAGCTGATGCATTTCAGTGCTTGCGTTTTGCGCTCACTGGATTTAGATGTCCTCGGGTCAAGACATGCTTCTGTGGGAACTCGGCTCATGGAGACGATCCTGTGCTGAACCAATGAAGTGTGTCAATCGCGGTGGTCAATAGTCATCTAGTCATCCACCAATTGCCCCATATATAAGCAAGAGGTGGCTATTCAGTAAGCATGTACCCAGAACAAACTAAGCTACTTTGATGCAAAGAAACTCGTATGCCCAGACAACCAGATCAAAATCAGTTATGAGGAGGCTGTAAAATCAACAGCAGCACCAGGCCATATTTTAGGAGAGATATTACTTGCGGTAACGCAATTTGTCGAGCGTTACTTTTCTTAAATGCATAAGAAAAAAGAAATCCATAAAGATAATGCGGCTGAGACACACATGCAAACGGTGTAACAGGTTAGTGACATGTATACAAGGAAAGCCACACTTGGGCATAAACATTGGTAATATTGCCGTCGATCGCCCCGTCCTCAAAAATACACCAGGCAGAATTTCTTAAAACTAAAATCAGGGATAAGACCTGTTTCCGATTACCAGGAGATGAGTTTCGGATTGGAGTTCGATCGCCGGCGCCACTGATCTCACCGACCTCGGTGATCCGGCGGAGTCGGCCGTCTACAAAAAAGAAAAGAAATTCTGGTTAAAAGGGAAGCTAAGGAAATAAGCACTGTTTGTAGAGACTGATTTTCAACGTGCAGCATGGAGAACATCCTTCAGTAGAATATCTGAATATTCAAAACTTACTTGATCTCCTTGTCTCCGCTGTAATGGCGAACCACTGGGGTACACGTCAACCTCAGCAGCCAGTGTACTTGTCCACATTTTAATGCGGGACTATACAGTTGCCATCAAATCAAGAAAACGGCAAGAGAATAATTTCTGAAAGTTAATTATAATCAAAATTATAATTTCTGAAAGGAAAGCTGTATTTATGCAGCACCCAACTATACACAATAATACTCTAATGTTCAAACCTTGTATTTTGTAAACAGGTACCTGAATACTGAAACTTCGGCACATCAATTTTGTGGGAACCACCTGTCGATATTTGTGTTTTACACTTTACCGTTCAGCGAAAGCAAATTGCTTCCCGATATCGGAATTCCGCTCACAAATTTTGTATAATTTATGATACTGTCACACAGTCGATATCCTACATTTATGAAAAGCAAATAGGGGAAATCCACACGCCAAAATTTACCACCAAGTTTCCTACGAATAATACCAAAATCTACGCAGAATGGTTAAAAAATTTTCATTAGTCCATTGTACCAGAAACTGACAATTTAGAGCGTTTTGAATGCATTATTTTTTTGATAGCAGGGAACCGCATATCTTTGGGGTTGTTTATAAGCGATTATTGTTTCGTCTGGGGTATAGGGTATACATTAGTCTCTTCACGATCTCAGTATAAACGGCCAATATTCATCTTACATTCATGCACTGAAAGGAATCGAACACTGACGTTATGAATAAATAAAATCAACGCAATATATCTTAAATAATCAGGTTGTCCTAACGCATTATTTAAAATACCTTTCCCTTTGATTACCCAAGTACAAGTAAACGAATGTTCTCATTAAAATCACGACCTCTAGCTATAGAGCTACATCCAACTTTATGTTATAATAGAAACTGTATTTAGTCTGCCCTTTATCTTCAGCAAGCTTAAGTCGACATACCAAACTTAAGTATCATTAATCACGCTTAAAACAAAGATTTCCTTTATCTGTATTTTCATAATAAGTTTTAATAATTATTTAGTGACTCGTCATTGCTCGAGTCACTGCTTCTATGGCTTTAACCGACATCAGCTGCAGACATTTATTTTATTTTAAGCAATAGTCCTCCCACTTTTTCCTAATGTTTTGCTTTGCCTTTACTAATCAATAAATTTAATTGTCGTGACGTAGTGGAATTATGTGACTCACCGTCGCTATTCCTTTCTCACGCTTTTTCCTTTTCAGTTGTAAAAAGAAGTAATTACCCTTTTAGAAAGACTTATACTGTGTTTTATGCATGACTTTACAACCATCTGATTTCTCTCATAATATTTCTATTATTTAAAAAATTATGATATTACTAGGGATGTCTAAACGATCTTTAATGTAGTGATTTCTTGTTGCCTCTATATCCCAATGTAGTTGACTAGTAACTAGTTCATCCGCCTTCGGGCCGATTTCTCAACCCCAGGACAATGAGGTGCCCTACCTTTTTCCCAGTTCATCCACCCGAAGCTGTTGACTATCAAGCGGGAGACTACTTATTCCGGTAGTCACTCTGTCGCCATTTCCTCGTCAGTTAAAACAGGGTGCACCGTACAACCGAGGCTGTATTTCGAGGAGGTGAGTTTGGCATTTGTACATGAGAGGCTATATATTGCGCATCACATACCTCACACCCCATGCTTCAATTATCCGGGACATCTCATGAGAAATGTGCAGAGATTTTACTTATAGCAGTCTATACTACAGGGAGAAGTACTCGGAAAGAGAGGAGTTGGGTGACCGAGAATCTCATGGCTGGGAAATTTAAGGATCTGGTTTGGCATGAATACAACTGACTTATTCCGTGCAGCAGTACAGAAAGTTAAGATAGTCTGTATAATATCCAACATCTGAAACGGATAGTAACTATCAGAAGAAGATTTAAAAAATATACATTGTAATCAACGGATTAGTCTAAGAAGATCAGTAAAGTTCCCAGCGTGATTATGCAGTCTCACCCCAGTACACTATTGCTTTTCTCTGAGTAAATTCGTTGGTTTATTAAAATAATGTGTATGTGTGTGTGTGTGTGTGTTTTTTTGCAGTAGTTTTAAAACTTAATTTTCTGAAGTGTAATCACACTCTTATATTACATGTTACTATAGATGTTACGTTGTCCAAAATAATATTGTTACGCCATTTCTGAAGTGTGATCACACTCTTATATTACATGTTACTATAGATGTTACGTTGTCCAAAATAATATTGTTACGCCATTTCTGAAGTGTGATCACACTCTTATATTACATGTTACTATAGATGTTACGTTGTCCAAAATAATATTGTTACGCCATTTCTGAAGTGTGATCACACTCTTATATTACATGTTACTATAGATGTTACGTTGTCCAAAATAATATTGTTACGCCATTTCTGAAGTGTGATCACACTCTTATATTACATGTTACTATAGATGTTACGTTGTCCAAAATAATATTGTTACGCCATTTCTGAAGTGTGATCACACTCTTATATTACATGTTACTATAGATGTTACGTTGTCCAAAATAATATTGTTACGCCATTTCTGAAGTGTGATCACACTCTTATATTACATGTTACTATAGATGTTACGTTGTCCAAAATAATATTGTTACGCCATTTCTGAAGTGTGATCACACTCTTATATTACATTTACTATAGATGTTACGTTGTCCAAAATAATATTGTTACGCCATTTCTGAAGTGTGATCACACTCTTATATTACATGTTACTATAGATGTTACGTTGTCCAAAATAATATTGTTACGCCATTTCTGAAGTGTGATCACACTCTTATATTACATGTTACTATAGATGTTACGTTGTCCAAAATAATATTGTTACGCCATTTCTGAACAATCTACACGTTTCTCGGCTATCCCAGCAGAGTCCAGCTGTAATACGTGTGTGTATTAGTGGTTATAGTGCGGAATTCTTTATAGTTGACATTATTATTTATGTGTAGACAGATTAACTTGAATTATTGTACGAATATAATCTTGTTGAATAACTTGTTAATTTCAAACTCTTAATTGAGATTAATTAAAGCTGGTTTTTAGTGATTACATTGGTTTCTAGTATTTTGTTTACGACTGTACCATAAGACGATCAAGGAGACCGTCGTAACAATATAACAACTGAACACGAACACCCCCTAAGCACTAATTTTCTGTACTATACGTAAGATGTTAATATTCGTTTTTAACACTTTCGCTCACAACGAGTGCAAATTGTTTCCCAACATCTGGTTTTCACGCTCAAATTATATTCAATTATTTACGACACCTCCACGCGTACATATCGAGGGTCATGTTGGAGACTCACACCCTACGAGTATTCAGTCGCATTGATAAACTTACAACGGACTAAAAATTTTAGTATTTGAACGCTACCTAATTGCCTGTTTGAAACATTTTGGATGCCATATGTTATTAAATGACGGAGAAGGTGCGTTAGTTTTCATCTATTCTTTTTTGTGCACTAGAAATATATTCAAACACTTTTTGCTACAGTCTATTTCTTGATGTATATAATATTTTAATTTTTATAATGACTTTACCTCAAGATGATTTTTCCTTAATTGGAACATGTTTCTGGACGCTTTGTATCCCCATCCTCAGCCTTCCTAATTTTGAATCTTGTAAAGTAAATTTGTGTTAGTTGGTTGTTGTTGTGGTTTCCTGTTGGCCTTTGGCATGTTAATATTAATAAATACACCATAATCACACACAATAATGCCAATTTAAAATGCGAATATAATTGTAGTCAAGCATACCTGAATGACAGCCGTAAATCAGAGTAAATGGGGACAACGTGTAGAGAGAATACACACGGGATGAATTCCGGAAGTAGCAATAGAATATAGGCTTCTAGGTAGACGAAGTGTTGGAAGACAACAGAGGACGTTGGAATGTTGTCTTTGGAGTTGGAAAAGCAAAGTTACTAATCCCTGATAATAAAGAAGAAGAAGAAGAAGAAGAAGAAGAAGAAGAAGAAGAAGAAGAAGAAGAAGAAGAAGAAGAAGAAGAAGAAGAAGAAGAAGAAGAAGAAGAATCTGATGATGATGATGATTATGGTGTTTATTTTTATGATGGTGAGTGATTTGTAGTTACATAAATCTTGTGCAACAGATTGCACTTTACGTGTAATAAAGGAGTAAAAGACAGTAAAAGCTGACACTTATTTAAAATTATTTAGAAATTGGACGTTTTGTTGTTAAAAGCGGCGTTTTGACTATGCCAGAATTCGACAATGTCTTCGTCATGTTGACTATGTGTGAGTTGTATTTGGATAACGGTAAAACATATGTATATTTTGCTCCCATGTTTCGTATTGTCAATCGTTTCTCTTACTTCACTGTACGTTTTAGTATCTTATAAAACTGTAGTTGTCATGTGACTCTCTATATCTGTGGAGATAATTAGGAATATGTAATTTGTTCTTCTATTATTTTAGGTTATTTGGCAAGATGTTGGGATTGGATTTTTAATTCTACTTGCTATTAGAGCGAATTCAGATCCAGAATGGCTGACTTTAATTTTTTCAATTTAAAACTTAAAAATTTAACTACAAATAATATTAAAATATGCTGGAAGTATCTGTATATTAACCACTTGTTTCTACCAATATAGCATACAATATTTACACTTAATCATAATTAAATTTAACTGAAATTATTAATTTGTTAAGGTATATTTTTAAATTTAAATAAACAAATTTATTTAAATAAGTTAAATGAATTTTAAAAATTTGTTTTTAAACATTTTAATATTTTATTTTCTGTTAATTTTAACCAAATTTTAAACACTCAACTTTCAAACTTTTAAACATTTTACCATTCAACATAGCTACTTATATCAATGCCTTTATCTATAATTAATTATAAAACTCAAAGTCTGAGGATTTAAGTGTACTGAATATAAATCCACACCACTACACCGATTGCCACTAAATTTTTCACAGCTAACCTTTGACACAAGGCAAAAAATACTGTCTAACTTTGAATTAGATATTTTGCCCCGTTCGCACAATTTAATCCCTATTAATTATGCCTTTTCGTTGACGCGTATAAAGATGTCAAAAACACCATGGAGACCAGAATTAATTACCACAGTAACAAGTGTAAAGAAGAAGTGTACTAACTCTAAATTGTCCTATTACTTAATGCGAAGCGAAAATACGTGTTGTTTTTATTTGTGAGGTTAGGTGACAACGGTTTTTGGTTTCTAGTTTACTGTTGAAATAAATAAAAGCCATGGTTGAAGAAAACCTAACGTTTAATATGTTTACAATACTCTAACACAGTGACACTTAAAATAAAGAATTTAGCGTTTTTACTTCCATATTTCCTTAAGGAATGGAAGTATGGTGATGGCAAAAAAAATCGTGTTCGAGATTATTGCAGATTCTGATTCTACTACACTCAAAACATGAAAAAATATCGGTATGGAGAACCATACATGACTTCCATATTCTAAGATTTATATTTAAAATCATTTTCGAAATGAAATATTACCATAGAAACTACTTCTTTCTACTTACTGCTTCAGCCTTAACCACAGTACTGTGGTCACTAACGTATACCACCTCACGTTATCGCACTCGATTTTCACTGATGATGGAAGTCGATGGCATTGCCGAAATGTCTGGTTTTGTAGAAAACATTGGACTACGGCCAAATATCCCGGGAAGGAATTTTAACAAAAACTACTTCTTTGTTGCCGATAACGTTGTACACATATATATCAGTGGCGAAGTTACATGGAGGCAATTGAGGCAATGCCTACCCTAACAAATTCTGTAGAATAAAAATTATAAATACGTATGAACTACATAACGTAAAGATTATACATTGTTACTGTGACTGTCAAATTTATTAAACCGAAACGTGCTTTATTGAGCGACCGCTAGATGGTGACAGGTGAGATTCGGCATAGTTCGTTTAAAGCGAATGAGGCAACCTGAACTTGCCTCAGCGTTTTTTGTATACATCGTATGTAAGCAATGTAGTGGTGTGATAGGGAAGTGTAGGGAGGGGGGATTGTCCCGCGCTGTACACATAGAGCGTTGAGGCATGCCTCACTTCTGTGGTCCAAACAGTTAAGTTAAAGCGCCTGTGTTGTTTCTAAGTGTTTATTTTATGCGGTTATTAAAAGTGTCACTGTTATTCCGCTGAACTAACAGATGATCAAGATTGTTATTTGAATTATTTGTAACATTAAACATATATATAGAAACTAACCAAGTTTAAAAATTTGAAGTTCAATCATTTGTATTATTGTGTATGACTAATACAAGGATTGTTCAATAGACACACGTATAGAGCTGTAAAGCATTTTTTATTCAACGATTTTAAAAGAAGTCTCCAATAACATTAAGACATGAGTTCCACTGTTGCGCTAACCTGTAGATTCCCTGCTAGTAAAATTCTTACGGCTGTTTGTGGAACCATTCGGTTACAGCAACTCTACCTCAGCGTCCGATTTGACCCACCGTCCTTTTAGTGATTCCTTAAAAAAAATTTAAGATAAGATTTTTGCCTACCCATTCATTAACTACTAGCTTCGCCAGTAAGCAAATTGATGTCCATTTTTTCGGCTTGCACGCGTTATGTTGGTGTGGGTTTCGGCACTTTCCATTTAAAAAGCGTGCAAACGTAAGAAAAATAAACATGAGTGAGGCCAGAAATAACGTGAATTGTGTGTTTGTGTCTTACCTGCCTTTTTATTGCCGTATTAAATGAAAAATATTATATTACATTAAAATTAAAAAATTTTAATTTTATTGCCTGGCAACAAAATAATTTTATTTTTAACAATTACCATTGTTTCAAAAAGTTTAAATAAATTTGCAAGTACTTTACTCTTGTTAAAACGTAAAAGGTTGCAGGTAAATTACCCCTTCCCCTTAACCGATCTTCACCAAAATCGAAAGTCCTTGAGACCTCTACAATTCAGGGATGTATGCAAAAAATTATTTGATTCTGTTTGAATTTGCGGCTGTTATCGTTTGCCATAGAAAATACGCTTGATAAAAAAATGGTGCAGGTAAACTACCCCTTCCCCTTAACCGATCTTCACCAAAAACCATAGGTCTTGAGTACTCTACAAATCAGGACTGTATGCAAAACATTATTTGATTCTGTTTGAATTTGCGGCTGTTATCGTTTGCCATAGAAAATACCCTTGTTAAAAAAACGTTGCAAGTAAACTACCCCTTTCCCTCAACCGATCTTCACCAAAAACAATAGGTCTTGAGAACTCTACAATTTAGGGCTGTATGCAAATAATCGTTTGATTCTGTTTGAATTTGCGGCTGTTATCGTTTGCCATAGGAAATACCCTTGTTAAAACATAAAACGTTACAGGTAAACTACCCCTTTCCCTTAACCGATCTTCACCAAA
Source organism: Magicicada septendecula (assembly GCA_034769895.1). Taxonomy (NCBI): domain Eukaryota; kingdom Metazoa; phylum Arthropoda; class Insecta; order Hemiptera; family Cicadidae; genus Magicicada; species Magicicada septendecula. The sequence continues at coordinate 76,839,396 of CM068372.1, read as the reverse complement.
AACAATAGGCCGTGAAAACTCTACAATTCAGGGCTGTATACGAAACATTATTTAAGTCTGTTTGAATTTGCGGCAGTTATCGTTTGCCATAGAAAATACGCTTGATAAAAAACGTTGCTGGTAAACTACCCCTTCCCCTCAACTGATCTTCACCAAAAACAATAGGTCGCGAGTACTCTACAAATCAGGGCTGTATGCAAAACATTATTTGATTCTGTTTGAATTTGCGGCAGTTATCGTTTGCCATAGAAAATACGCTTGATAAAAAACGTTGCTGGTAAACTACCCCTTCCCCTCAACCGATCTTCACCAAAAACAATAGGTCTTGAGTACTCTACAAATCAGGGCTGTATGCAGAAAATTATGTGATTCTGTTTGAATTTGCGGCTGTTATCGTTTGCCATAGAAAATACCCTTGTTAAAAAACGTTGTAGGTAAACTACCCCTTTCCCTTAACCGATCTTCACCAAAAACAATAGGTCTTGAGAACTCCACAATTTAGGGCTGTATGCAAATAATCTTTTGATTTTGTTTGAATTTGCGGCTGTTATCGTTTGCCATAGGAAATATCCTTGTTAAAACGTAAAACGTTACAAGTAAACTACCCCTTTCCCTTAACCGATCTTCACCAAAAACAAAAAGTCTTGAGATCTCTACAATTCAGGGCTGCATACGAAACATTATTTGATTCTGTTTGAATTTGTGGCTGTTATCGTTTGCCAAAAAAAAAATTTCCCTTGATAAAAAAAAACCGTTGCAGGTAAACTACCCCTTTCCATCAACCGATCTTCACCAAAAACAACAGGTCGCGAGTCCTCTACAAATCAGGGCTGTATGCAAAAAATTATTTGATTCTGTTTGAATTTGCGGCAGTTATCGTTTGCCATAGAAAAAAAATCTACAGACACACACACAGACAGACACACAGACACACAGACACACAGACACACAGACACACAGACACACACACACACACTTTTCGAAAAACGACTTTTTTTCATGTTTTGAGTGTAGTACAATCAGAATCTGCAATAATCTCGAACACGATTTTTTTTGCCATCACCATACTTCCATTCCTTAAGGAAATATGGAAGTAAAAGTCGTTTTCCGAAAAGTGTCTGTGTGTGTGTGTGTCTGTGTGTCTGTGTGTCTGTGTGTCTGTGTGTCTGTCTGTGTGTGTCTGTAGATTTTTTTTCTATGGCAAACGATAACTGCCGCAAATTCAAACAGAATCAAATAATTTTTTGCATGCAGCCCTGATTTGTAGAGGACTCGCGGCCTATTGTTTTTGGTGAAGATCGGTTGATGGAAAGGGGTAGTTTACCTGCAACGGTTTTTTTTTATCAAGGGAAATTTTTTTTTGGCAAACGATAACAGCCGCAAATTCAAACAGAATCAAATAATGTTTCGTATACCGCCCTGAATTGTAGAGTTCTCAAGACCTTTTGTTTTTGGTGAAGATCGGTTAAGGGAAAGTGGTAGTTTACCTACAACGTTTTTTTAACAAGGGTATTTTCTATGGCAAACGATAACAGCCGCAAATTCAAACAGAATCAAATAATTTTCTGCATACAGTCCTGATTTGTAGAGTACTCAAGACCTATTGTTTTTGGTGAAGATCGGTTGAGGGAAAGGGGTAGTTTACCTGCAACATTTTTTATCAAGCGTATTTTATATGGCAATCGATAACTGCCGCAAATTCAAACAGAATCAAATAATGTTTTGCATACAGCCCTGATTTGTAGAGGACTCGCGACTTATTGTTTTTGGTGAAGATCGGTTGAGGGGAAGGGGTAGTTTACCTGCAACGTTTTTTATCAAGCGTATTTTCTATGGCAAACGATAACTGCCGCAAATTCAAACAGACTTAAATAATGTTTCGTATACAGCCCTGAATTGCAGAGTTTTCACGACCTATTGTTTTTGGTGAAGATCGGTTAAGGGAAAGGGGTAGTTTACCTGTAACGTTTTATGTTTTAACAAGGGTATTTCCTATGGCAAACGATAACAGCCGCAAATTCAAACAGAATCAAACGATTATTTGCATACACCCCTAAATTGTAGAGTTCTCAAGACCTATTGTTTTTGGTGAAGATCGGTTAAGGGAAAGGGGTAGTTTACTTGCAACGTTTTTTTAACAAGGGTATTTTCTATGGCAAACGATAACAGCCGCAAATTCAAACAGAATCAAATAATGTTTTGCATACAGCCCTGATTTGTAGAGTACTCAAGACCTATTGTTTGTGGTGAAGATCGGTTAAGGGGAAGGGGTAGTTTACCTGCACCGTTTTTTTATCAAGCGTATTTTCTATGGCAAACGATAACACCCGCAAATTCAAACAGAATCAAATAATTTTTTGCATACGTCCCCCTGAATTGTAGAGATCTCAAGGACTTTCGATTTTGGTGAAGATCGGTTAAGGGGAAGGGGTAGTTTACCTGCAACCTTTTACGTTTTAACAAGAGTAAAGTGTTTGCAAATTTATTTAAACTTTTTGAAACAATGGTAATGGTTAAAAATAAAATAATTTTGTTGCCAGGCAATAAAATTAAAATTTTTTAATTTTAATGTAATATAATATTTTTCATTTAATACGGCAATAAAAAGGCAGGTAAGACACAAACACACAATTCACGTTATTTCTGGCCTCACTCATGTTTATTTTCTTACGTTTGCACGCTTTTTAAATGGAAAGTGCCGAAACCCACACCAACATAACGCGTGCAAGCCGAAAAAATGGACATCAATTTACTTACTGGCGAAGCTAGTAGTTAATGAATGGGTAGGCAAAAATCTTATCTTAAATTTTTTTTAAGGAATCACTAAAAGGACGGTGGGTCAAATCGGACGCTGAGGTAGAGTTGCTGTAACCGAATGGTTCCACAAACAGCCGTAAGAATTTTACTAGCAGGGAATCTACAGGTTAGCGCAACAGTGGAACTCATGTCTTAATGTTATTGGAGACTTCTTTTAAAATCGTTGAATAAAAAATGCTTTACAGCTCTATACGTGTGTCTATTGAACAATCCTTGTATTAGTCATACACAATAATACAACTGATTGAACTTCAAATTTTTAAACTTGGTTAGTTTCTATATATATGTTTAATGTTACAAATAATTCAAATAACAATCTTGATCATCTGTTAGTTCAGCGGAATAACAGTGACACTTTTAATAACCGCATAAAATAAACACTTAGAAACAACACAGGCGCTTTAACTTAACTGTTTGGACCACAGAAGTGAGGCATGCCTCAACGCTCTATGTGTACAGCGCGGGACAATCCCCCCTCCCTACACTTCCCTATCACACCACTACATTGCTTACATACGATGTATACAAAAAACGCTGAGGCAAGTTCAGGTTGCCTCATTCGCTTTAAACGAACTATGCCGAATCTCACCTGTCACCATCTAGCGGTCGCTCAATAAAGCACGTTTCGGTTTAATAAATTTGACAGTCACAGTAACAATGTATAATCTTTACGTTATGTAGTTCATACGTATTTATAATTTTTATTCTACAGAATTTGTTAGGGTAGGCATTGCCTCAATTGCCTCCATGTAACTTCGCCACTGATATATATGTGTACAACGTTATCGGCAACAAAGAAGTAGTTTTTGTTAAAATTCCTTCCCGGGATATTTGGCCGTAGTCCAATGTTTTCTACAAAACCAGACATTTCGGCAATGCCATCGACTTCCATCATCAGTGAAAATCGAGTGCGATAACGTGAGGTGGTATACGTTAGTGACCACAGTACTGTGGTTAAGGCTGAAGCAGTAAGTAGAAAGAAGTAGTTTCTATGGTAATATTTCATTTCGAAAATGATTTTAAATATAAATCTTAGAATATGGAAGTCATGTATGGTTCTCCATACCGATATTTAGTTTAACATGTACATTATAAATACTTCAGAAGTCTTTATAAACGGGTACTTTTGAATCTCCAAAGACTGTTTCACCAACATAGTAATTTAGTACAAGTTGAAATAGTACAAATGTTGAAAACTGCTTTGGAGAGAATTTGACTAATGAGTACAAAATTGTTATACGAGCTGACAGAACGCCGCGTAGATATAGACAATAAAAATTATATTAGAAGACTTATTAGAAGTGAAATATTCGCGTGCGAAACCGCGGGTAACAGTATATTATAAGAAGAGTGTGATGAGAAAATGTTAGCAGTAACCAAGGAAATTATTTATGAGTTAGGTGTTTAAAAAACAAAAAACAACACTTTTATTAAAACGAAATAAAAATGATTGAAAACTAATATGATATAAACATAAAGCAAAGGCTTAAAATGTGTGTTATAATATTTTAATGCATTTCACTTCGTCAGTTAGCTATCCCTTTCTAAAGTGCCTTTATAGGTTATTTAAAAAAAATCATAGGCATCTCTTGTAAAACGACTCTAGCCCATTTTACTTTACAACAGTTAACATGATACTGCCCGTTTCTTTAACATAACGAAGTTAAACGTAATAAACCAAACGCCTATTACTCATACTATAAATAAACTTTCCCTTTGACTGTAATTTTGCAGCAATAATTTTATTATGACATAAAACTCTCGTCCAGGCTCCTTTGACCTTGCATAGTATCACTAACTGCCTCTCATTTTGCTCTCCAGAGTCCCACTTCTACGTTCCCTCTCATCTACTGCATTTACAATATGATATTTAAATAATAGCACTTCTTGAAGCTAGTATTCCTTATACACGCATTTTTACTCCGTTTTTACAAATGTATTATACACATTTTTCAATGTATTATATCACTTGCAACAAAAAATGCTTTCTTTCGATCCCAAGCAGAGAGATTACAGCTGGCCATTCCACAATTCTTCTTCGGATCCCTCCAACTCTCCCCCCGCCGTTCTTCTTATAATCCATAGTTGTTTTGTGATGCTGTAGCCACCCATTCAGTTAAGATGTTTCAAACCCTTTTAACCAATATTGGACAACCCTAACAAGAGTAGCCATAATATTCAGCTCCAGCCGTTCATCGACATTTCTTTTTCGATAGTGAACAGCATATCCTGCCACGTGAGGAATCTCATTTTGGCATCTTGAATAAAATGGTTAGTCTCGGATTTAGTTAAATAAGTTTTCAAATAAGAGTTTGCTACATTGGTTGAATGCTTAAAAACGCACATGCCACGTCCAGTTCAGACGGCTGATAAACAATTCGATACTAGGCAACGTAGATTTAAAACTCGGCCGCTGTTTGAAACTTACAGCACGCTAACACTTTTAGTTATACCGCTAAATAGTAGTATCACGAACTCTTCAACTTATCTATGTATTATGTTCCTGAAGACGATGGTTTATTGTATGTTTTATTACGCTAGTTCAAGCATTATTATACCCGTGTAGGATTTGCATAATCTGATACTAAACGTATTTTCTCGTTAGGTAATAACAAGATTTACAGCAGTGTGAACTCTATACTGTACCATACTGATGGTATCTCAGGTAGATTACGACGCACTTGATTTAACTGCATAGTTCTGATTTTATGTCAGGCGGACGTTATGATGTCTTGTAGCATTAAATCGCATTATTTCGAGCGGTTCTTGTATATCTCATTAGCCATAACAATACGTATTCCAATAAATGTTTTATACCTTTCTGATAAATGCTTTTTTCCTTCATACGCCTTCCGTTTAAGATTATTTTATGTCATGTTCCAGCGTTCTCCACGCTGAATTTATGTTACAATGGGAGGTATATTTTTAATTAGGTCACAGATTGATATCTTGTCCTAACTTTAAGTTTACAATATGTATTCCCTCTTTACTACTATGTGTGACGTATCAAAATAAGCTTCGAGGCGACTGCGGTATTGCCATGTCGCTTCACTCCCCGCCATTGCAAAGTGTAACGTGCGACAACGCTGGAGGGCGAGGGACGGGGAAGAGCTGTTACTATTGCGTAACCTCGAAGCTTATAATGCTAAGTCCCGTACTATAATACGAAACACTAACTCGAACACCTGAGAAATAACAACATCTCAGAATTCGTTTTAACTTTCTATTCAGTTTAATGTGTTTTCGTTTTTAATATTCCATGAAATATTTCTTCATGTTTACTGCCATGAGAAAATATAAGTATGGTGATGACGAAAAATCGTGTCCGAGATAAAGGCTGTTCCTGATTGTACTGCCCTCAAAACATGAAGAAAAATCATTTTCCGAAAAGTGTGTGCGCGCGCGCGCGCGCGCGTGTGTGTGTGTGTGTGTGTGTGAAGAAGTTTTTATATGGCGAACGATAATTGCCGCAAATTCAAACAGAATCAAATAATGTTTTACATATGTGCTTGAGCTGTAGAGGACTCAAGGCCTATTGATTTTGGTGGTGAAGATCGGTTAAGGGAAAGGAGTAGTTTTAACAAGTCATATTAACAAGTTGAAACATGTTATATTTTAACAAGAGTAAAGTACTTAATTTTGATAAATGTAGTATCCTGAAAAGAAGCTCATAATAATCTACTGCAGAAAGGTTGATGAAATAGCTATAAACGAAAAGGGTAGTTCAAGGGGGAGGGGTAGTTTCCTATAAATGAAAATGATAGTTGAAGGGGGAGGGGATAATTTTTGTGACTACGTTATTGGTAACAAAGAAGTAGTTTGTTGATAATATACCTTCCCGGGCTGTTTGGCCGTGGTCCAATGTTTTCTGCAAAACCAGTTGTTGCCATCGACTGGTATCATCAGTGAAAATCAAGTGCGCTAATGCAAGGTTTTATACGTTAATGAATACAGTATAGTGGTTAAGACTGGAGAAAGAAGTAGTTTCTATGGAAATATTTTATTTCGAAAATGATTTTAAATACAAATATTAGAACATGGAAGTCATGTATGGTTCTCCATTCCGATAATTAAATAACCTTTTACCATTCACTAGTGTTTTTAACTTTTATTTTCTATTTTTAACATTTCGTACTTTTAATGAAGTACGAAATTACCGTCAGGCTTTCGCGACTCCCTTATTAGCGTTATGCGTCACTTCCGCCACGTGCTCTTCCGAACTAAATAACAACTCCGATTAAGTGACGTGTTAAAGGTTTCAAATAAGTGTCGCTTCAAGATATTGATTTAGTTAAGTGCTGTGCTTCGTCGTGAATGGGCTTAAAAGTGTGACCACTATCGTGTAACTGCAGAAATATAAACAGAGCCAAAAAGTTGTCTTAGTTGCAGAACACACAGTTGATTGTGTACCCAGTAACTTTACGTCACTGATTCCACAGCCTGCTTAATTACGTTTGTGCATGTACTTCGCTGTGTTGTCGTTTTGGAGTAAATGTAAACAGGCTTCGGCTTAAATGTTTATAGATGCATCCGTCGTAGTACACTAAATAAATTTAGTCAAAATATTACTGAACGAAATTTAATAAAAGTAAAAAAAAAAAACAAATTTTTTCTAAACTCTACATTTTCCAAGTTACTTTTGCTGATTGTACACTGCTGTTAACGGCAATACGCCGGTTTGGAAATAGTCGAAGGGTCATTAAAGTATGCATTGGGTATAAATGTATTGGGAACGACAATTGGTAGCAAAGTAGAAATATAGAAGTATGAAGTAGTATAAACACAACAATATATTTTCAAATATACAAAAATTAAAATATTAAATACAATAAAAGATAAATAGATAGGGATAGAGTCTTAGAAACAACACAACATAAAAAAATGGTTGAGTGTTGTATAAAAGACTTCCTATAAAGTAGATGTAAGGAGCCAATATTTAAAGAAAGGATTACGAACGAAGACATACAGTGAAACATTCAAACTGAAAAGATAATTACAGACGCAAGGAACCTGAAATGATACGCATGTGTTGGTCAAATTAATAAGATAATACTAATCCTGATAACTCGGAAAAAGAATTAGAACAAACCACCCATACGAAGCAAAACAAAATGTTTAATGCAAGTTACACTATGTCTTAAAAACAGTAGTTGGTAATTAAATAATATATAGACAGTGAAAAGTGTTTCAAAGCGATGCCATAGATATTCACAAGTGCATAGATTTGCTGCAGGTTTTTCGCGTTAACCTATAGTTTAATTTTAAAGTAAAACAGTTGCGTCATGTTTTGGAAATGCAGGCAAGTAGACGGTTTTCCTTAATTTAATTTGTTTATGTTGACGATTAGTCTAGTACGATTCTCTTAGCCTCAACCATGTAGTGCAATGGTTCAAAAACTTTTCAGCCCGCGGACCCACACAAAAAAAAACGATAGGTGGCTGGGTCGGAGCCACGCCCGCAAATCTTCAGAGCGTAGAATACGTCTGTCTGCTTTATGGTTGCTAATGTTTTATGAATAAAATGAACAAACACATATTTAGTTTTACAAAGTACAACATTTTATTTGCAAAATCATCACACAAGTTAATTAGTTGGTTCAAGCAAGATTTTATTTATAATGGGCCTGTGATAGGAGAAGTAGCTGATATAAGGTAAGATATCAACGCTTATGTTTCTGGTGAAAGTCAAATCGATGGTTAAGCAACGGCATCACTTTAACAGCCACTATCTTTACGTCCATCTGGAACCACAGTCTGTCACAAGCGCCACACGCGTGTCCAAATTCATTATTAAAGAATGTTTTGTGCATGTGCTTTGTAGCTAACTGCCACGTTTTGCTGAATTCGATCGGCTGATGCACTTGCGAAGTCGGGCGCTCTTCCTCATCCAACTCGACTTCAATATTTATTTCCTTGTATTTTATGCGTTGTCGGTAAATTGTTTGACGTTCGGCATTGGTTATTTTGGGTTTTTTGAATTCCCCATGATTTTCTCTACTCTCCTGTATGCATTTACGATACTTTTGAGCACGTTTAGCATCCATATACCGGGACATTTTGTCCGAACACACGATTTTTACAAACTTAATTACGATTATTCAAACCTCTTAATAATATCACCGCTATTACGGTACACTATGTAGATAGTACTCGATGAGACAATTTTAACGACACCTCACTCAACGTTCTATCGCATCGGAAACCGGAGAAATACTAATTTTAGTGCGCGCCGAGCGGCGCAAAACATTTCTATTTCTCCCGCCGCTCACCACGCGCTGGATAACGCAATAGCCCGCTTATATTGTGCTATTTATTATCTTTGTTCCTTTATCTGTCGAATGGTACCTCATATAAGCGTGAATCTTTTATCGTTTAGATAATATTTCAATTTCAAACGTGACGTGAAAACGTAACGATCGATTTTCTGGTTGGGGGTGCCTATTGCTGGCCTGAAAGGTAAGACGTATTCTACGTCAAAAATTAAATATTTAATGGACCCCGTCTCAGTTCTGAAATAAAACAAACAGTAAATAGGATACTAACTCTTATATTTTAATTAAAATGTAATAAAATCAACATTCTCTTGATTTGAAAAATTATAATATTAATGATATCAAACATAGTTTGATGTGAACAATGAACCTGATTTTGAAGATTAGCTCTGCAATATTGGCTTTAATGTCTGATAATATAAATATTCAATCACTTTCGACATCAATTACTTTCAAAGTATCTTAACTTTGACTTCAGGTAAATGAGCTGGGAGAATGCGGTTTCACTCATATAGGTACAGGGATACACAGTTAAACATTTCAAATCTTTTTTGGCGAATCCAGGATAGTAGTCAGTCATTACCTATATGAAGTCAGCTAACTGTAATTGCGAAAACTGTAGTTTAATGAACTGTCACTTGAAAGTTCTGCCAATGAATCTTCGTCTTGTAGTGTAAGAGAGAGGTTAGTTGACAGCCCATCACCATATAATTCCTTATCCACATGTCACTATTATCCGTTACTGGAAACGTTCCCTTAGCTGTAAGTTCAGTTGCTCCAAATGAGACTTAATAAAGTTGAGGATCTCCATTGAAACATTTTATCCCGGCATCTGGACGAAATCTGCCACGGAAGGGAATGGTTTGAAAATTTCAGAGTCTAATTTCTAAATTCACAGCTTCAACATTTTTTTATCTACGCAAGTATCAATGGCTGGGACAGACCGCGAATGACCTGCCAGGGGCCACGAGCAGACAACTCGTTGCGCAGACAGCGTTGCCAACCTCGGCTCTATCTTTCTAAACACACGAGTCGAAATCCAGCTACTTAGGCGTAAAACCATCCACACGGAAAAACATTTTGCTTAGATGCAGTGCTTATACGCGAGATATAGTGCATATAAGTGGACTAAAAAAGCGCGATCAATTCTGCGTTGTTGTGACGCTCTAGTCAGTTCGGCTGACAAACGGATCTGCTACACGACATGATTTAAAGACATCATTAAAGCCATTAGTTTGAAATTGCTTTTACAATTTTAATTAGTTTGAACCAAAACAAATAATACTTGAATCTCCTACTAATTTTTTTTAAGATTCTAAAATTTATATTTGATTGCATAAAAATCGGAGAAAATTACGGTATACTATATTTTTTCTTGAAAGTGTCCGCGGACCCCCTGAAACATTGTCGCAGACCTCCACGGGTTCGCGGACCCTACTTTGGGAAGGACTGATGTAACGGGTTGCGGAAGTGTTATCTGCTTTAGGTAAACAAATCCTTACGCCGACACTAGAATAACGACGAATTGCGATTAGCATCATTGAAACTGATAAGTTGCAGTTGATTAGCACTAATTACTGATACACCGCGTACACATGGAAATAATGGGATGATGCCATTCTATTAAAGGATCGATTTGATGGGTCTAGAAAGGCAGTTTGACTCCAAGGATACACTATTATATCAAAGCGTTCCGACTGTTCATTTTTTGACCACAAAAATATTACGTCATTAAAGCAACTCCATATTATGTAAAAATGTAATTTTTACGTGATTGAGTCAGTAGCTTGTGTGTGTGTGTGTGTGTGTGTGTGTGTGTGTGATTTCAGGTAAACTGTTGAAAACAAATCGTTATATACTTACGGTTTTGTAAAAAGACTGATATTTTAAACTAACAAAGCATATTGTATCCGTTAGAAAAGTAATTTTTTATTAATTTTACTCTGAATGTATAAAATAACAAAATTCTAATCTGAAAAGAATTATATTTTACAATATAAAACGTTTACTGCTTCATGAAACATGAAACAACGCATGTTGTGGAGTGCTGCCAATCAACGTTGAAACACGACGCTGCTATATTCTTCCTGCAGTACTGAAACACGTCAGGCCTATAAATCTGGCATCAAACTAAATAATATTGCTATAAATTCAGTGTAAGCATCATGTATCTAATTATAAATACAAAAATTCTGTTACTGTCTTCTTTCCAACATTAGAGTTTTTACAGAAAGCATAAAACTACATATTAATTAAAAATTATAAATTGTTGAAACATTAATTAATTAAATACATTTTAATAATAAGAGCTGATAAAGATAAGCTAATGTCAACAAATTGTAATAACACAATCAAATTTATTTAATTACATACTTTAATAAATAACGTACAATGAAGAAGATGTATGTGCGAAAAACGGTATTTACGTGAATACGTTATTAGACCCTCTAATGTTTTAAAATAATTTTTCAAAAAGACTGTACCCATTTCTACGGCACATTGTAGGCTTGAAGATCAAAGCACTTGTGCTCAAATAAAATTTGTTTTAATAAACATTAGTATACGGCTTTCAGCATTATCCCTTGTCTTCACTTGGTCTTATTTCTAATTCCTATCTCCAAATACTTGACTCTAAAACCAAACTCCGAAACAAGCCCTTTCGAATTTTTAATTTAGCCACAAAAAAAGTCTTATTTCTTAGGATATATTAAACAATCAGTAACTACCTGAATGTTCCCAGATTCTATATGTAATTTTCATTATACTTAAATTTTAACATGTTTGTATTTATTTACATTTATTTATTTACATCTAAATATGCAAATATTTTTGAATCAATTTTTCTTCATTGTTATAATACTTTTTCTATAATGTAGATGTCCTGTTTACTTCAATAGTTCTCATGTGTATTGTTGGTCAGCTAGTTTGTGTGTGTGTGTGTGTGTGTGTGTGTGTGTAATATTTATATTATATAAAATGTACGACATATTATTCATTTTTCTATTTTTTTTGTATTATATTAAAATTTTTGTAAGAAATTTTCAGTATTGAGTTTAAATGATTGCAGAGTAATTATCACAATTTGAATTGATTTGTATCTGTTGTCTATTATTAAAATTTTATTTTGTGTATACAAAATACATGAACTTTAAAAATGTTTATTTCTTTTATTTTTTTTAATGATGAAATAAATTAACATTAATTGAATCCTGAAATTGTGTTTGAAGTAGGTATTTCTGTGTCGGAGATATGCATTTTCTTATAGTATTTCCACCAACCCATAAAATGTATAAAACTATCGAGGCATTAAAATTCGTATATAAAAATTCAAACTATAGTTTAGGTGGTTTATAAAATATAAACTACGAGCACACATATGTCACCTGTGACGCTTACACCGGTAAAGAAAATGTAACTTCTGAACATAAATTTAAATTAGTTCCAGAATAAGCTAAAGGAAACTACATATTGCAATCCATTACTCGATACTTCGTTCTATGTGGATCAACACGGTTTAATACACAATAAGGAATGTGTTTGATATTTTATTTCATTTACTGAGAAATAAATGATATGTAACCAGAAAGAATATATCCTATGAACTAACATGCTGGCTTAACAGCTGTCACGGTCTATGGTGCCCCGATGAGTATCCTTGAAATACTGAAACTTCATAGCGTTTGCATCCGTGTAGTATCTTAAATCTAACTTGATAACAATTGTTGCCCTTTGTCTTCACTTTGAGAATACATAATCACAGACATAAATAGAAAATACGTACCAATTGAAGATACGTTATTGAATATATTTCCAAATCTGTAATTGAGGTATAACTCCAATCTACACAATTAATTAATTAGATATTAAGTTACATAGAGAAATAAAGTGTAGAACACGTTCTGCAATACCATTATTAACAGAGTAATAAGAAACTCAACTACGTGGTGTCACACATTGAAACGAAACATGACCAAAAATGTAGGCAAAATAGAATAAAAATATATAATAGGAAACAATGATGTAAGAGTCTATAGAAGGTAATTTTATGGGATCGTAATACCTGTAGATAGAACGTTGAACGAGAATAAAAATTAAACTAAGAGTAACATGTCAGCATTAAAAAATCGAGTAGTATGTACCGGTACAGTAGTATAAAACCAAATGGGGCAATTATCTAAATTAAACAAATCTAAATAAGCTAGAAAATAATAGTGAAAGTGCCGTAATTAGACAATTAGACAGTAACACACACACAAATTACCTTATTTGAAAGAGTATATTTGTAACCCTATGGAATTTTTAAATAGCGTTACGAAATATCTGAAAAAAAATTGAAAATTGAGAATCATTTTCAAAAAATTAAATTAATTTTCGATCAAAGTTTCCAGGTACTTGGATCACGAAGTTGTTAGTAAGACCACCACCACACGTGAAAGATAAAAGAATAAGATTTCATAAATTTGTTAACTGTGTAACGTCACAGAACGTTCCATAAAGGGAATCATTTACATAGCAATTATCATAAGAGGAAAGCGAGGTGAACAGTATCGAACCCAAGTAGTCCTAAAAAATTGTGTAATTTTGTCTAATAATTATTACTACTAACATGAAAAACGACCAAACTATGACTATGACACAAACCCCATATATATTATTAAAGTGAATAACAGTGAAAAAACCATATGAGAGAGACAAATAATATCAAGATCAACCAAAATGAAGTCATTAATTATTAAGTCTGAATAGAGTACTAAGAACTATTTATTGTGAATGAATGGACATGATCCATTATTATATTATGTAATGTAAATAAAAAAAATGTATTAAATGACTTAAATACAATATTAGAAAGAATCTAAGTTAAAATAAAAATTATATATTCGTTATGACAAAAAATATTAATGTGTTGGATTTGAGACCAAACACTCAGATTTCATGTAAAAATTAATTATTATCAAATTGAAATAAAAACTATATGTAATTGTCAAGCAGACAAAAGTGAACAATTTATTATAAACAAAGAAAGCTGTCAAATGAATAAAAAGCAGTCAAAATAGCCAAAAACAGTATTAACTAAAAACATGTGGTAGGCATATAATATTGTATGATTTATGGATTTAATGTTGCCAAAATGCAACCAAATTGCATTAGATAGTTGAAATATAATATAAAGCGACTATACTAATATATTTGACTAACTTTAACATTGTAATAGTCGAGTTAGCAAAATATTTACCTATACCATGTATGGCTGGATCCAATCAACCAGTACAAAAATAGTCATATCTGGCTAAATATTTACAAAATGTTGACAAAAATAAAATAGAATGGTACAATACTTCAGTATACCTTAAAAACGAACAAACGCAGTTGAAAATAAGATCAATTATGAAAGAATTTAACTTATAAGAGTGAGATTTGTCACACCATGAAGAAGGGCACCTCAAGACCAATCAATATGATGCTATGTTATCCTCTAATAAAAATAATATGTGTAAAGAGTAACCAGGTATCACAAAAGACAGACAATATAATAAACTCTGAGTGTACACTAGTGAAATACTACATATGTTAAAGAAAGAGACTAATTATTGTGTTATAACATTGACAAAAACCTAGGCCATGGACAGGGGCCAGGTAAAATTGTAATTATCTATGTATTATATATGTTAAAATTTGTTTGTTTTGTTATAGGAAGATAGTAATATTATATGTTCAGATTGTGGAAGAAACATAATAGTTTCACAACAATTTTTTGTTCTAAAAAATTGAATTTCAATGACAACAACCCAAGGTGAGAGTTGTATATTGTGTTACTTATTAGAGTTAATTTATTTAAAAACCAATCATAATTAGTATCACTAGATTCAGTTGAAAACAGAGAATCTAAATGTAATAATGGCATTCAAATTGTGAGTACTAATGTAAAACTGTTTGATAAATACCGGAGTAATTTTTGAAATATCCTTAGTGTGAAGAATAAGAAATTTGTTCTAAAAGCTTCGACGGAAGTTAAATTTGTTCCATGATGTTCCATTTCGTTTATTCTCGAACAATCTAGAAGGAATTTTTACACAAATTTACCGGAAGTTCATGATCACAATCAGCCTGAATTAGTATAAAAGAGAGACCAAATTCGACCCAAAAAACACTTGAAGCTTGAACTCCAAAACAGATGCATCACCCACGACACTGATCAACGCAGCTAAGGCGAAACCGAGAGGCGAGAAATCGACACAAGACACGAAGAAAGGCTTTTCCCGTACATTGACAAACAGACTGACATAACCTTTACAAGAATCTACGCCAATGTGTTGCTGAAATAGAGCAGAAACACGGCAAATTTTAATAGAAATCACGCAGCCAGAACGTCAACGGCCCAGGAGGGACCAAAACTTTAAATAGAGAACCAATTCTGCTGTGTTCGCAAAGACAAACTAACTTGACAATAACCCCTTAACGTAAACATACAAACACAAAGCCTTTCTCTCGACTACATGGGAATCAGCGCTGTGGCGGCCAATTTGGGAATCAACGCGGAGCAGCTGATTTGTAGTGGCGGGGTTTGAACGAAAATCTACTGCCAAACGTTTTCACAAAAAGTGCGGAAATTGTAAATGATCGCAATTTTGACTTAAAATAGATTCAGTGCACACATGAAGAGGCGAGATTGAAAAACTACCCGAGAGGAGTGTCCAGTGCGAGAGTAATTAACCATTGGAACGTGAGTTACCAAAATTAAAGTCATTTTTTACCGGATTACATTTATCACACAGTTGTACTGCACACGCCACACACACCTTCAAATCATTTAATTTTTCTTGTAAGGCATCTTATTGATATGTCTTGGTAGTTCAAAGTAGTCACGTCCTGAGAGTAAAGATTTTTTCACGAATTAAACTCATGCT
Source organism: Magicicada septendecula (assembly GCA_034769895.1). Classification (NCBI taxonomy): domain Eukaryota; kingdom Metazoa; phylum Arthropoda; class Insecta; order Hemiptera; family Cicadidae; genus Magicicada; species Magicicada septendecula. The sequence goes on along the minus strand of CM068372.1, from coordinate 76,823,400 downwards.
TTTCAACTGAGTAAAAAATTGAAAATACTAGCCGATACTTGATTGGATAAATAAAATTGTCAATAGTAATAATAAGAATAACTTGCAAATTTTTTCTTTAGTAACTCTGCAATTGTATAATTTTTTATGAATGTTACTCCTTCAGACGATTTGTTTGTTTTTGAAGAATCATTAAACTTACCTTATTTTTTCAAGCTAAACTGACTTGTTTATATTTTTTCATAGAAATAAGATTTAAAAATTTTAATTTCTTTAATAATCACATTTTATTCTTGGAACAAACGATTCCAAGTGGCGCCCACAAAAAACATAGTATTAAGTTGTGTTACAGGACTACATCACCGCAGAGGATCCAGTCAACAGTAAGTAACAAAAAGTGCGCGGAGGTAACGCCCGACAGTATACAACATTTTTACACTCACTAAATATTTTTTGTTATAAATTGGCAGCCCAACTAGTGAGGCTTGAAAAGACGGAACAGCCCGCCAACTACCAACAGATCAAAATGCCGCAACCAAAGGGAAAAAAGGTGAAGAAGACTGTGGAATCCGAGTTAAGTTTGGAAGACGGAGAGGCAGTACAAATGGAGGAAACGGAATTAGAACCGCCCTCACTAGAAATGGAAAGACCGGTACAAACGGCAGATGAAATAGAGGAACAAACTGGAGAAGAACCCATACAAATGGTAGAACAAACAGAGAAACCCGAACCAGAAAAAATACCGAGCGTTGACATGAATGCAATAATGGTGATGCTCCTAGGAATGAAGGAGAAGAATAATAAAAATAGACAGGAAGATAAGGAGGAGAATAATAAAAATATGGGGAAATTAGACAAAAACATAGAACCTTTAAGGAAGGATATAACCGAGAAAATAGATGACAATGGGAAAAAACTGGAGACATTTCAGGAGGAGAATAAAAAAAGTATAGAGTCCCTGAAAAAAGAAATTAGCATAAAGTACGAAACAGTAAACAAAACGATCAATGATAATAAATTCGAAAGTGACAGGAAGGTCGAGAATATGGAGAAACAGTTGGAAAGGTTACAGGAGGGAAACAATACACGTTTCGAAAATATAGAGGAACAAACAGTAGAGACCAAACAAGATGTTAGAAATCTCGAAAACATGGTAAGGCAGAACCAAGACGCCATCATGCAGGAGGTGGGAGAAGTCCAGAAAGACGTTAGCGAGAGGATGCAGAGAACATATGACATCGCTAACAGACTGGACGAACAAATAAATACTAACAAAAATAGTATACAGGAAATAGACCAGAGAGAGAAAAACCTGCAGGAAAGATTAGAGGCGCTGAGAGACACACCTATACTAAATGCTCATACGTGTCATGGTGAAAACAGGGAAGTAATCAACTTCCAAAACTATCGACGAAACCCAATGGAATTTTTAGAAAGAATGGAGGAGTTTATTGGGAGAAATAGAGAAACAAGGTGGGACAGGATAAGGGAGATGCTTGACGAGACGTTTAAAAACACTAGGGATAACTGGTGGATACCGGTACGACCCGAAATCACGAATTTAGCCGAGTTTAAACGCCAGTTTAAGGAAAAGTATTGGTCGGAGACTGCACAAAACAGGGTAAGAATGGACATATTCTATGGCAAATACAACGCGTCCAATGGACAGTCCCCGACGTCTTATTTGCTAGGAAAGGTATGTTTAGCACGGAAGTTGATACCGCCGATCCCAGAAGAATGTTTGGTAAGGCAATTAGCTGGACATTACAGTTATGGTATCAAAGATGCCCAATTATACCAACAGCTCAGTAAAATAGCCGATCTGGCCAAATTATTGGAAAATTGTGAATCCACTGGAAGGTTCCAGGATTACCAACCCCCCAATCGTAAGGTAGAATACAATAACAACAATAACGGACCAAACCGGAATAGAGGTGGAAACGGTAACAATCTGAACACAAATAGTCAGAATAATAATACCCCACCAAATGGCCGAAGTGATAACACTCAGGGTACAAATAACCGCAACTATCCGGGACCAAACAGAGGTAATTACACCGGGAATAATTACGGTAGAAACTACCATCAGGGAAACAGTTATCGCGGGAATAACTATAGGGGAAATAATTATGGTCAACGTAATGGTTATCGTAACGGGGGAAACCAAGGAGGAGGCGATAGGAGAAACCAAAATGAATATAGGCCCCAGGTAAACTATATGATGGCCGATAATCGACAACCATATCCACCCAATTTACCAAGTTACGGGTATATGACTCAACAGACGCGAGGCAACCAGGGTGATACGGCGAATAACCGTCATCAGTTTTTAGAGGGTAGGAGTAACGAACCACCCCGAAACGAAAGTAACAACTAACAGGAACCAAACGCTAACCAAAATAATAATGAGAATCGGGCAAATAATGATGAAAGACCCCGAACCGCTCAGGTAAACCATATATTGGCAGAAACTAGACAAAAACCAAATAGTAACCCCAGAGGTGAAGATGATATAGAGGATGAATTCCGTTATACAGAAAAGATATGGCCCAAACATGTGGTGAGATGTAATGCCATTAATCATCCAGAATAAATGTCATAGACCAGGCATTTGAAGGAGCAGAGGAGCTAAACATCGAAAAGTCGGATATTGAGAAAAGAGGGAATTAAAAGGAATGGGAATGATAAATAATGACATAATATAAGGAGAACACACAACCAAAAGGAGTTGAAATAATCAAAGTAATTAACCCAAACTGACAAAATATAAACCCAAATATTATCAAACATAAAAACAATACCTACGAGGTAACTGACACGGTTAGTAACAAAGTAAAAGGTACGTATAACCAAACATCATTGAAAAAGTACCATGATTAAAAATCACAAGTCAAATACTCAATCAGTGAGCAAGTACCATGATCAAAAACCAAAGTCAAATACAGCATCATTGAGAAGGTACCTTGACTAAACATGTTAACGTGAATTTTTTAACTTAGCCATAATTAGAAAGGTGGTAGAGATTATTAAATAAATATAAATATTATTGTGTAATGATTATTATTAAATAATATTACGAGATGGACACATTCCACTATAGGCAAGATTTATTTCCAATAGCCATGTCAACGTATATTTACCAGCTTACCCGTACTTATAGAAGGAGAGAGATTATTATTAATAAATATTACGAGATGGACACATTCCACTATAGGCAAGATTTATTTCCAATAGCCATGTCAACGTATATTTACCAGCTTACCCGTACTTACAGAAGGAGAGAGATTATTATTAATAAATATTACGAGACGGACACTTAGTAAAGGAGAAAAGAAGGAGAAATACTGTCATATATTTAAATGGAAATGATAAATGAAAAAAAAAAGGCAGAACAGTGAGTTACATTAGGAGGTAATGATGAATATAAATGTAGCTATTAACATTGAATGATTTTAAACGATAATTTTAATCTGCGGAGAACGATATATTAATATAATTGTGAATTAATCAGAAGAGTTTAAGAAAGGGAATTTATGTGTAGGAGCCTATGATCTTTGAATATTGTATTTTTTTTTATTATTATTATTATTGCGAAGGTGCAATTATTATTTTCTGGACAGGGATGTGTTGCCTCTGATTTCAGTAGTTATAGATAGGGAAGGGCAGAGAATGTATGCCATAGCGAGCCACTCTGACTCCCAACCCTCTAAAGTTAGGGAATTGATAGGGAATTATATCAAAGATTAATTAAATAACATCAAGGTAAAAAGGAAAGGAATAGGTGACACGACAAAGAACGAACTAGGAATATTGAGTTGGATTAATATATTAAAGGAGTAGTACAGGAATTTAATTATAAGATAAAAGAATGAAATATAAAGAAGCTAATAAAAGGTTAATATAGAGATGATAATTACATCAAAACCAAAGATATGTTTTTCAAAAATTATCAACTTTAACGGAGAGGCATATGTAACGTCACAGAACGTTCCATAAAGGGAATCATTTACATAGCAATTATCATAAGAGGAAAGCGAGGTGAACAGTATCGAACCCAAGTAGTCCTAAAAAATTGTGTAATTTTGTCTAATAATTATTACTACTAACATGAAAAACGACCAAACTATGACTATGACACAAACCCCATATATATTATTAAAGTGAATAACAGTGAAAAAACCATATGAGAGAGACAAATAATATCAAGATCAACCAGAATGAAGTCATTAATTATTAAGTCTGAATAGAGTACTAAGAACTATTTATTGTGAATGAATGGACATGATCCATTATTATATTATGTAATGTAAATAAAAAAAATGTATTAAATGACTTAAATACATTATTAGAAAGAATCTAAGTTAAAATAAAAATTATATATTTGTTATGACAAAAAATATTAATGTGTTGGATTTGAGACCAAACACTCAGATTTCATGTAAAAATTAATTATTATCAAATTGAAATAAAAGCTATATGTAATTGTCAAGCAGACAAAAGTGAACAATTTATCATAAACAAAGAAAGCTGTCAAATGAATACAAAGCAGTCAAAATAGCCAAGAACTCTATTAACTAAAAACATGTGGTAGGCATATAATATTGTATGATTTATGGATTTAATGTTGCCAAAATGCAACCAAATTGCATTAGATAGTTGAAATATAATATAAAGCGACTATACTAATATATTTGACTAACTTTAACATTGTAATAGTCGAGTTAGCAAAATATTTACCTATACCATGCATGGCTGGATCCAATCAACCAGTACAAAAATAGTCATATCTGGCTAAATATTTACAAAATGTTGACAAAAATAAAATAGAATGGTACAATACTTCAGTATACCTTACAAGCGAACAAACTCAGTTGAAAATAAGATCAATTATGAAAGAATTTAACTTATAAGAGTGAGATTTGCCACACCATGAAGAAGGGCATCTCAAGACCAATCAATATGATGCTATGTTATCCTGTAATAAAAATAATATGTGTAAAGAGTAACCAGGTATCACAAAAGACAGACAATATAATAAACTCTGAGTGTACACTAGTGAAATACTACATATGTTAAAGAAAGAGACTAATTATTGTGTTATAACATTGACAAAAACCTAGGCCATGGACAGGGGCCAGGTAAAATTGTAATTATCTATGTATTATATATGTTAAAATTTGTTTGTTTTGTTATAGGAAGATAGTAATATTATATGTTCAGATTGTGGAAGAAACATAATAGTTTCACAACAATTTTTTGTTCTAAAAAATTGAATTTCAATGACAACAACCCAAGGTGAGAGTTGTATATTGTGTTACTTATTAGAGTTAATTTATTTAAAAACCAATCATAATTAGTATCACTAGATTCAGTTGAAAACAGAGAATCTAAATGTAATAATGGCATTCAAATTGTGAGTACTAATGTAAAACTGTTTGATAAATACCAGAGTAATTTTTGAAATATCCTTAGTGTGAAGAATAAGAAATTTGTTCTAAAAGCTTCGACGGAAGTTAAATTTGTTCCATGATGTTCCATTTCGTTTATTCTCGAACAATCTAGAAGGAATTTTTACACAAATTTACCGGAAGTTCATGATCACAATCAGCCTGAATTAGTATAAAAGAGAGACCAAATTCGACCCAAAAAACACTTGAAGCTTGAACTCCAAAACAGATGCATCACCCACGACACTGATCAACGCAGCTAAGGCGAAACCGAGAGGCGAGAAATCGACACAAGACACGAAGAAAGGCTTTTCCCGTACATTGACAAACAGACTGACATAACCTCTACAAGAATCTACGCCAATGTGTTGCTGAAATAGAGCAGAAACACGGCAAATTTTAATAGAAATCACGCAGCCAGAACGTCAACGGCCCAGGAGGGACCAAAACTTTAAATAGAGAACCAATTCTGCTGTGTTCGCAAAGACAAACTAACTTGACAATAACCCCTTAACGTAAACATACAAACACAAAGCCTTTCTCTCGACTACATGGGAATCAGCGCTGTGGCGGCCAATTTGGGAATCAACGCGGAGCAGCTGATTTGTAGTGGCGGGGTTTGAACGAAAATCTACTGCCAAACGTTTTCACAAAAAGTGCGGAAATTGTAAATGATCGCAATTTTGACTTAAAATAGATTCAGTGCACACATGAAGAGGCGAGATTGAAAAACTACCCGAGAGGAGTGTCCAGTGCGAGATTAATTAACCATTGGAACGTGAGTTACCAAAATTAAAGTCATTTTTTACCTGGTTACATTTATCACACAGTTGTACTGCACACGCCACACACACCTTCAAATCATTTAATTTTTCTTGTAAGACATCTTATTGATATGTCTTGGTAGTTCAAAGGAGTCACGTCCTGAGAGTAAAGATTTTTTCACGAATTAAACTCATGCTTTTCAACTGAGTAAAAAATTGAAAATACTAGCCGATACTTGATTGGATAAATAAAATTGTCAATAATAATAATAATAATAATAACTTGCGAATTTTTTTCTATAGTAACTCTGCAATTGTATAATGTTTTATGAATGTTAGTCCTTCAGACGATTTGTTTGTTTTTGAAGAATCATTAAACTTACCTTATTTTTTCAAGCTAAACTGACTTGTTTATATTTTTTTATAGAAATAAGATTTAAAAATTTTAATTTCTTTAATAATCACATTTTATTCTTGGAACAAACGATTCCAAGTGGCGCCCACAAGAAACATAGTATTAAGTTGTGTTACAGGACTACATCACCGCAGAGGATCCAGTCAACAGTAAGTAACAAAAAGTGCGCGGAGGTAACGCCCGACATTTTACAACACGATTACACCACTTTTTTCTATTTGTTATAACTGTTAGTAAAAAAATTTGAAAGTCAAAAATGAGAGAAATAATTTTGTATGGTAGAAATAGAACTGACATGAAAAACGCAAACAGCGTATTTCTTGTCATGCATTTGTATAAGCAAATATTTAGGCACCGCTAGATAGGAAAATTGTTTAGTGACATTTCATAGTCATCTGTATCCAGCGACAATAACTTCTGCGCCATTTAATACACACTATAAAAGCAATACAAATTTTATTATCTGACTTTAAAAGATAAATTGTATAAGATAATGATAAACACTTCAGTGTGAAATAAGAAGAAAGGATAGATATTACCTTTTTGTAAAATAACCCATGTGGGACAAGACCTCGTACAAAAAGAAGAAAAACTGACAATGAGAACTACTCCTAGTAAACAGAAAGGAAGGTAATAAAAAATATGTGTAGTGAAAATCACCATCATCATCATCCTCAAGGTTTAAACCAAGAATGGTTTGTTCCGGTCTCAAATAGGCAAATATTAGAGTTGGTCACTCCAGCGCTTCCTCGGACGTCCCACACCTCTCCGCCCCCTCGGCTTATAGATCGATAGTTGTTTGGGGAAGCGGCAGTCATCCATTCGGCAAAGATGTTCCCACCAATTCAGACGATACTGGGCGATCCTGTCGAGTATACTCATAATATTCAGTTCCTGCGGAATATCTGTGTTTCTTCTATGATCATGGAGAGTATAAACTGCCACGTGCCTGAGAAATGTCATTTCAGCCGTGTAGTAAAAATAAAGTAAAAAACAGAGTAATAGCAAGTATAACATCAGCAGTCACTTCAGGCAAAATTTATAAGAAAATGTAACAATATTACTCAAGAACGCAAACATTATATTGGAAATAATCAATAAAGGAGAAACAGTAAGTAAAAAACGACATATATTGATGTTGCCACTTCTCGCATTTAAGCCGTGACTTAATCCGTATTGTGATTGAACTATCGTAAATAACTCATACTAAATATACGTAGACAACAATAAATTTAATATGTTGCGGCATAAGTAACGCATTTGGTATTAATGTGTAAGTTTTTTGTGATTAAGGTTTGCATAACCAGTGTTTATTCTGTGTGATGTTTAAAATGTCGCTTATTTTTCCAACTGCTTTTTATCGTGTACTGTCACAATTACAGTTATGTGACTAATTGTGACATTCTGAATACACACAACAAATACAAATTGTATTTCATTTAATTATAATACGAAAACTACTTGAGCGGACAAATATGAAGTAAATATTTGTAGTAAATAATTTTAGCTTGTAACAGTGTTGCTTTAAATTAATAAAAAAAATTCGAAAATTTTTGTAATCATTTAACTTGTTCTTCTTTCCTTCTTTAACTTCCTAGTTAGATCTCTGTCCTGTTCTATAACAACGGTCCTACATGCTATCACTCTACTTCTTCCTTGACCGGCAAATGTTCCTCTCGGTGTTTGGTTGACTATCTCTTGCCTTTGTCACTAGTCTTGTGTCATCCATTCTTGATATGTGATCATTCCATATCATTCTCCTTCTTCTCCTCTTCAAGGAGGTTAGGTTATATAAGCCTGTTCCGGCACCCATCCCATCCTCGGACGACTCACGTCTCTTCTGCTAATGGCTTTATAGATATCCTTCTTCTTTCCGCAATTCAAGAATAAATATCTGTTACATACACATTTCTCTTATAGTATTGTTTAACAACTTATCGTGCCTTGTCTTTCCTAGTATACCCTCCGTAATATAGTAATTTCTATAGTTTGTCGTTTTCTTTGATTGTTTGCTGTACCTGGCTTGGTCTCTGATGCGTAGGATATTACTGGACGTATTGTGGTTTTGTAAACTCTAATTTTTGTTTCTTGAGATAAGTATTTCCGTGTTATTCCATATAATGTTATTCATGCAGCCAGGAGTTCTTCTTGCTTTTATCAATTTGTGTTTAATTTCTTCATCTGCCCTATTGTTACTTGTAAGCCTTGTTCCTAAGTAGTCTATCTGCATCACTTGTTCTATTATTCTGTCATTTGTCACAACCTTACATTGGTCATGTGAAATTGTAATTGATTTTGTTTTCTCTTCCGCTATTTCATGTTATATTTCTGCCATACTTTTTTAAAATTATACACAATTTTTTTTTTCATTAAAAAAACTTGTAAGAAGTCATTTTCCTTTTCTGATATTAAAATAATGTTATCTGTATAAGATATAGACCTAGTATTTAACACACTTCTACCCATCTTATAACCTCTTACTAAACATTATTTAACCGTTCAGGAAAATAAATTTAATGTGACTACTACTTGCTCTAGGCTTTATATTCCGCTAATCATATTTAAAAAAGTAATTCATAAATTGCGTGCCTTTGTTCTCCTAACAAACAAGTGAGACATTTTACAGAAACGAAGTCACGTTTCACTTTCACGACATCGTTCCTATACAGAGACCTCATTCCAGAACTGTCAGAGCGTTTGGTTTACACATACTCGTTGTTAGAGGCAACAGCGTCGACTAAGTGATAAAACGTGTCAAAAAGCAGAGAGAAAAAGTAAACGGATACGAGCGTGTGAACAAAAGGAAACCATCAACGATTCAACACGATGCTGGGTGTCGGTGCCTGCGCCGCCGTTCAAGCAAACACAATCGATTCCACACGTGCACAGCATCGGGATCTGTACCAGCAGCGTGTAGCTGTACAAACCGGATTAGCGTTATCTGCAACTGTCCCAATGTCCGTACCCGCACTTCATTTTTGGCGTTTTGCATATGCGATTGTATCGATATACTACGATGTCAAGAAGAAGAAGTGTACTAAGTGTAAATTGTTCTGTTCCTTAATGTAAAGCAAAAATACGTGTCGTTTTCATTTGTGAGGTTAAGATACTCATGGTTTTTGGTTTTTAGCATAGTGTGTAAAGAAACAAAAACCATAGTTGGAAATATATGACGGTTAGTGTGTCTACACAATGCTTGAAAGTGAAAAATATTAAAACCAAAGGTTACGGAAAGAACTACCGTTTATAAGGTGCATGAGGTTTGTAAGGTTTACAAGGTTAATGAGGTTTGTAAGGTGTTGAAGGGTTATGAGGTTTGTAAGGTTTACAAGGTTTATGAATTTTATACGTTATATAAGGTTTATGAGGTTTGTAAGGTTTTGAAGGGTTATGAGGTTTGTAAGGTTTATAAAGTTTATAAGGTTTATACTGTTTATAAGGTTTTGAAGTGTTATGAGGTTTGTAATGTTTATAAAGTTTATAAGGTTTATACGGTTTATAAGGTTTATGAAGTTTGTAAGGTTTACAAGGTTTATGAGGTTTATGCGGTTTATAAGGTTTATGAGGTTTATACGGTTTATAAGGTTTATGAAGTTTGTAAGGTTTACAAAGTTTATGAGGTTTATGCGGTTTATAAGGTTTACAAGGTTTATGAGGTTTACAAGGTTTATGAGGTTTATAAGGTTTATGAGGTTTATAAAGTTTATAAGGTTTATACGGTTTATAAGGTTTATGTGTTTACCAATAAATGTAGAGTACCAGACGTTTTGCCTCTACCAACGACGGCTATGTTAACACTACGTTGGGAACTAAGATAAACGTCCTACATGGGCAGTCTACATGTCGCTTTTCAATCTACTGATTATGGCGGCCGTAGTTGGTATGGCTGTAACCTCCGGTGCCCTCCACGCTGTCCTTACACCACGTCCTAATAACAGGGGAAGTTTTAGTACTATCACTCCCTACATTCACTACGGCTTAACAACTTTTGAGACAATACTGCCACGGTCACAAATTAACTTATTTACTAACTATATACAGTATACTCAGCAGATGAACAGAAAGTCCAAGTACGTTGAGTTGTTATTTATTTAATATTATGTTTCTTTTTATCTAACCTTACCTGTATTGACGAAACTTCTTCATCGATATTTGTAGGAAGGAAAAGGGAAAGTGAATTATAACATTGGAATCAGCGGTTTCCTGCGTTACAATTTATCGGGTGAAACAAACTTTACGACCGGACAGTTCTCTGCTGGTAAATTGTAGACCTTCATGAGTGGCTATAAAACAAGCTAAGAACAAAATACATTATCTTGCCTTCTTTCCAGCAATAAAGAGTCCTCCTTCTGGCCAATTTAGACTAACTGCCTACTATACCTTTTTTATTGTTTTGATAGTCCTAGTGAAGTCGACATCCCTCTAACGCTGAACGTCGATAAAAGTTCTCTATTGTTTTATATAAGTCAATCAACAGAAGAGAGCAAATTAACGTAGTTTAAATCAATTCTTTAACGCATTCTCCATTTCGAGAATATTAATGTTACTAAACTAAAAAGGGACTTCTTTGATGCAATACCAAGGAATGAGGTGTGAACATTAAGGTGAATTAAGTTCTCACAGTGAATTTGCATTTAATACGTATTGTTCCCACACTATTTAAACAAGTTCTGCTTTATAAGTGTATATAAATTGTTTGCATTCCACTCACAGAGCGCTCGTTTAGCTACTTTTTATATTGTGAAAATTATCTTGTATCGATTCTGCTTTTTTACATCTAAACGTGTAAATGGGGTTACTGTGCAAGCTGATAATATGTTTCTATGGGTCGTAGCAAACTACTAACCTAAACAAGAAAGAAGTTACATAAACATTACTTGAAATGACTTAATAAATAAAGTTAATAGATAATATTCAAGAGAATAGTTTAAGAAAATCTGCTATAGATGAAAGGATCATAAGTTGGAATTGGTAAATGGTATAACTACAGATATTTACAAAAAATGTGCATATCTAAAAATGCGAAAATAAGGCATTACAGTACAACAGTGAGGTCTATATGCAAGTGAATATCTAGCACTGAATTATAATTTAGTCAAACTAGAAATATGGGAAAGACGAATTATTAGGAAAATATTAGGCCCACGAAAAACTTCAGAAGGTTGGAAGTATGATTAAATATATCAAAGTATAGAAAATGTAAGAGAAACAATGAGTAAACAAAGACTATTATTTTTTGGACATTTATATAGAATGGACTACAATAGGTTAACAAAGCAGATCTTCAAATATCTGTGGGGGAAGAAGTCAACATCAAGTTGCATTAAAGAAGTTGAAAAGGATTTATAAAAATATAATACACACGCAGTAGAAGCAATTGAAAGAGAAGTTTTTCGGGTAAAAGTGTTAAAAATAGAAAGAGTCCAGGGTAGGAGAGAGAAAAACGCAGGTTCAAAGTGGACTGAAGACAGCAAATAGAGACAGTGAAGAGATGAAAGAATATTGGAGAAAAAGAAAAGAATAAAGAACTTAAATTGGCATGTTGAAATTCGCATGTGGTCCTTAAATGGCCGATATAAAAAAAAGTCACTAGACAGTCAAGGTTATATTCTTTAGCAAGGACTGAACCAAAAACTATTTGTTTCGGAAAATTAGAACTGGTAATTCCAACGCTTCTTGCAGCCCTACGTCATCTCATACCTCTCGGTCCCTTTAGCTTATCATTCAGTAATTTTTGGGGGCTCATCTATTTCGATTAGATGTTTTATCCATTTTAGTAGATATTGGGAGTAGTATATGTCTGTATGCGCCAGGACACCCTAACCCGGAAGTATGCGCTGGGACACCCGAAAATATGTATGTATGCGCTAGGACAGGACAATCGTGTCCTAGGTCATACTTAGTATGTTCTGGGGACAATCGTGTCCTAGGACATATTCTGTATGCGCTGGGACAATCTTGCCTGTAAACTGTTTTTTTTTTTTATAGTGTAGACAGTGTCGTCTTTACCTAAGCGTAAAACGTTGATGTAAACATACACATTCCGAGTTCGTTGACGTGTAAACTGTTTCTTTTTCTTTTTACAGTGTAGATAGCGTCGTCTATACCTAAATATATTACATTTTAGATGTAACGATTGTCTTTATATAGTAAAACGTGAGACTAAAAGTTACGTTTATTTTTGCTTTGTATAATGGAGGAAAAGAAGAGACCAATCGGTGATAATAAGGAGAACGGTTTGTTCAAACAAGATAGTGAGAAATTTCATGTTAAGAATTCTACATCTACCCGTACCCGTAAAAGAGTGAACTTCAACGCCGATTCTATAGCCTCTTCTGATAAATCATATACTGAGTTATACGAGAGGAGGTTATCGTTTAGGAATTGGCCTTTATCATATATTTCTTCATTTGCTTTAGCCGTCGCGGGGTTTTATTATTATCCACGATCGGATGACAGAGTACTCTGTTATTCCTGCGGGCTCGAATTAGGTCTTTGGGAAGTTGGTGATGATCCGTTCGATGAACATGAAAAATGGTCGCCGAAATTTGATGAAGTATTTGAAAACATTCTAAAGAAAAGGATGGTATACGGTAAAAATATTTTAGTATAGATTTCGTATAACGTATAAAAATAAATGTAATATAACGAAACCGAAACTGTAATTGATGAAGAGTACAACAGATAACTCCATTGAACCTTTTGTAATCAATGTAAACATGACCTCAAGATTAACACTGACCTAATAAAAACATGTAAACATATACAGATGACGTTTTTTTTGTTGACACGTATACGTTCTTGTGATAACGTTGTAATCAACGTGAACATGACCCTCGAAATACACTGACCTATAGCGTCTTAAAAAATACTTCAACTGTGATAGTTCAGTCAATATGAAGAATTTAACACTACAAGATGTCTTATCTCATCCTATGTTTGAAAGATTCATCATGAATAAAACAAAAGTACAGATTGAATTTATGCGAGATACATTGTTGGTACTTAAGTGTCGTAAAGTGTTGGAATTTTATAATTCAGACGGACTGAAAGAGATTACACCGGAACGTAGAGGACAAAGCGGTGAGGCGTTTATACATTTTCTTGAATGTCCATGGGCACATAAATCTAGTGTGGATGGGCCGGATACATGTCTTTGTTGTTATGTATCTACACATTGTGGTGATATCATCAAGCTTCTCGATGAACGATTCAAGTGACTTTTACATAACGGTAAGTACTCCAAGACACTATTGTATATTAGAATTTTTGTGTAATTAAATATATAGAATGTATAAAAAATAAAAATGAGATTGTTACAGATCTTTAAAATGACAATAAATCTTTTTTTTTTTGTTCAGGTAGTAAAAACATACACATACATAAAAATATGTTACAGATCATTTTTTATTATTCGGATACTTAACAAAACAGTTTACAATATAATACATGTACATAAAAAGATTCTACAAAAAAAATATGTTACATATCAATTAACATGTGATAGCAAGAGATTGATTTTTACTAGATAGGTAAACTCACTTTATTTACAAAATAGAATGTTATTGTGTTTTAAAGACTTGTTTTATCATTACGCTAATGAATATTTTATTATTCGGGTACTTGACAAACAGTTTTACAATATGATAAACGTTAATTCAGGTATTAAAAATACATGTACATAAAAAGATTCTAAAAAAATATGTTACATATTAATTAACATGTGATAGCAAGAGATTGATTTTTACCATATAGGTAAACTCACTTTTATTTACAAAATAAAATGTTATTGTGTTTTAAAAACTAGTTTTTATCATTACGCTAATGAATATTTTATTATTCGGATACTTAACTAACAGTTTACAATGTTAATTCAGGTATTAAAAAAACATGTACGTCAAAAGATTTAAAAAAAAATATATGTTACATATTAATTAACATGTGTAACAAGGAATTTACATTATTATATCCTAAATTTCGAGATCATTGTCATTTAGCTGGTCAATTTCGTTCAACATTATGTAATACGTGTAACTTGAAACGACAACAAAAGCAATTTGTACCTGTTTTCATACATGGTAGTTCTAATTATGATTCGCATTTTATAGTGCGTCAATTGGGTTATGATATAAAAAATATTCATGTAATTCCTAATACTAGAGAAAAGTATATTTCTTTTGCAAAAAAAAACACGTTCGGGTTTTAATATTAGTTTTATTGACACTTATCGTTTTATGAATTATCCGTTGGCTGAGCTTAGTAATAATCTGCCTAAGGATCAATTTTTTTATACTGGAAAATTTTTTTCTGCAAACAGTATGCCACTAGTTACCAGGAAGGGTGTGTACCCTTATGAATATACGAATTCCTGGAAAAAATTGGAAGAACGTAGATTAAAACCAAAAGAATGTTTTTATAGTTCACTAAATGATTCAGAAATTGGAAATGCTGATTATGAACATGCTTGTAAAGTTTGGAATCATTTTAATATACAAACACTTGGAGAGTATAGCGATCTATATTTAAAAATTGATGTTTTAATATTATGTGATATTTTTGAAAATTTTAGATCTCTTTGTATGCAATCTTATAAACTAGACTGTACACACTACTTTACAGTACCAGGTTTTGCTTTTGATGCGATCTTAAGTTATACAAAAATTAAACTAGAATTATTAACTGATTACGAAATGTACCTCCTATGTGAAAATGGGGTAGGGGGGGTTGAGTGTTTGCATAAAAAAAGAATCTGTTGCTAATAATAAATATATTCCAGAAACATTTGACGTAACTAACCCAATTAAATATTTAACTTATTTAGACGCGAATAATCTGTACGGTTGGGCAATGAATAAATGTATGCCATATGCTGGTTTTACTTGGAAGGATCCTAACGATAATTTTAATATACTAGATATTGCAGACGATTCTCCTGTTGGTTATATTTTGGAAGTAGACGTCGAGTATCCTCATCACTTACATAATCATCATAGCGATTTACCGTTTTTACCAGTTAATGAATGCGTTAAAGGAACAAAACAACAAAAATTGTTAACAACATTAGAAAATAAAGAAAAGTATATATGTCATTACATTAATTTAAAACAAGCTGTTAAACACCGGTATAAAAGTTATAAAAATTCATCGTATTTTAGAATTTTTGCAGAGCCCTTGGTTAAAAACGTACATTGATTTAAATACAGAAAAACGAAAACAAGCTAAAAATTATTTTGAAAAAGATTTTTTTAAATTATTAAACAACTCAGTGTTCGGTAAATGTATGGAGAACGTTAGGAAAAGAATTAACCTTAAATTTGTAAGTGATGAGAAAAAATTATTAAATTTAATTACACAATCGGTATTTAAAGACAGAATAATTTAATGGCTGGTTGAATTTTTTTCATCATATCTTCCCACTGACCGTAGGAAGATAGACCCAGATAATAAATTATTTTTAAAATGTCCTCTAACGACAAACATTCTTCATGATGAAGACCTCCTTCACGTTGAGCATCCATTACAATAAGATTTAAGTTGTCAAAATCTATAACATACAAAAATAATTTTTCGTTACATTACTAATTTATAACTGGTAACTAAGAATTGTTATACATATTATTTATAACAAAGACAAATTAAATAAAAGACCTCCTTCATGCTGAGCATCCATTAGAATGATAAGATTTTAAACTAAACAAAAACAAATTAAATAAAAAGACCTCCTTCTTGCTGAGCATCCATTACAATGATAAGATTTTAAATTATCAAAATCTATAACATACAAAAATAAATTTTTCTTAAATTACTAATTTGTGACTGGTAACCTAAGAATTATTATACAAAACTAAACAAAGACAAATTAAATAAAACAGAAAAAATAGAAATTTTATTTTAAATACTAAAATTGAACCTTTATATCTAAGATAAAAAATTAAAAGTAATAGAGAAACGTATAGAACACATTATAGATTAAAAATGATATAGTTAAGACTTATAACAAAGACAAATTAATTTTTTGAATAGAGAAATGTAAAACAGATTATACCTTATAATAATACATATATTTAAAATAACATAGGAAGAACACATTAACTTATTTTACAGGTAACCAAGAATTACTGTACATGTTCTTGTGTAGAACATAACAAAAAATAAAAATAATAATGTTACCTTAATGACGATCGCAGACTGTAGTAGCTGGTATGTTTCTGGATGCTGAACCACAATTTTCAATCGGTTTATATACACAGAAAATGCATTATCAATTTCACACCTTCTCAATACGCGTAAGTAGGAGATTAAAAGATCAAGTAAATAACTTGTTTACAGACAAAAAAAATACGAGATCAAGAGGTCAAGTAATTACCGATTATTCATTATCAGTCACATCGCATTTTATTGACAACATTTTAAAAAAATTATCAGTTTCACACCTTCTCAATACTCGTAAGTAGGAGATTAAAAGATCAAGTAAATAACTTGTTTACCGACAAAAAAAAATACGAGATCAAGAGGTCAAGTAATTACCGATTATTCATTATCAGTCACATCGCATTTTATTGACAACAGTTTAAAAAAATTTAAACAACAGCACGGTATTGGTTCAAATTCCTTGTTTACTGTTTTCCTGTTATCGGTCGGTTGACAGTATAAATAGCCATACAATAAAAAACAATTTATAGCAATAGATTGATTTTTAACCAGCATAGGTCTCAATACATCGGATCTTTACAAAATTGTAAGTATAATCATAGATAACCTCTCTTTCTATTGTAATTTACATCAGTGAAATAACTAAGAATATTATTCGTTTATAACAATTACATATTCCACACAAGAAGAACACGCCAACAAAAAAATATATGAACAATTATTTTTTATAAATATGGAACTGATATGAATATTTTTGTTTTAAATATATTCCTACAGATTATGGATAAAAATCTACCGTTTAAAAAACGACAAATTGTAAGAAATGCTGTTGAACAAGAACAGATGATAGATAATTCATCATCACAACCTGGCTCATCATACGAACGAATACCTTCAACACAACCCGATCCATCGCGTGTACCAGGTTTGGGTCAGTTACCTGGTCCATCGCACAGCAGACATCAAGATTTTAATAACGAAAACGATCCACAACCTGGTCCATCACATGTTCCAGGTTTAAGCGGATTACACAGACAAACATGGTCAACACCACTATCATCTCCAGCATCATCATCATCATCATCGTCTTCATCATCAATACCAAATTTTAGATTAAAATCAAAGATATTGCGGAAAGTATTCGCCCGTAAACACAGACAAACACGGTCAACACCACTATCATCTCCAGTATCATCATCATCATCATCATCATCAATACCAAATTTTAGATTAAAATCTATAAGATTACAACAAATTGTAGAATCCAATAGCTTTATTGAGATAGAGAATGCCTTTAAAGGTAATTTAAAAACATATTTTTACAAAAATACAAGTAATAATTATAAGGATATTTGCTTGCTGTTAGTTTATATTAAATTAAATATAGTTAAAATTTTAAGTAATATTATTTCAATGTTTGGTCCGGTAAAATTTAACATTATAGTTGAATGTAGATATATAAAACCCGTTATTAATGAAACACAAGACAGAGCCTTTAAAACAAAAAATATTCCGATTATAGAAAACGATAATGCTAACATAATAGTTAACAATGCGATTAAAGAAATTTGTTATGATGAAGACGTATATATGGGTAAAGGTTCGGGATGGAGTCATCACCGTATAGACGGGATTTTATTACGTATAAATCGATTTAAACCATTAAGAGGAGGTTCATATATTAAACTTCCAAAATTTTTACAAATTAAAAAATGTATAATAAATCCTAAATATAAAGATAATTATTGTTTTAAATGGGCAATCCTCTCTCGTTATGTAACTGGACCTCACATTGAACGTGTTAATTTTCGTTATTTTGTTTTAGAAAATAAGTTTGATTTTAGACATGTAGACTTTCTTACACCTTTAAACCAAATTTCTCGTTTCGAAAAAAATAATAACGTTTCTATTAACATTTATTCTATTGATGAAAAGAAATCAATTTGTCCTCTTAAAGTGTGTAAGGAAGAAAAGAATAATCATTTTGACCTTTTAGTATTAAATATGTCGAATAATGCTAATTATCATTATTGTTATATAAAGAATTTTTCCCAGTTAATAAGATCAGAGTTAACAAAACATACAGAAAAAATTGAAATATGTAAACGTTGTTTGTCGTTTTTTACTAAAAAGTCAAAACAATTGAAAATTCATAATAGATATTGCGGAAAGTATTCGCCCGTAAAAATAGTATTACCAACTACTGATAACAACATATTACAATTAAATAAATTTCATTATCAATATAGAGTTCCTATTGTAGTATATGCAGATTTCGAATGTATTTTGAAACATGTTAGTACTTGTTTGCCCAACCTAAATTTCGAGATCATTGTCATTTAACTGGTCAATTTCGTTCAACATTATGTAATACGTGTAACTTGAAACGACAACAACAGCAATTTGTACCTGTTTTCATACATGGTAGTTCTAATTATGATTCGCATTTTATAGTGCGTCAATTGGGTTATGATATAAAAAATATTCATGTAATTCCTAATACTAGAGAAAAGTATATTTCTTTTGCAAAAAAAAACGTTCGGGTTTTAATATTATATTTATTGACACTTATCGTTTTATGAATTATCCGTTGGCTGAGCTCAGTAATAATCTGCCTAAGGATAAATTTTTTTATACTGGAAAATTTTTTTCTGCAAACAGCATGCCACTAGTTACCAGGAAAGGTGTGTACCCTTATGAATATAGGAATTCCTGGAAAAAATTGGAAGAACGTAGATTACCACCTAAAGAATGTTTTTACAGTTCACTAAATGATTCAGAAATTGGAAATGCTGATTATGAACATGCGTGTAAAGTTTGGAATCATTTTAATATACAAACACTTGGAGAGTATAGCGATCTATATTTAAAAATTGATGTTTTAATATTATGTGATATTTTTGAAAATTTTAGATCTCTTTGTATGCAATCTTATAAACTAGACTGTACACACTACTTTACAGTACCAGGTTTTGCTTTTGATGCGATCTTAAGTTTTACAAAAGTTAAACTAGAATTATTAACTGATTACGAAATGTACCTCCTATGTGAAAATGGGGTAGGGGGGGTTGAGTGTTTGCATACAAAAAGAATCTGTTGCTAATAATAAATATATTCCAGAAACGTTTGACGTAACTAACCCAATTAAATATTTAACTTATTTATACGCAAATAATCTGTACGGTTGGGCAATGAATAAATGTATGCCATATGCTGGTTTTACTTGGAAGGATCCTAACGATAATTTTAATATACTAGATATTGCAGACGATTCTCCTGTTGGCTATATTTTAGAAATAGACGTCGAGTATCCTCATCACTTACATAATCATCATAGCGATTTACCGTTTTTACCAGTTAATGAATGCGTTAAAGGAACAAAACAACAAAAATTGTTAACAACATTAGAAAATAAAGAAAAGTATATATATATCATTACATTAATTTAAAACAAGCTGTTAAACACCGGTATAAAAGTTATAAAAATTCATCGTATTTTAGAATTTTTGCAGAGCCCTTGGTTAAAAACGTACATTGATTTAAATACAGGAAAACGGAAACAAGCTAAAAATGATTTTGATAAAGATTTTTTTAAATTAATAAACAACTCAGTGTTCTTTAAATGTATGGAGAACGTTAGGAAAAGAATTAACCTTAAACTTGTAAGTGATGAGAAAAATTATTAAATTTAATTACACAACCGGTATTTAAAGACAGAATAATTTATAATAAATCGTTATGTGCGGTATTATCGGATAAAAAAAATTATTTTTAGATAAACCAATATATACCGGATTAAGCGTATTAGAAGTAAGTAAAACCTTAATGTATTATTTTCATTATGATATAATGAAGAAAAAATACGGTGAAAAAATTTCCCTCTTGTATACAGGTACAGATAGCTTTTTTTTACGAAATTCATACAGAAGATTTTTATAAAGATATATTAGAACCGGATTTAGTTACACACTTTGATACGTCAGATTATTCACCCAATCATCCCTGCTATTCAATTGAAAATAAAAAAATTATCGGTAAATTTAAAGATGAATGTTCATGTGTACCAATTAAAGAATTTATCGGCTTACGCTCTAAATTATATACATTTAAAACGGTAGATAACAAAGTTAAAAAAAAGCAGCAGGAATTTAAAAAAACGTTATCAGCAAACATATAAGCTTTGAAGATTTCAAGAAGTGCGTCTATTCTAAAACAAAAATAATTATAGAATGATGAAATTATTCCTATCAAAAAAACATTTAGTTGAAACAATTACGTGTAACAAATTAGCTTTAAGTAATTTAGACAATAAAAGAATCCTTTGTGATAATAAAATAGATACACTACCGTACGGTCATTATTCATTAGCGTAATGATAAAACAAGTTTTTAAAACAAAATAACATTTTATTTTGTAAATAAAAGTGAGTTTACCTATCTGGTAAAAATCAATCTTTTGCTATCACATGTTAATTAATATGTAACATATTTTTTTAGAATATTTTTATGTACATGTATTTTTAATACCTGAATTAACGTTTAGTATATTGTAAAATTGTTTGTCAAGTACCCGAATAATAAAATATTCATTAGCGTAATGATAAAACAAGTTTTTAAAACACAATAACATTTTATTTTGTAAATAAAGTGAGTTTACCTATCTAGTATTAAAGTCAATCTCTTGCTATCACATGTTAATTGATATTTCAAAAAATATCAATGTATTATAATTTTAGAAATTTAAACAAAATAAATGTTTAATTACAATAACATTTTACTACTTTTACAAAACAAATATTTTATTTTATTTTTTACGATTATATTGACACTTTATCTATTAGAGAATATTATTATACGCTAGCGCTATATATAGTTGAGAAATATATTTGTATTATAAATTATTTAGACTTAACAGTGTGTGATGAAATGTGAAGTTGTAAAGTCCATAAATTAATCCTTGCAATTTTCTTTTTCTTTTTGCGAGATCCACAATAACAATTTAAAATCTTTTAGTGAAGAAAGTTGTGCTAGTGGTTAAAACCACAAACAAGCCTCTCAGCTCATCGTCAGATCGGAATTCCTTGAAAGCGCTAATCGGAATAATTTTTCTATAGTGGTGTGCAACAGTGATAGTTCTGTTTAAAATCTTTTAATTTCTCCAGTTACCACAGTAACTCAAGTTCTGATTACACCATTCTCCATTTCACATTGACATACTCTTGATTCGTCAATGTAAATGTGAAATGTGGTCGATTAGAGTTAAACCCGTTCATTTTCTTCTAACCAGGAGTTGTTCAATATAAATATCTTTCCTAGTGATGAGAAGAAACTCATCGCCTCAGGTTCCAACCTAGGGGACTACGTCATTCGATTCCAAGGTTTCAGTCTCTCTGACTAGCTGATTTCCTGGCTTCTGAACTTCTCACGATTTCCTCTAGTCTTCCTTATTCTATTGGGATCCACTCCTTTTTTGTCAGGAAACAACATCAGTGTTTATTTAGTAAACATACTTACTTGCCATGATAAAAATTGGTTGCTGATGCACGTGATTTTTAGCATGTTCAATCACACCACTGGTCATCTTTTTATAAGCTGTTGAAGCTATCGCTACCGTCCAAGACTTCTTTATTTGACATGGATTTATTCATAAAGTAGACGCTTAGAATCTTCAAACCAAGATAAAAACCAATAAACAGAGATACAATCGTTATTCAAAACTCAAGCAACAAGTATAATTTATTAAAAAAATAATATGCATAATTAAATTTAAGGTTATATTCTAAATTTTAAAAATAATGCTTGATTCTCTAGTAAGTTATTAAGTGTTAGGTGTTTCTACAGTGCGGAATTTAATCGTATCATTCAGGATCTGCTTCTGTACTTGCAAATATTATATGTAATTATAGTGTTAACGGAGTAAAAGTGAATGTATCAAGTGAAGACGAAAGTAGATATAAAGTCAAACCGTGTGTTAGTAATCACAAGGTTATCTAGTAGAGTTTCAAGTGCTAGCTAATTGTATAGTGATAATTTAATTTTATCATTTAAGATCTGCTTTGCACTTGCAAACATTGCATGTAATTATAGTTTAACTTAAGATGGTCGTTGATATATAGTCAATAATATATTACCAATCTGTGACCAAATTTCATTTTAAGATTTTAGAATAGACTTGAGTAATTTAGGTCACTGTAAAGTGTCTAAAAAAATGTTTTTAATTTAAGGTTACGTATAACAAATTAAGCAGCAATAAAAGGGAAACCAGGGAAAGGTTTAAATTAAAATTTTCAGATGTGTAAAATTATAACATTAATTTAGATTAATAATACAATTGTAAAAAAGAAAGAAATGCATACACGTAGCAATGTCAAAGAATAACTACAAAGATATGACAGCAGGAAAATTTAATTTATTAACTACCGGTAACCGAACACGGCCGTGCAGGTGAGGGACCAGGGCTTTTACATGCGAATAATAAATTTACCTCTCGAAATATACAGCCGAAGGGAAGGTTTATGATTAACGAGGTTTAGTGTATTAAGGTCAGTGTTGGTTTATCAAACAATCAGGATTTCGTAACAATATTCAAGCCTGATTCTGAGGCTAACAAAATAGGATAAGATAATATGCGCGCGCGTTTGATAAAAGGCAGTGTTCTTTCGTATAACGGTGACCTTTTAAAAACGTTAGTGGAACGTTTTGTCCCACTATTTGCAACGAAACTTTTTCACAACAAAAAATGTAAATTTTCGTACCATAGGATGTATACATTAAGTATAATCACAATATAGCTTTTTACATAATGTTTGTTCACCTATAACAGTATAGTGGTACACCACTAATACAGACGGCTTAACCAGTGATAATTCTTTTAATAACGATACAGTTGGCATTACCATGATTCTTATTAGTTACTGCCACGCTTATATTTAGCTGTGGTAAAAGAAAAATTTATTGATACATTCCAAAAGACAATTGAATACTTTCCAATTTATTGCTCTGATTATAGTATAAATAATAGACAGACAATATCTATTATATTGCTGTAAATAGACATTATGATTCAATCGCCATAATGTACATCACATTCCCTGTAATGTCGGTGACGCGTTTGCTTGTCATTGTCTATAATCTCGACGACGAGTGGGTTCGCAGACGGTTTTCAACTCCACTACTGAACTGAAAATAATAAATATTGTAAATTCAATAACCGGTATATGTCATTTTTTTTGTACTAACCGTGAGTCCCTAGTCTTTCTCCCCTTTATCGTGAGGAATTAATCTGTGACCATTATAGTATCGTCAGAGTCTTCTACCTATTTCTAGTTTTTTAACCACTACTAGTTCCAAGTTTCAACTCCATTCACCATGCAACATATAATCTCTATTTTGGCCAGTTCCTTCTTTCCTTGTTTCTGACTTTTAAAATTTATCTTCTTTCATTTGTCGTCTTCTAGGCGATTCCCTATTTCTGAGTATGACATTTATTGGAAATTTATCATAACTACGACCATAGCTATAGTAGAGTAACCCTGAACAAATCTGCTCATAAGAAATGTGTATTCTTGTACATTATCCAACTCAAAAATTTTACCACTCTAATAATATTCCCTTTTCAAGTTTAATACAGAATACGATTTGTAGTATTTCATATTTGACTATTGTTCATTTGTAATAAAAACGAGGTATCCAATATATACTTATACACAACTTCTTATTACTCCTTTTTACTGACTCGTGGAATGGGTATGTTGTGTTTATTATCAGTCGTTGATGTTTGTTGAGTAACGCCGTACCTACTGCCATTAGTTGTCCTTGTAATGCCGTTATTAAAACCATCCACATTACCGCTTCAATACATTCTTTCCACCATTAGCTGTAGGTCACTAATATTAGCAATTATCATTGGAGCATCAGTGTACCTAACATTGTTAATATACCTTCAGTTGACTATACTTCAGTATACTCAATTATACTTCAGGAGTTGAGTATACTTCACTAGATCCACTGTACTACCTGACATACCTTGTTTGGACACTTTACAGAGTGTAAAAGTATCAAATAGGCGAGAGAACAACGACTGCTTTAACAGATGACAATTGCTTTAATGTTTCTTCTATAAAAACTACTGACTCTAGTAGAAAACTTTCAGCTTATTTTATATTAACTACTACTAAATATTTTTTAGTTTCAATTTTTAAAATAAAATGCCAAGAGTGATTTTTAACAAATTTTGTAAGTCACCGCTAAAACAAATATTATTGTAACAATAACATTGTAACAGCTATTGTTTAGGTATGGTGCGCACCCGTCCTGGCCTTATCATTCGTTGTCTTGGAAATGACACATGTGTGTGTCCTGGTATAGCAGGAGTTTCCACTAATTCTGTACTTTCGCACGGTTGTTTAGCATTGTGTTCTCAGTTGTCAGAAGTTGTTGCCGTAGAAACACAGACACTAAAAGTCGTGTTATCTAGTTAAGAACTGCTCCGGCCGCGAAGAGTTGTAAATGTTACTGCTGCTGTTGTTGTGCACAGTGTCCTGAGGATTGCTACTCAGATTGTGGACAATGGTCGTAGCAACGCAGTTTGTGTTGTCAGATAACGTTAATCTGCCTGAGGTCAGTTAACTGTAGATTGTTGCAAGTTTTTAGTTCGCTGATTGTTAATTTTCTTTACAAGATCACAAAAAATTATTACATTGCTAAGACAATAATTATTGAGTAATGATTGTCATTGTTATGTTCGCGTACAAATTATTTTAGAATAATAGTGGCACATTAAACGCATTAATAAAAATGTTAGCAATTTACTTGAGCTTTAATATCAGCTTATAATTTTTTCCGTAGGACACATTTTAAGAAAAGTTTTTCATAAAAACGTGACACAAAATGCAAGGAATTTTCTCACCAATTATTAAAAATACGATTATCAACGATTAAATTACTGAGGGCGGTTGTTGCTCATTTGGAACACGTGTTTGCACGGGTTGCGGAAAGACGTCACTGTGTCAGACGACTGAGGCAACGCATGGAAGACTGAGCCGTCAGAGTGTCATGATTGTCCTGTTCTGACTGTTTAATTTTGTCCAGAGTTAAATCGATTTTCACTTAGAAACCGATACTCAGGCACACGGGTCAAATCTCAACATCCGTGTGCAAATATTTAAAGCAAAACGTTTGTAAATAAAACATACCTACTGAAGTTAATGAAAAATTCAAGAAAAGCAATAATATCTGTAATCCTATCTAACGTTTTCTTATTACATATAAAAAATTAAAAACCTGTATTTTCTTTTTAAATTATTTAATTAGTGAGCGTAGAAATTGCTGGGCAGCGAACCGAAGTACGTTCGATTATGCAAGTATCTGTATTCTTGCATGTGAGGATTGAGCATGCAACTGGAAACACAATCCGTCTTTTGGGGCAATTTCTCACCCCAAGGGCAAGAGGGTGCCCTAACCTCTACTTGACAATGACAAGAAGAGGAAAGACAGCTTATACCGGCTGTCACTCGCTCTCCAAAGCCGCAATAGCCACCCATAGGTGTTGCCCATCCACCACCACTTGGAGGTGCGGCTGGATATTCCCCTTCATCAAAGAATGAGACCATAAGGCATTAGTCAACCTCTCCAGTACTTTGGGGATATTTTATTTTAACAAAAGTGTGATTTTTTGTTTTTTAAGCACCTAACCCATAAAAAATTTTCTTGGTTACTGCTAGCATTTTCTCATCACACTCTTCTTATAATATATCTGTAAGCAACTAATATAACTGATATAATCACTTAAAACAAAACACCGTCCTTATTTGTGAAGCTTTTTACAAGCTTTTTCATCGTGTATTGCTTTAAGCGATTTGGCACCGCTCACCTTAGCAATCCTTTCTTCAGAATATTATATAGAATTTTATATTAGTTGAAAAGTTACAAATATTCTTACATTCTTTATGTTGCACTGTGTACGTTAACAATTGTTATTATATTTATTACTGTTTTACGTTTACTCATGTTATCCATATTACTACTTACTGTGTGTTCATCTATATACATAAAACTCAAAGTCTGAGGATTTATGGGTACTGAATACAAATTCACACCGTTACACCGATTACCACCAACTTTTGCACAGGTAACCTTTGACACAAGGAGAAAAGTATTGTCTAACTTGGATCTTGATATTTTGCCCGGTTCGCACGACTTAGGCCCTTTTAATTATACCTTTTCGTTGACACGTATAAAGATATCAACATCACCATGGAGGCCAGAATTAATTTCCGTAGTAACAAGTAAATAAACAACAGCTATTTAGCGGCATCGGAGCTGTAGATTTATTCAATTGTTCAGTACACTTTCCATGTTTTATATAATATGCGATTATATCGATATATTACGACGTGGAAAAGAAGAAGTGTACTAATTGTAAATTATCCTATTACTTAATGTAAAGTGAAAATACGTGTTCTTTTCATTTGTGAGGTTAGGTGACAACGGTTTTTGGTTTGTACTTCACTGCTAGAAAAAATAAAAGCCATGGTTGAGGAAAACATAATGTTTTTTGTATTGTACAATGCTTCTAACACCGTAACACTTAAAATAAAGAAATTAACGTTTTTAAATCCATGTTTTTCGGTATCCAGGCCACTTATAGTATATAATTAGTAAAATAGTTTACCTTTTTCTTGTCCGTCTGTCCGACTGTCTATGGGCAGTCGACTATAGCATGTCGTAGTGCGCACCACCGATATCGCGTGTGTCTCAAGTTTGGGTATTTTATGTGTTTTTTTTTTATGTTTATATTATATTTATTGTTATGTGTAAAATTGTATATACAGTGTTTTTAATATTTTAACGATCGACGAACTTCAACAAGGGATAATCCTGATGATGGGGCATATGTCCCGAAACGCGTTGAATTAAATATAGAAAAAAGGCCACCAGACGGACAAGAAAAAGGTAAATTATTTTACTAATTATATAACGTTTTTAATTTAACAGGTACTTTATAAATATCTCCAAAGGCTTTATAAGCGGATACTTTTAAATCTGAAAAGTCTGTTGCACCAAAATAATAATTTAGTAAAAGTTAAAATAGTACAAGTATTGAAAACATCTTTGGAGAGAATTTAACTAATTTCAAAATGGTTATACAAAATACATATTTTGTATATACAAAATATCATTTCAAAATGGTCGTACAAAATGGTTATACGAGCTGACAGAACGCAATATAGACATAGACAATAAAAATTATATTAAAATACTTATTAAAGGTCAAATATTTGCGTGCGACGCTAGCAGAGACAGCTAGTAGAAAATATTCCTCAACAGTCCGCGTGGCGTCCTTATCGTCGCTACGTTGTTCAGTCTGTTGCATTTTACCAACAATCCAATAGACATAACATACTACAGTGTCCAGTTTTATGAAGCAACGTTTTAGCTCTCTGATTCGTATCTGTTGTTTTCAAGTAAAAGCTACGACCGCATGGTGAAAATCTGGCGTTTACCGTGACTAAAGTGAATCCAGCACACAATCGTGTCTGAATTGTATTTATATTTGATTTACACAGTGATAGACATGATTCTGGCAGTACAAAATGTTTTGTATAGCTTCAGTGGTGTGGAAATTAAAATAAAACAATTTGTAGCATTGAGCATGATGTTATTACACGACGCAACCCGACAACGTATCATCTTATAGTCTGATGCGTAATTAGCTAAATAAAGCATATTCGAGTAACTACGCGTAGTAAAATAGAGAAATTAACTTAGACGCCACAAAATATTATTAATGCACATTGATGGCATCAACACTGACGAACGTAACTGTATTTTACGATATTCATTACATTTATGATGTTCACAAACCGATTTATATATTGTTACAACGGTATCACGGATCGTGGTATGGTACAGTGGAAACAAAATACAGACACCAATGAAGTTACTAATTACCAACATCAATTAGTCACAAATAACAATTTAATGACAATTTCAGTAAGAAAGACCAAAACTTTTAGCCTTTAAAGGTAAATATCCAGTGAAGACTAAGACAGTTATAAACACCAGCACTTTAGAACAAGTGAGCCGTTTCAAATATCTCGGCTGTGCAGTAAGCTATTAATCTGAATATGATATAAATGAGAAGATAAATACATTTAGGAATATTTGCGGTACGATTCATAGAAATCTTAGAAATAAAACAAGATACAGCATAAGGATTAAATTTTATAAGGCAAATGCAATACCCACATTGACGTATGCGAGTGAGGAGTGAGTCAGGACAAAAAAGGAAAGCGGCAAGATTCAGAGTGCTGAAATGCAGTTTCTTCGAAATAATTTAAATTCTACATTGCAAGATGGAATAAGGAATGAAGATGTAAGAGCAGAACTCGAAGTAAAGGACATAAATGAAATTATTGCAATTTACAGAAGACAATGGCGGCTCCTCAGTCATCCGCAAAGGATGACTGAGGATCGATTCCCAAAAGTGGCACTGAACTATAAAGCCACTGGCAGAACGGACGTGGGTCGCCCGAGGATGAGATGGGTGTCTGAACAGGTTTATAGAACGTAATCATTGAAGAGGAGAGGAAGGAAAAGATAACAACTTAAAATCAACTAGGTACTTCCATACAATAATTCAAGTTAATTTGTCCGCGCGTAGTAATAATGTCAATTATTAAGAGTTCCGCACTAATTATAACACAATCACTTGATCCGCATTCTACAATCTCGACAGATGTAACTAACTTTTAAGCCAGCCGATGTTGCTTATATGGGTCCTGCTGATTTTCCAGAATAATTTTCCAATCTTTTGACGGCGTGCCAGCATAACTTTCTTAGTTAAAAGTACTCGAACAGTCTAGAAGATACTTAAATGCAAGGCCTTCATAGAGACAATGCACCTGCTCAGTTAGCCGAGAAACGTGTAGAACTTTTATGTAACTGCACCTGGCGATTTTTAAAGAGCGTTATATGATTTCGTAGCATATACTGACAAACAGTAGGTGCTGTCAACTGATAGGTTTAGCGACTTAGTAGTGTTTTGTAATTAGCGCGATATAACATTAAGCTTTGATTAGTTTAAAATTGGGATGTTATAAAGTTGAAAGTTTCTGTTATTTTTATTAGTTTTTGTAAATGTGGTTTAATGCGTTATCAAAGTTGTGAATGAAGTGAAGCTATTATGTCGACATATAATTTGGATAATCTTAACATTAATGACTAATCTTTAGATATTTTGATCTCTAAAGTGCAACCTCCATTTTAGATCATTTTACGTATAGAATATTAGCCACCGTAACAGTGAAGTCAGATTATTAAATCGATTAAAATGTAGTGCACTATTCACTAATGCTTGTAAGTTAAAAAAATTGCATTACTTTATACATGGTTGTAGACTAAAATTATTGAAGAGAGGAAAAATATGGACTTAAAAATATTTTTTCTTTTTCGTCACAAATGTGTAATATTAATACAAAACTGCGGGCCACACAAAAGATTAAGCATGTTATCGTTACACGTTGACAAACAGCTGTAAGCTGCAAACTGCCACAGCTGACACAATAACACTGGTTTGTTTACTCTATATAACTGAGCCATGGAATTGAATCTCTTTCAGTATTCCTCACACAGCCAGAGGCGAACTTTTGTCAATAATAACTACCCGGTATAAAGGCAGTAATTTAATTTCTGAGAAGTGATAAAAGAAAATTCTTTCTTTCGATTCGAATATATAGGTTTTATATAGCATTCTAACCGATTCAAAGATATTGTATTTACGCTTTATCATGGAGTTTTAAGAGCCAAAGGAGTGTAGTGACTTCTAATGTAATAGATTATCCGATGAATTATACATACACTTATTCTATACGTATGATGTTTATGTAAATTAATAGATGTAGAGAGTAATTGATTTTTTAAATATTTTATGGAGACAGTAACAAAGCAAAACAAAAATTAACAGTAGGCTATACTTTACTGTGTCACGGAATATCATAATTTGACAAGGTTATAGAATATTATAAACAGTTTCACACATACTGAGCAAATGGTCGTTACGTTAAAATGTTGTCTGTATGTCAAAGATGATATTGAATACGATCTCTGCTCAAAGGAAGACAAGGTCAGATACATACGCCAATCGACAGGTCTTCTGACTTTATGATCACACGTATACGCTCTTGTAGATCTATACCTTATGTTTCTGACTTTCCATATTGTAAAACAGACCAGAAGTGTAAATAGGAAACAGGCAAATCACAAATGTGTAGATTTTCAGCACAAAGCACGAATAATTTAAGGTACTAGTATTGTACTAATGTTAAAGTACAGTGAATAATTATTATTATAGAATGTCTACTAAGAAGTAGAGAAATACAAACAAGTACTCACTAAGAAGCAACATTATTTTTTCTGTTATAATACTGTAGATACTGGAGAAGAAAAACATCAGGAATGGGAATTCAAATAGATGAGCAGTGCTTAAAAACTCTCCTATTTGCCGACGATCAGGTAATTATAGCGTGTGACGAGGACGACACAGATTATATGTTTAGAAAATTGAAAGATGAGTACGAGAATTTGGGTCTAAACATAAACACTACTGAAACAGGATATCTGAAATTGGAGACCTGCAAGAAGAAGACCCAGATCTGCAAATCCATAGAATCGAAAAGTGTAGCAAATTCAAATATTTGGGAAGCATTATTTAGGAAGATAGAACAACAAAGAATGACATCAAAAATAGGATACAATAGGGAAAAAAGGCTATTCGTTTGCTAAACTCGTTACTTTGGTTGAACAAAATGAAACTTCAAACTAAACTGACAATCTACACAACTATTGTGAAGCCTATTTTAACTTATGGCTGCGAATGCTGGCAACTTTCAGTAAAGAGAAAAAGATGATAGAAACTATCGAAATAGACTTCTTAAGAAGAGCGTGTAATATTTCTAGAATGCAACATGTTAGAAACGAATATATAAGAAGGAAAACAGGGCCCATATTTACAACAGCAGAAAGAATATAATCCAGACAGTTGCTATGGTATGGTCACCTAATGAGGATGGAGGAGAAGTGATGGCCAAAGAAATCATTGACTTATACACCACAAAACAGGAGAAGAAAAGGAAGACTGACAACACAATGGAAAACAGGAATTAGGAAAAGCATGAGAGATCGAGCTATTGAAGGCGATGACTGGAAAGATAGGGAGAAATGGCGATCGAAATGCGGGATTGGGTATAGACTGTAGGACCCCCGCTAATAATAATAATATAATAAATAACAAATTTGCTTGTTAGATTTAAATTTGAGGTAACTATATTAAAAGACGAAGAAATTAACATTTTGTTAAGATTTAGTGGAGTTCTTTTCTTGTCCATCACAGAAGTTTTGCAGCAAGGTTGCATTATTTAATCGCATTTGTTTGTTATTGTTATTTTTACTTTGCAGTGTTGTCTTCCTACCTTCACATTTAGAATCACGAAGTTCGTTTTTTTATCTGTCACTTTCGAGGAAACAATTTCTTCTACATTCGGGTCTATTCTATCTACACAACTGTCAACCATTTATCATAAGTATCTATTTTGAATAAAGTTTAAAATACCGGTAATTTAGTTTCCATTAATTAAAAGATTTAGTATTTTGAGATACCACTGGTTTTTGTTCTTTTCAAAGTAAGTATTTCAAATTTAAACAATATTCTATTGGACCTAATTTACCGTATTTCCACTAAAGTCGGAACTCTTTATCTGATACACGTATTGTTACGACGGTCTACTTGACCCGTCGTAGGTACAGTAGAAAACGAAATACAAGACACCAATTAAGTCACCAATCACCAGCATTAATTATCACAATTTGGACAGTAATGTTGGTATCTAATGTGGGAATTGTATAATCGAAAGGTTGGCTAATCTGATCATAGTCCAACCACGCTCGCTTCGGCGAACATGACGTTACAGTGCTACGAGCGCCCGAACGCAGCAGACGTGATCTACGCCTCTTGCTTCGGCTGTCATTTCATTTCTTTAATGTCGCGACAAATTATGTAGGCCTTAGGCCCTACAACATTTCATTTATGTAGCTTCAAGTGTTGCGTAATTGCGCCTAACTTCTATAAGGTAACATTTTTTAACCGAATGTGATCTTCCAGACTTCATAATGCGTACAAGGCTTAGCTAACCTTTCGAATTCTAAATTAAATTGTAACATTTATACATAATAAATGTATTAAACTACAGTCCGCTTACTCATCATTATTTTCTTCATCCTGGCAAATTTAATTCCACTACAATATTAATTTACAAAACATTAATTCTTAACACAAACAGTTTATTATTAACTCGTACAATATTTC
Organism: Magicicada septendecula; assembly: GCA_034769895.1. Lineage (NCBI taxonomy): Eukaryota > Metazoa > Arthropoda > Insecta > Hemiptera > Cicadidae > Magicicada > Magicicada septendecula. The sequence goes on along the minus strand of CM068372.1, from coordinate 76,790,281 downwards.
TAGTTAGATTTGTCCACACGCAATAACAATGTCTATTATTAGAGTTTCACACAATTAACACAGTACTACTTCACCCCGACAAACACAGAATCCGCACTAGCGAAAATCTCTCACGTAACTGAAGTGATAATCCGCCTGGTATGGCTTTATAGAGGCCCCGCAGAGTTTCAGTACAGCTTTGCCTCCTTACTTCACGCCAGCGGCTTAATGCGTATCTCTAAGTGTTCTGGAACTCACTAGAACCACCTACGTGAATGACGCAACACAAGCCACACTGGACGGGGGGAGTGGAGAATGTTCTGGATTGTTCGGTACGCTTCTCGTAACAGTATATTATTTTACTCTACTGTACTGTTTTACATTTTTTATAATTTTTTTATTAGAATAGGTTACTTAGAAGCGCATGTATTAGCCTATTAAGATGAAGGACAAGTTCTTTTAAAACAAGGCTCTATAGGTAGCCTGTATAGTGTAGTCATTTAGCTTGTGCTTATAATAATGATTTTAATACAATTTAAAAATACATTTTTTTATTAAACGTAAATATCAGTGAGGCAGAAAAAACTTAACAGGCATATATTGTTTTTCCGTGGTGTTACAGTAGAAAAAATTATTTTTTGTAAATAATTTTTTTTTTAGTTGTAAAAGGAAGTAAACAAAAAATAACGTCTCGTCATAATGAAAGTGAAATGTATTAATTTATTCCTAAACACACCATTGGCCGGTTAAAACGGTTAAACTACACTAATTATTATTTTGCGAGAAGACGAGTACTTTTATTGCAAAGAGTAATAAATCTCACAGGAGTATGTGTACCTTGGTCCTTGATGATTATAAGGTTCCATATTTACATTCAGGATAAGTCTGAGATTAGGTTGTATTACGATCAAGGAAAAAAAGTTCTGTAATTATCAGATTTAACACAGATACTGGTCATAACATAACATATATAAACGGTAAACGTATGAAACATATACCATGATACGACGACGTAACGGTAATATACAGTATGTCAACATTAAAACGGTGGAGGCTACGGAATGTACGTTGGAAACATAAGTGATATACTCAGTATGATTATTTGACTATAGAAAAAGCTGCTTTACAGGCGACTTTGCTATGCCAATACAGAGTCAAATACGGAAAAACCATGCCAAATTTGCGCATATAGCACCTACAGAATCACATGTTACCATACTTTTTTAACTACCATAACCAGAAATACTGAATAACGGCAAAGGTACACAAGACAGAAATAATTAATGTAGGCTTGATAGCTGCCAATTTGTGCCAGACTGATGAGAACGCATCGTTGTATGCTACTGGTTTTTTGCCGCTATACGGGACAATTGTGAACCTGGGGCAATTTCAAACACGAAACAATTATTAATTAATTATTACATTAATTATTTTCTCGTGTAAACAAAAAGAGTGTCGGATGCAAATTCATAATATGTATGAAAATAATTAAAACTAAATAAAAATAGTGTTATGATTAGTGTAGAAACTTTACTATCAATAAACGGTTGAGAAGTAATTACGTTTCACTGCTTGTGATGAATATTCTCGATTTAATTTAATTTTAATAGTGTTTTTTTTACTGTTTACATTATAGTTTATAATAATTTTTATTATAGTATTCTGATAATTAGTTTAATAAATCGTTTTAAGAATTTAATTATTAACACTATACTTTCCTTTTTTAAACACACACTGTCTTAATCACTGTTATTATTTATTCACTCTTATTCCCTTCTGGTTATTTTTAATGATTCACAATTTTTATTTAACACTCGTAGGTTATGAACTATAGTCACTCTTCACCTAACCTATCTTGGGATCGATTCGGATGGTAACTTCTTGTATTAAGGTGACACAGAGGCTCCGTTCTTTACAGCTGGGATTCCAACAATCAACTAACTCGCTTAGTTCCAATTTTGGGCTTGCTAATGCAAAAAAGTGAAAAATTCCTATTGGTTGAAACATCAAGCCTTGTAGTCCATGGCGTCACTTTTTGTGATCAAAATTAACAAAAAATCTTCATATTCACACATATCTTCCTTATGCTCTGTACAATCGTAATAAGATTATTACCAATAAAATTCTTTTTTTCCTCCTGATCATTTTAAGATCTTATAACATAGGTTTCTGTACTGTAATTCACAAAATAACATTTCTTAGTTTTGGCCTAGTCTAACAATTTATGTTTAAAATTAGTCTTTTTGCTATACCATTAATTTCCATTGCTTTACATTTGATCTTATGTTACTAACATAGATTTCAATACTACTGGTTACAAAATGTGAACATTAATTTTTATAAAAACATCTAGTTTGTACTATAGACATAATAATGTCTAGAGTACCTTGGAATATTATTGCTTCTTAAATTACTAATACTTATTTCTAAGACAAGTTAACAATCAATATTTATTCCTTATACACTATTTTATCTATTAACATACATAACATTATTCAACATCCTTTTTACACAATATTGTTCCGTTTTATCTACCAAGGTAGATGCAGGTTTTGGTAACATTATAATCTTTTTAGATACGTTATTAGCTTGTCCTTTCAAACACTTGTTATTACTTATTTCTTAATCTAAATCAGTTTATTTCTCACTTCTTATCATTAAATTTTACTTAATACTATTCTTTACATCTTTATTTTTCTTCAGTACACAATAGTGGTCCTTGCTACTTACTAAACATTATAACAGTTTTCATACAAAATAAAACTTTTATCACACCATTATTTAGTAGTAATCCTTTTCTGAATTGTCTATGTTTTTATCTGTCACAAGCAGATACAACTACTTAATCTAATTGTATTGTTTTTTCTTATTATTTTGTATTTAGTTTATTCCATCATCATTCCAAGTATTGGTTACCCAGTTATTCTAAACTTTATAGGCTTTCACCTATTTTGAACATAACTTGTTATCTATTGTAATTATGTTTCCAATTCTCAATCTATATATGTTTGATGGCTTTGTTCTCTTATTATATTTTATAATATACTTAACTTTACTTAATAATACATATATTTCATGACATAATTTTACTACTTTCTTACTGTTTTATACTTCAATCTATTTATGTTAAAATCTTTATTTTGAGAGAACCGTCACGTTACAATATATAGGCCTAAAAAATTACACAACCGTTTCAACAGGGCACAAAAGTTTTAATTAACACATCTATATTCAACGAAGTACTGTAAAACACCAAACTATCCTTAAATCCCGCATCACCTGTTATGGCGGTATTAGGTTTGGCAGTGAGAGCAATTCCACAGCTAATCATTACTGTGAGTGACTTATGTAACCAATTAATTTGTTTCTTGTATCGATTGCGCCGTATAAATATAGTAGGGCTGCATGTACATACTCAGATCCGTATTTATTTCACTTTACATTCTGTACTTGTTAAGAGGGAACTGGAAGAAACTGACATGTGCCAGGATTATTTGAATAATTCATACATTTTATGAAACTATATTTTGATTACATTGTGTAATTTTAAAGAGAAGAATAAACTTATTTTAAAGTAACTCTTAAGTATTTCTTGCAGATTTTATATTGTGAATAGTTTTTCACATATTAACTATTTCTGCAAGTAAAATTATATTATATTATCATCTTACGCACGTTGTACTGACTAAATCAGCATCATTAGAGGCTTATAAACAGGGAGGTCAACAGGGAGTTAGGTCGACTGTATCGTACTTATTGTAATACCAACCAAAGTAGGTGGCCGGATTATCTCAAGTTTTTCGAGGCGCCCATAAACGGGAATTACAATGACACGACAGGATTTATGCCTAACGAGTTACAAACCGGAGAAATGCCCAAGCGTGTCTGGGATGGGTGCATAAGGAGGATTGGAACGCAGAATTTGCCTATTTCAAATGAGGTAAAAAGGATAGAAGCTAGGAGACCCATAAAAAAATGTGCCGAAGAAGGGACTGAGAAATTTAATGCTGATCACAAGCTGGTAACTTTCAAAACTGGCGAGAAGGTACTCTGGCGGGCTTTGAATGTAAGGCACAGGGAGAATAACACCGCAGCCAAATTCTTTAGATTATACAATGGGCCATATATCTTATCGGAGAAAGTGGGTAAAAACACATACATTGTAACCAACCCAAATACTAACCGTGTGATAGGGAAATTCCATGGATCATCCTTAAGAAAATATTATGCTAAAGATAATTGTACCTAATATGCTAGGGTATAGGTAGTATGAACGTTATGAAATTATATGAAGATATGTGTAAATTTAAGAATAATTGTGATAATATTGGGAAAAATGGTTTGTTGAACTGAGATACACGTTTCATTTACCAAAATGACGTCAGAAGTGTTGATAAGCTTATCTGTGTTGAGAATATAGGTCAAATCCAGCCACGTGCATTTGTATATGTTATTGCTGTCAAAGTGACAGTTGAGAAATGTTGTTGTGGAAGAAGTTATTTATTTATTTTGATTTTGGGTTTATTATGTTATTATTTGGATTATTATTGGGAGAAGGATATTTCATTTAGGTTAGGAAAAAGAAACTTTTAATTTCATATAACAAAATTTTTTTACACGTGGTGGGGTTAATCCTGCAACAAACCGCAGTACGATGAGCTGTATTAATCGTATCTAAGCATGGATGACGAACATTTACATGTTTAAAATGGATTTATTCAATTTTTTGTCTATTAGCTGTACGTTTTGTATTTAACAATGGATAAGAACATAGGTTATATCAAATTCATTATAAAATTGTGTTCTTTATTGTCATGTACTTTTTGTGTGAAATTGTGCGCGTGTGCGCGTGTGATAAACCTTATTCGCTATATCTTCCGCGTTAATAAACCCATCAACTTGAAACTTTGACAGTGGATTGTTTATGTAATTAGTTAAAGTTTTATATTCTCTGAGGTTTCCAACTATTTTATAAATATGTTTTTGTTCATAGGAAAAACTCAACTTTTAACTCTTATCAATGGTTGAGTAAGAAATTTATAGATAAAATCAATGCAAGCTCTTGTTAATTTATACAAACTATTGCATGTAACTCGTACATCTTTTGTTAATATCAACCATGTGACCACTAATTGACCAATCAGAAAACACCAATTTCAGTTAGATTCGTACTTTGTGGGCTAAGCTTCGGGACAGCTCATCGATAGCATTCGCCGTGTGAACGTGTGTCCGTTCGACGAGAGTTTTTCTCGTATGGACTTAAAGAAATCTAAAATTACAATAAAACTAGGAAACCTTTGCGAGCTTTGCGTAAAGAACCAAGCTGGGTAACAACCTCAGTAAATAATAATTATTATTATTAATAATAATACAAATAAGAAATTTGTGATTCAAATCTATTCTGCCTTAAGTAACACTAGGCATTATAAGGCCTATAGTGTAATCAAAAGATTTTGTATAAATTAATATTATTATTATTATTAACCATTAATAACTAAATGTAAAATGATAAAACGAATTGATTTGTACAACTACATTAATAAGCTAGGTATAAAAAGAAAAATTTACTGTAAACCTAATTTATTGAAGTAGTCAAAATTTTATAAATATGTAACTTTGGAATGAATGACTAGAATCTAGTCATGTAAGATGTCAGAATAATCAGTAATAAAAATCTGTTCAATGGTACTAATAACTTCAAGTTAATACTTAGTACCAGAAAATTATATCAGTTATAAATAATTTTGTAAATTTTAATCTTAAAAGATGATGTCATCAATAACAATGTTTTGAACTTCCAGCAATGGAAATTTTACACTTTTGTATCTTGACAACCCAATATTGAAACAAAAATTATTTAGTCCTTTGTTAGATTTCATACAGTACACTTGAAAAAATTTATGATCCTCTGAAGAAAGCAATTGAATTTGGAATCAAACCGAAGATAAAGTTATACGAAGGAAGACATAATGAAGAATAATTGAAGATAGAAGATTATATGAAAGCTGTTTAACAGAGAAGAAGCGTTTAAAGTGATTAAAAAAGTGTTTAAAACAAATGAAAAGGAAAGTATTGGGAAAGGGTACAAAATTTAGGAAACGATTAAATAACATTTACCTACAATTCGATATTACACTTTCCACACACTTCAACATTATTAAATACACTATAACTGAACTTAGACCCTTATATTTTATAATTATTTCACTTATGAACTCTTATTTCTTTGTATTTGAGAATTATTAGAGGAAAATAATTTTATAAAGCCTAGCTAACCTCTAAACTAACCCTGTTAACTTATTAACTATTTATAGCACTATATTTTATTTACTGTTGTGTTGTGTTGTGTTGTGTTGTTGTATTTACTGTTTTAGTTACTGTTGTATTTTACTATAATTTATTTATGTTTGTGAGGTTTTGTACTTCATAAGTGGTATTTTCGTTAATTGTTTGTAGTCTAAAAGAATCCACGACCTTAGTAAACAATGAATAATTAATGTCAGCCAAAGCCTGAGTTTAAGAAGTATTGCAGCCAACTGAGTGAAAATATTATTAGCCTGGACAAATGTATTCATGATAAGAGTTATTAAATTTAATTTAAAGGGAAATATAAAGAAAAATAAAAGATTATTGATGAATATAATTTGGACGGATAATTATTCTTTTTAATAATTAACAATTTTGTGGTATAGCGAATGTTAGTTTCTTCTTCAACCAGAGAAGAAAGTTTGGCAAGCCCTATTTTTTTCGCACGAAGATTGATTTGAATGAAAATAACTAGGTAGGTTCAAATAATACAAGATATGGAAGAAGGATACAATTTAATAAATCTTTTAAATTGTTTATTTTAAAACAATTTGGCGCTCAACACTTGAAAAATAATTTATAATAATTACTTATTAATGAAACATTATTGAACTTTATAAAGTGGCAACAGCACAGACAATTGGGAGATATTTACGTTATATATCATATTGGCACCAAAAACGTGGGGCTAATAAACACAGATTTACGTTATATATCAATATATAAAACTCTGAGTCTGAGGATTTATGGGTAATGAATACAAATCCACACCGTTAAACCGATTTCCACCAAATTTTGCACAGGTAACCTTTGACAAAAGGTGAAAAATACTGTCTACCTTAGAATTTGATATTCTACTCCGTTTGCACGATTGATGCCCTTTTATTTATACCCTTTTGTTGACGCGTATAAAGATGCCAACAACAACATGGAAACCAGAATTAATCACATAGTAACAAGTAAATAAACAAATGATATTTTGCGGCATCGGAACTGTACCTTTATCTGTTCCTGCAGATTTTAATATTTTTAATATGTATTGTATCGATATGTTTTGTAATTTTGTGTACAGATACATCTATATATTTTGTAATTGTTTTAACCGATTAAAAAATGTATGTTTATACGTATTTCTGTTGCTGTAATGAATAAGTAATGAAATATATTAAATACTACTCCTAAAGGTGTCAACAACACCATGGAGACCAGAATTATTTACCATAGTAACAAGTAAATAAACAAAAGCTATTTAGTGGCACCTGAACTGTACATTTATCCATTCCTTCAGTACATTTTCGATGTTTTATATAATATGTGATTGCATCGATATATTACGACGTGGAAAAGAAGAAGTATACTAGTGTAAATTGTATTATTACTTAATGCGAAGCGAAAATACGTGTTGTTTACATTTGTGAGGTTAGGTAACAACGGTTTTTGGTTTTTAGTTTACTGCTGAAATAAATAAAAGCCATGGTTGAGGAAAACATAACGTTTAATGTGTTATACAATGCTTCTAACATAGTAACACTTAAAATAATGAATTTAGCATTTTTGATTTAACAGGTACTTTATAAATATCTCCAATGGCTTTATAAACGGGTACTTTAAATCTCCAAAGGCTGTTGCACCAACAGAATAATTCAGTACAAGTTAAAATAGTACAAGTGTTGAAAACAGCTTTGGAGAGAATTTGACTTATGAGTACAAAATTGTTATACGAGCTGGCAGAACGCGACATAGACATTAAAAAACATATTAAAATACTTATTAAAAGTAAAATATTCGCGTACGAAGTTGCGGGTAACAGCTAGTTATATGAATAAAGCAGTGTGTAACTCTTACAAATATGTAACTTACCTGTTCTCTATGATACTATAATAAAAACACAACACATGGAACACTTAGTCGTGTCTGACATTGTGCTAACACTTTAATTTCTATAAAGTCTACGTTTATTTTGATTTGTAAAATTATTTCATTTTATGACTCATCTGTAACGCCTCACCTAACACGATAATAGTTTTAATTGTACACATTCTGGCCTCAAGTCATGAGTTAAGGTGTAGAATTACATAATGGTAGCAGTTAAAAGTGATTGATGGACACACCGCATCCAGTGATCGGATAGAGGGTTTTATTCTGTGATTGAACGTTAAAAAAAAAAAAAACACCCGCCAATAAGTTATTGGCTAACGCCCAAGTGACAGTGATTGATGTCTATACTAATCGATCTTCAAACCTCAATTATTTTACTAAAACTACTGTTGTGTTTTTGTTTTGAAAAATAATTCACGACAAATTTCTATTCAGTTAAGTGTAAAAAATTACAAAATTGTTAAGACAGACAGAAATTATGCATTCTAACCAGAAATTAAATACAAATTAGAAACAAGTTTCAAATAAATTATATTTCTTTAGCCATAGGAAAAAATAAAGTTCTCCTATATTTTGTTATTTGATCTGACTGCACCATTGTAAACTTCTTCGTCTTTTCCTCTCAAGCATTAGGATAAACCTGCTCCGGCACCCATCTCATCCTCGGACGACACACGTCTCTTCTACCACTGGCTTTATAGTTCAGTGCTGTTTTCGGCAATCGATCCTCTGTCATCCTTTTTCAGATTATACCGCCATTGTCTTCTGTAAATTGAAATAATTTCATTGATGTCTTTTACTTCGAGTTCTGCTCCGAAATCCTCATTCCTTCCTTATTCTATGTTGTAATGTATAATTTAAAGTACTTCTATGAAACTGCATTTCAGCATTCTCAATCTTTCCTTTTTTGTCATGACCGACGCCTCACTCGCATACGCCAATGTGGGTATTGCAATTATCTTATAAAAATTTAATGCTTGTGCTGTGTCTTGTTTTATTTCTTAAGATTTTTATGAATTGTACCGCAAATAGTCCTAAATTTATTTACCTTCTCTTTTATATCATATTCAGATTCATAGCTTACTGCACAGCCGAGGTATTTAAAACGGCTCACTTGTTCTAAAGTGCTGTTGTTTATAATTATTTTCGTCCTCAATGGATATTTAATTTTAATGGCCATGGTCTTTCTTACTGAAATTGTCAGTGAGTACTCTCCTACCACTTCTTGTAAACCATCGTCATGGTTTTCTTGAGTAAGAACTGTGTCATCCGCATATAGCAGGGAACCCATAAAAAGTGATTGGTTAAGCTGTATTCCCAAAGTCACTCTGGATTTCCATGCTCTCAACATGTCGTCAATATATCACTGTAAACTTTAGTTATACAATCTCTTTTGCTACTGTCATTTCATCCTTTACTATAACTTAGGTAGTTGTGTTTTGTTCTTACAAGTGACCTGAAGCTAGCGTCTCGCGATATCTCGTTTCGCAACTCAAATTTTGCTACTAATTTTATTTTAAATACTGCATATGTTGTTTAACACGCATATTAAACTAAAACTCTCTCTTTAGCAAATACCAGTCATCGACCACGTACGTTACGATTACATGAGTTTGTTGTAGCGAGAATCCTATCGAAACATTCTCCTATTCGAAATATCAGCCCAGAACATTCTCCACCCCCCCTCGAGGCAAGTGTAACAGGTGATACCTCATTCAAGGGCGCTCACAAGTAGGTTTCAGTGCGTTCAAGAACACTAGAGGTACTCATTAAGGCGGCGAGCAGTAAGGAGGGAAAGCTATACTGGACCTCTGCGCGACTTATAAAAGCAAGAGAGTCTGGCGTTGTCAAGTGATTTACGTGAGCGATTTTACTTAGCGTGGATCGAGTGTTTCTCGAAGTATTGTGTGAAGCGATATTGTGTTATTCATTATGTGGGGCTCTATAAGTTAACATTATTATTACGTGTTGAGAAATCTATCTAGAATTATTGTATAAGTTGATTACGAATTATTATTTGCGATAATTAATGCTGGTTTTTAGTGACTTCAATAGTGTTTTCTATTTTGTTTTCCGCTGTACCATACGACAATCAATGAGACTGTCGTAACATCGGTAGTAATTGGTAGTGGACAGAGTGAATCATCGTCGATATTGGTCAACTCAGTTAGACACACCATGCTAAAGATAACGTGTTTGAGAATGTAACAACCAGAATGCTGAAAGTGGTAGAAAAATATCTTAGAAAAAATTATTAAGGGGTCATTAGAGAGTGTAATTTTAGACAACACAAAATTGTTGCAGCCAATTTTGTAACTGGTAAATACGGACAAGGATAATGAGTTATAGAATATATAAAAACGTTTTACAATAAACAGCCACAGAGTGCAAACGTGTTTTGAAGATAACTAGTATAACCGGATGGGCTGATGTAAAGACGCCCTTTTTCAAAACCATTACACGTCGTTGAATGCGGCTAGGAAAGTTTAGCGACATTCTGTGTTTTTATGGAATTAATGTGGCACGCGTAACACCCGTATTATATTTAATGAAGTGCTGACAACTGTTTGGCGCTCCCTACGTAATGTAATCCTCTTCCTCAGAATCCTCTTTATGCTCACATTTCGTATTCAAATGTAGTCGACGCTACTTCTTACGATAATCTACAGTATTTTCATTGCCATTAGAAAACGATTGTATAACCAAAAAGACTAATTCCTGTTTTGCACTTCTATTTAAGAATGTTTCGGTAATATCGTGCTGTATAAAAGATACATACAGTGATATATTTTTAATTTGATTTATTCCTAATTTAATTTAATATAATTTAACTTTAGTTTGTTGTAATGACTTTAAAATAGCTTACAAATGCATTGGTTTTACTTTTCATGGAAGTCGGTGTGTTGAACAATATTTGAGTACATTTGTTTGAGACACCACTTTAAATATATTTGAGACAATACTTACAGAACAAAACGTACTTTAACGTAGAGTTTGTAACGTTGGACTTTTACAAAAGGCCAGGCTACTCTCATCCAAGCGGCTGAAATGCTATTTCTCAGGCATGCGGCAGGATATACTCTCCATGATCATAGAAGAAACACAGGTATATACGGGAGGAACTGAATATTATGCGAATTCTCGACAGGATCGCCCAGTATTGGCTGAATTTGTGGGAACATATTTGCCTAATGGATGACTGCCGCATCCCCAAACAACTATGGAACTATAAGTCGAGGGGACGGAAAGGTGTAGGACGTTCAAGGAAGCGCTGGAGTGACCAACTAGAATCTTTCCCTGTTTGAGACAAATCCTTGGTTTAATCTTGGTTTAATCCTTGAAGATGATAACGATGATGATGACGAATAAAGGTGAATGGTGAAAGATAACGTCACCAGGTAAACGATGCAATCCGTTGAACTAAGAACTCTCTGAATAGCAGGCGCTTGGACTCTCCCTGTCCCATCCAAAGTCACTTGTGTAAAGACACGACATTAGTGTAACCAGTCAACTGACAACTGGCAGCCATTAGCCAATCTGTGGCAATCGTGTCTAGAACTTGCCGAATTACGTCATCCTACGGAGCACGTAACAGACTTCACGTAGTATTTAATGTGCTTTATTTATGCCGGAATGTCGTTAAGTTGTGTCGAATGTCATTTGTCGTTAGTAATTATTTTTAAGTTCAGAAATGCTGCACTTGTAATTTTAGAATAATTGAAAGTTAATGTCAGTTACTGATAGAATAAATAGATTTTTCTTAGTTTCTATATGAGAAATGGCTAAGTGTCTCGTTTATATTGTTACGTAATGCGGAAAAAGTGTAACGTCATCACAGAACATTCTACGTGTTTCTCGGCTATTCCAGTGGACCACGGCTGTAATGTGTGTGTGTGTACATATTGCTGCTACTTTGCGATGAATGATAATTACGCGTGAACTAACGAGTCTATACCAGACCGCACCGGTCAGCGCAGTGTGTTCAAGGACACTGTTTCCAGTGGATTCTCGAGAGCGCCTGTTTGTTTAACACGTCATCCAAAGTGACAGATTATTCTGGAATATCAGCGGGGTATAAATACAGACATTCAGCATCGGTCAAGTCAGTCTGACGTCGGCGATTAGTCAGTTTGAGAGGCGATTTATTCCAGTGCGATTCGACGTATTGTGGCGATGTGTTATTTGCTTTATAATTGTGCGAGACTCTATTAATTGACATTATTATTGCGTGTGAACAATTTTTATTTGATTTGTTGTATGAGACTATCTTGTTGATCACAAACTCTTTAATTGTGATGGTTAAAGAATGTGATTAGTGACTTAAATGATGTCTTGTAATTTGTTTTCCACTGTACCATACGACAACAGCGACACCGTCATAACAATAGTATATTTAAACCATGATTTTTTAAACTACCAGCCTGTATATCATGTTTCAAACTACTTCTATGTGTACGTACATAAACTGTAATAACATATCGTTACTACACCCTTTGTGAATTTATCTTAGGAATGTATTTGGTATAAACTTGATAGATTGTTTGGAAACGGTGGAAATTCAGTTACCAGTTAAGTCACCAGTTGTCGGAGCTTATACTAACAGCGACAAATTCTAAGACAACGACAAAGTTTTAATACTTTGGTGAGCTTGTAACACAACCCCTTATGTCACCCATTCTCTCTCTCACTCAGTCTTTCACTCCTCTCTTCCCTCACTATATCCTTACGGTTGTCATCAGTTAGTTTTTAATGAGTTTTTACTCTCTCTCACACACACACACACACACACACACGCACAGACACACATTTTAAAATGAAACAAATTTAGAAGGCTTGTCCTCTCAGTAATAACACATGCCAGCATACAAACATTTTTTTGCTTTAATCCTCGTTGTATATATGGGATGTTCTTACTTTAAAACTAATATTTATCACAGTTTATAGTTATACATTGTATATAATAAAATTGGAAAAGTGTTTAATAAAAAAAATTGTAAACAAAATTTTTTAATGGTGTTTGATCCAAACGTTTGGCCGTGCCTTTGACGGCCATCTTCAGTGCAGAAAAGAATGTAAAATACTGACAAAGGTTTTGTAGTCAGTGACCACTGAACTGTAGTTAAGGCTAGTGGCTGACTAGGACACCCATATTTATAAACTTTCGGTGTCCGCACGAAGTTGATGTCTGACACCACCAGCCAATCAGAAGAAAGGCTAATTCTTATTGGTTCGCCACAACTCGCGTCCAAATAGCGCTCAATGAGAGAGACTCACTCCGCCAATTATTTGCAACAGATGCATGTTTCTGAATCTGGACCGACTCCATATGCAGGCGAGTGAAATACGCACTCACCAACGACAGAAGCCTCGTCTCTTCAAAGAGTATGCGATGGTTGGTACTGGCGAGTGCGTGCTTCGCTATAGCAGAGTTTTTCGGCTGCCTCAAACGACAGTAGTGGCTATGTTCATCAACGCGGGCATATACAAAGTTCTTTAATGTTACTGTATAGCACTAGTTAAAGGTTTTATTTCCAAACAAATTGCGTATTACCTAGACTTTATAATTGTCTATGCTATTTTAAATAAAAATATTTAAACACATTTTGACACTACGTGAGTGTGTTTCGGGGGGGGGGGTGCACTGACATCAAATCAAATCAACTTCTTACCCCTATCGGATGTAAACGTCATTTTAAACAAAATGTACTTGATCCAGAAAAGGCTGCTATTCATAGAATGACATAAAATAAAAAATTACAAACTTCTACCTAGAGCGGGACAGGCCTTGGGTATAAAGAAAACGACCGCAATAAGACGGCTGTAGCTTTACGGATAAGTTATGACTCGCGAAATAAATGTGACCCGTAGTATTCGAAAATTAGCAAAAAGTAACAAAGGTATTGAAGATCAACCGATACATAATAATTGTGGAAATGGATTGCAGAAAGTAGGAAGTAGAAAGGAATATGTGGAGAGAAGGGTAGAAGTAGAAGACGGAAATAGGAGAAAGCCAAATGTTGAAACTCACTTCCTTTTCCTATCGTCCACTCAAACACACCCACACATTTACGCTAATTATATGAATATAGCAACGTGTAACCCTTAAAAAGATATGAGTTACCAGTTATCCACGACGCTACAATAAAAACACAACACATGGGGAAACTTAATCGTGTCTGACGCTTTACTTACTATGCAGTCTAAGTTTATTTCCATTCGTAAAATTATTTCGCTTTATGCCTCAACTGTAATCCGTCAAAAACCTAACACGATAATAATTTTAATTGTACACCTTCTGGCCTCAAGTCATGAGTTAAGGTATAGAACCTGATAATGCCTACTCAAACTACCATAATCAAGCAACTATAAAAAACCTATTATTTCTTTTATGAATTTGCTAACTGCTATAATTTTTATTGTTCGACTAAGCTTTTCGTCATCACTGGCATCTTCAGGTCTTAAACAACTTTGGTTAGTTGTTTAAGTTAGCAACTTCATAAAAGAAATAGTAAGGATGGCTGCTAATTTAAACAATACGAAGAAAAAACCTATTATTTTAACAGAGCACGCGTACTTGTATACGTGTATACTTATAACAGAATAAAATATCGGTATGGAGAACCATACATGACTTCCATATTCTAAGATTTATATTTAAAATCATTTTCAGCCAAACAGCCAGGCTGTGTCTTACCTGCCTTTTTATTGCTGTATTAAATGAAAAATATTATATTACATTAAAATGAAAAAATTATAATTTTATTGCCTGGCAACAAAATTATTTTATTTTTAACAATTACCATTGTTTCAAAAAGTTGAAATAAATTTTCAAGTACTTTACTCCTGTTAAAACGTAAAAGGTTGCAGGTAAACTACCCCTTCCCCCTAACCGATCTTCACCAAAATCGAACGTCATTGAGACCTCTACAATTCAGGGACGTATGCAAACAATTATTTGATTCTGTTTGAATTTGCGGCTGTTATCGTTTGCCATAGAAAATACGCTTGATAAAAAAACGTTGCAGGTAAACTACCCCTTCCCCTTAACCGATCTTCACCAAAAACAAGACGTCTTGAGTACTCTACAAATCAGGGCTGTATGCAAAACATTATTTGATTCTGTTTGAATTTGCGGCTGTTATCGTTTGCCATAGAAAATACCCTTGTTAAAAAAACGCTGTTGGTAAACTACCCCTTTCCCTCAACCGATCTTCACCAAAAACAATAGGTCTTGAGAACTCCGCAATTTAGGGCTGTATGCAAATAATCTTTTGATTCTGTTTGAATTTGCGGCTGTTATCGTTTGCCATAAGAAATACCCTTGTTAAAACATAAAACGTTACAGGTAAACTACCCCTTTCCCTTAACCGATCTTCACCAAAAACAATAGGCCTTGAGTACTCTACAATTTAGGGTTGTATGTAAATAATCTTTTGATTCTGTTTGAATTTGCGGCTGTTATCGTTTGCCATAGAAAATACCCTTGTTAAAAAAATGTTGCAGGTAAACTACCCCTTTCCCTCAACCGAACTTCACCAAAAACAATTGGTCTTGAGAACTCTACAATTTAGGGCTGTATGCAAATAATCTTTTGATTCTGTTTGAATTTGCGGCTGTTATCGTTTGCCATAGGAAATACCCTTGTTAAAACATAAAACGTTACAGGTAAACTACCCCTTTCTCTTAACCGATCTTCACCAAAATCAAAAGATCTTGAGAACTCTACAATTCAGGGCTGTATGCGAAACATTATTTGATTCTGTTTGAATGTGCGGCTGTTATCGTTTGCCAAACAAACAAAATTACCCTTGCTAAAAAAAAACCGTTGCAGGTAAACTACCCCTTTCCCTCAACCGATCTTCACCAAAAACAGTAGGTCGCGAGTACTCTGCAAATCAGGACTGCATGCAAAAAATTATTTGATTCTGTTTGAATTTGCGGCAGTTATCGTTTGCCATAGAAAAAAAAATCTACAGACACACAGACAGACACACAGACAGACAGACACACACACAGACACTTTTCGGAAAACGACTTTTTTTCATGTTTTGAGTGTAGTAGAATCAGAATCTGCAATAATCTCGAACACGATTTTTTTTGCCATCACCATACTTCCATTCCTTAAGGAATATGGAAGTAAAAATTACTTTACTGACAATGGGTCGTTGCCAGCACAAGCCCATACACGTTCCTTAATATTAAAGTGGTTTACTCATTCCCTGTATGTACTTCATGTAGAGCATACGCACACCTAATGTATGGAGTCTTGAACCTCGTGGATAAATTACGTTCTTTGCGAGTGTTACTTCTCTTATTTCTTTAAATTCTTTACACGGATTAACCAACACTGTTTACTCTTTCCGTTTTTACTTTAATCCTGATGTAAACGAACCTACCTGGCAAATCTGAAACGCTATTCGTCAGGGGCGTTGACACTGTTCACACAGTAATGTATTACGCACATGTGCAGAATATATGTATAGTCATGTGAGAATTATCTTGCCACTTAAATCGGGGCTCGTCGTTTTAAGACTTCCTACTTATCACAGTATTCTAAATCGTATTGAATTAATATGGAGGCAGTTGAAAGGATATGTTTTCCGTCACAACACAATATTAGCTGCTTGATATAAAACAATTTATTGAGAAGGCGGTAAATGAAACAACAGCGGAGAAATGGAGTCATTGTATGGAGCACATAATCAAAGAAGATGATAAACTGTGGCAGCTGGCTCACAATACCGACGACGCCGTTGTGGACAACTAACAATCGTATCAATAACGCTGACACAAGTGATGATACAAGTTCAGATATATATATGGAAGGCACTGACAGTATTCAGTACATTGGTAATTGTCACAGCTTCTATTTTTGTTTTAAATAAACTTTAATTTTTGTTTGTTGCAATGTTTACACGCTTAATAAAAAAGCCATTAATTGGTGTTATAAACTATTTCACCGTCGGTCTAACACTGTCATACAAATTTTACTTTGGTCGGGACAAATTATTACAATTTAAGTGTATCAATTGAAATATGCAGTATCAACATACTACTCCTTCTGTCAGTCAGAGTGACACGCCTCTAATTCAAGTAACAACTAGCGTTTCGGATGTGCCACGCCTGTTTGTTTACATCAGGATTAAGCTAAGAACGGAAGCAGTATATATGCACACATTCTATAAATAAATTTAAGAGTAATATTAAAATTTAAACGATTATGAAATTTACCAACAGTGGCGTGAATTATTTTCATTTTTTTAAATTACTCTGACTTAACACTACTACTCCTATAACAATTTTCTCTCATATCGTGATCCATTTTTGGGTAGAGATAGTACTGGTAGTTGATATATACACCGCCCCACCCAGAGCTTCTGAGCCTCGGCATTCTAAGTTTATGGTAATCACCCCCTTTAAAAAAAGCAAAATTTATTGTACACTTTGGCCATACTTTTAGCTTGTAGCTATTTATTTCAAAGATGACACATTCTTGTGAAAAATGAAGTACACATTCTTTATTATTTACTACAGGTTTGAGTCAAATACAAAAAAATCATCTTAAGGGTACAAAAATTAGTAGTATATGAATATTTACGAACTATCTAACGAAAAAGTGAAACTCGGTGCACTGTATTATTTTGTCAATGTTTAAAACAAAAAAATTATTTCATGAAACCGCATACAGAGTTAAAAATCAACAATCTGTCTGTGACTGGCGAGTTAATTAACTCGGGGATAACGAAACATTGAGCTACTGTTAAACCGATTAGGGAATGTCATCCATCGTTGTTAAATAAAGCCAATTTAAATTGTTCTCTATAGTGTTTGTTTTGTTTACTTCCTAATATTTTATTATTAATTTGTCATTATTGAGAATACATAGGCCGTGTGATATTTCAAAATCGAAGTTCATTATATCATCTAGATTGAAAATCTATGAAAGTTTCCAGGCAACTGAACCCTTCTCCTCTAAGAGAAAGTTACTTTATCGGAAGCAGTGTTTCTTGCTTAGTCCGCGCCGTTGCTGATACGTGATCTAAACGTCGGGTTAGTGGACTAACCCTGTCCTTCCAAGTTTACCACCTTTTAAATTGAAACCCACAATGAAATCTATCTCTATTGACGGAACCCTCCATATTCTTCATATTTATTACTTTTTAAAAATCTCAAAGTGAAAGCTATTTTAAAGCTATATTTTAAAAATGTAAACTTTTAAAGCTAGAATATCAAGAAACGGAAAGATATAAAGTTACAACTCTTTTAGTAAAAAACAAGCTGACACAAATAATGAGAAAATTGAAAATTATATTACTAAACACGTTTCAATTTGTGTATATATTCCGCATAGGAATGTATCAAAAAAACGTCAAAAGAAAATATACACCACGGTGACCAGATCTGTAACATACGCAAACGAGACATGGGTGCTGAATTTGGAAGGTATGAAAAACCTTGGTGTTTAAGAGAGGAAAATACAGAGACGATATTATGGTTATTGTGAGGTGAAGAGATGTGGAGGATAAGAAAGAATCGTGAGCTAAGAGATCATTATGGAGAAGCGGACATAGTTGCGGCAATGAAGGCGCAAAGGTCGAGGTGGTTGGGCCACGTGCTGAGAATGAGAATTGATCGAGGCCCAAAAGTGGCAGTGGAAAGAGTAAGGAGCGGGTAAGCCGGAGGGAGTAAGGAGGAGAGGACGTCCAAGGAGAAGATGGTGTAAAGATATGGAAATGAATTTGAGGGAGGTGCAAGTGGCAGGTTGACGGAATAAGGCTTTGGTCAGAGCACAATTTAGGAAAATCATTAAGCAGACCAGGGTTCAACAGGAACCGTAGTGCCAGAGGAGAGAGAGAGAGAGAGAGAGAGAGAGAGAGAGAGAGAGAGACATTCCGGATATGAGTGGATAGCCACAGCCTAAATTTCTGGATAATGTAGTTGGCCTAAAATATGTACAAATATTACAAATTATATGCGTATCAAAATATTATACGATTACTACAACATACTCATAATTATTGCTTTTATTCAATGACGTTCTATTAAAACTGCAACGCAACAAGATTATTATATCTAAATTACATTTATCATTGCAGTAAAAGTTACACGATTTAGTTTCATAAAAAGTTTAAATTAAAACTTGGATTATTGGCAAGGAGTAGTGTGAAAAGACACAGAGAATTGTACGTCAGTCCCCACAGACAACTGCACAATTAACATACAGTGCTATCAGTGCACGTACCTTGTGTTTATTGTGTTAGTTAATATCCTTTGCACGTAGTCTGTGCCGGTTGAAATGTAAGTTACGTACGTCTGACGTCTGCTTTCATCGTTAAACACAGCAGCTGGTCTCATCTCATTTGCACTCATCTCTATCCCAAGCCACATTCTCTTTACGCTTCCTCTTATTGTTTATCATTCTGTCGACGACTTCCTATTAATCTTACGTACATTTCATATTCTTCAAAACTCTTATCTAAAATTTGAATTTCTATGTTATCAGTTAGCAGCGACACAATGCAACATTTACGTCTAAGTGCCATGTATAAGTATAAAGCTTTAAAACTTATAATTATTAAAAAAAATTAAACCTCATCATGGTATGTATAGTTATAGCCCAGCTATGTAACTTGTGAAATAACTTGTGTAATTACCTGATAACTCACCACTTTATTCTTCCATTACGACATCTACCGTTCACTATGTTTTTTCCTACTTCGGACCACGCCGTCCTTTGTTTGTTTTATCTCTTCTTTTTCATAACGCTCGAACTGGTCAATCATTTTCTAAACGTACATCTGTCAAGAATTACTTCGAATAAAGTACTTCATTTTAAAGGATAAGATAGCTTAATATAATATAATGATGACGTTGTTTGTGTTTGATGAAATTGATTACGTAGAAGAGATTAAATTTATCAAATTATAAGCATTAACAGAAAAAAAGGATATGGAAAAAACAACAATTAGTGAACAAACTGTTTCAAACAAAAAATTCAGAAAAAATTATTAGCATATATTTTACTTCCATGTTCCTTAAGGAAATGGAAGTATGGTGATGGAAAAAAAATTGTGTCCGAGATTCTTGCAGATTCTGATTGTACTACACTCAACACATGAAAAAAAGTCATTTTTCGAAAAGTGTCTGTGTGTGTGTCTGTGTGTCTGTCTGTCTATCTGTGTGTCTGCAGAGTTTTTCCTATGGCAGACGATAACAGCCGCAAATTCAAACAGAATCAAATAATTTTTTGCATACAGTCCTGATTTGTAGAGTACTCACGACCTATTGTTTATGGTAAAGATCGGCTGAGGGAAAGGGGCAGTTTACCGGCAACGTTTTTTTTTCTCAAGGGTATTTTTTTTCTATGGCAAACGATAACAGCCGCAAATTCAAAACAGAATCAAATAATGTTTCGCATACAGCCCTGAATTATACAGTTCTCAGGAACTATGGTTTTTGGTGAAGATCGGTTAAGGGAAAGGGGTAGTTTACCAGCAACGTTTCATGTTTTAACAAGGGTATTTTTTTCTATGACGAACGATAACTGCCGTAAATTCAAACAGAATCAACTACTCTTTTGCATACCTTTTTGAATTATACAGAACTCAAGATCTGTAAATTTTTTTGAAGATCGGATAAGCTAAAGGGGTAGTTTACCAGCAACGTTTTATATTTTAACAAGGGTATTTACTATGGCAAACGATAAGAGCCGCAAATTCAAACAGAATCAAATAATGTTTTGCATACAGCGCTGAATTGTAGAGTTCTCAAGAACTGTTGGTTCTAGTGAAGATCGGTTAAGGGAATAGGGTAGCTTACCGGCAACATTTTATGTTTTAACAAGGGTAATGTTTTCTATGACGAACGATAACTGCCGTAAATTCAAATAAAATCAAATAATGTTTTGCATACGTTCCTGAATTGTAGAGGTCTGTTGATTTTGGTGAATATCGGTTAAGAGAATGAGGTAGAGGTGTAACGTTTTATGTTTTAACAAGAGTAAAGTACTTAATTTTGATAAATAAAGTATCCTGATAAGAAGCTCATAATAATCCACTGTAGAAACGTAGATGAAATATCTATAAATGAAGAGGTTAGGTGAACGGGGTGGGGGTAATTTTCTATTAATGAAAATTATAGTTGGTAGGGGGAGGGGAGAATTTTTTATATGTGTACTACGTTATTGGCAACAAAGAAGTAGTTCTTTGTTAAAATTCCTTCCCGAGCTGTTTAGCCGTAGTCCAATGTTTTCTGCAAAACTAGGCTTTTCGGCAGTGCCATCGACTGCCATCATCAGTGAAAATCGAGTGCGAAAACGTTAGGTGGTATACGTTAGTGACCACAGTACTGTGGTTAAGGCTGAAGCAATAAGTAGAAAGAAGTAGTTTCTATGAAAATATTTCATTTCGAAAATGATTTTAAATATAAATCTTTAAACATGGAAGTCACGTATGTTATCCATACCGATATTTTATTTTTGTGTTACTCTAGTTATTACTGCTCAGATTTTGACATTCCCCTGCTTCTCTCGTATATATCGTATTAATATAAAATATATTTTAAACGGCATTTGTGGGTTATGACCAAAATCCGATTCTCGTTTGTTATCATATTAACTAAGAGAAATAGAACAAAACATTATTATACATTGCATATTAGAATTTTGTCAGAAGTTACTAAGTGGTTTTTATACATTTTACTTCCATATTCCTTAAGGAAATGGAATTATGGTGATGGCAAAAAAAATCGTGTTCGAGATTATTGCAGATTCTGATTGTACTACACTTAAAACATGAAAAAAAGTCGTTTTCCGAAAAGTGTCTGTGTGTGTGTGTGTGTGTGTGTGTGTGTGTGTGTGTGTGTGTCTGTCTGTCTGTCTGTCTGTCTGTCTGTCTGTCTGTCTGTCTATCTATCTTGTGTAGATTTTTTTTCTATGGGAAACGATAACTGCCGCAAATTCAAACAGAATCAAACAATTTTTTGCATACTGCCCTGATTTGTAGAGTACTCACGACGTATTGATTTCGGTGAAGATCGGTTGAGGCAAAGGGGTAGTTTACCGGCAACGGTTTTTTTTTAACAAGGGAAATTTTTTTTTGGCAAACGATAACAGCCGCAAATTCAAACAGAATCAAAAGATTATTTGCATACAGCCCTAAATTGCGGAGTTCTCAAGACCTATTGTTTTTGGTGAATATCGGTTAAGGGAAAGGGGTAGTTTACCAACAGCGTTTTTTTATCAAGGGTATTTTCTATGGCAAACGATAACAGCCGCAAATTCAAACACAATCAAATAATTTTTTGCATACAGCCGTGATTTGTAGAGTACTCAAGATCTGTTGTTTTTGGTGAAGATCGGTTGAGGGCAAGGGGTAGTTTACCTGCAACGTTTTTTATCAAGCGTATTTTCTATGGCAAACGATAACTGCCGCCAATTCAAACAGAATCAAATAATTTGTTGCATACGTCACTGAATTGTAGAGGACTCAAGGCCTTTTGATTTTGGTGAAGATCGGTTAAGGGGAAGGGGTAGTTTACCTGCAATCTTTTACGTTTTAACAAGAGTAAAGTACTTGAAAATTCATTTAAACTTTTTCAAACAATGGTAATTGTTAAAAATAAAATAATTTTGTTGCCAGGCAATAAAATTATAATTTTTTCATTTTAATGTAAATCTGTACATAGTATAAAGTAAAGTCGGTCCGTTTTCTCTCTGTGTTTGAAATCGCTAATCTCAGGAAGTACTGAACGGATTTTATTCAAGTTTTCGCCAATAGATAGAGTGTCTATCGAGGAACATTTATGTGTATAATTAATACATATATGTTGTACATTAGCTTAGCTATCACGGTTTATGTCAAGTAAGTGGTATAGTTTACATCTTATATATATAAATGTATGTTTCTTTGTTTGTCCCGTATGCGTTCCTATACCATTCATCCGATTGCGATGAAACTTCGGTGAGTTGTTGTGCGCACGTCCGCGAAGGTTTCTTCCACATCTCCTCCTAAACCACTGTACCGATTTCAACCAAACTTGGCACAAATATTTTACGCAACGGGAGAACCAACATAGGATAGGTGTTTTTTCGATGGGGTCCTTTTGGGGGTTCTTTGGGGTCTTCCACATCGCCTCCTAAACCACTGGACCGATTTCAACCAAACTTGGCACAAATATTTTACGTAAAGGGAGAACCAACATAGGACAAGTGTTTTTTTCGATACGATGCTTTGGGGGGTTCTTTGAGGTCTCCACCTAAACCATTGGACCGATTTCAACCAAACTTGGCACAAATATTTTACGCGACGGGAGAACCAACATAGGACAGGTGTTTTTTTCGATACGATCCTCTGGGGGGTCCTTTGCGGTCTTAAAAAACTATTAGATCTGTTTACTATGGCAACCCAATAGAATAGATTCTGTTCTAAATATATTATCGCTTTAAATTGAAGACCACGCGAACGAAGTTGTGGGCAACAGCTATTTATTTTTAAGAAGCCTACTTTAATTAAACTTTATTAATTAAACTAACATTTTCATTACGTACAACGTGAAACTCCGTAGCGAAGCACGGGTATTCTGCTGGTCATGTATAAGAGAAAATATATCGTGCGTGGCAGGCAAGCATATCTCAGTTATGTACTGTTTACGTTTCCATTTTATTATTATCACTACTGGAATAAAAAGGCAGGGAAGACCCACACACACACACAACTCGCGTTATTTCTGGCCTCATTCATGTTTATTTTCTTACATTTGCACGGTTTTTAAATGGAAAGTGCCGAACCCATACCAACATAACGCATGCAAGCCGAAAAAGTGTCCAGCGTGGATAGCGATTTGCTTCCTGTGGATCGCTGGGCAGTGTAACTGCACGTGTTTACAGAGGAACGATTCATAGACAGACTTTTCGTCTTTAGGGAATGAACCCTCTGCAAGATGCTGAGGGTCCATGAGTGACTTCGGAGCGCTCCTTCTTTTCCGCGTGTTTGTTCTGTGAAACGTACACTGTAGATTCGCAGATTTATTCTAAGCAACGCTCAATAGGAAATGTTGAAAATTTTTGTCCACGGTGAACCCTCATACACACTAAACCTGCTCTGATGTTTTAATTACGGACATCATAATATTAAAACTTTGGAAACTTGAGCACTACTTAATGGAGATCAATCATTAACTTATACAAGCCATTAATTTTATGCATATTTTTTATATATATGTGTAGAACGTTATCGGCAACAAAGAAGTAGTTTTTGTTAAAATTCCTTCCCGGGATATTTGGCCGTAGTCCAATGTTTTCTACAAAACCAGACGTTTCGGCAATGCCATTGATTTCCATCATCAGTGAAAATCGAGTGCGATAACGTGAGGTGGTATATGTTAGTGACCACAGTACTGTGGTTAAGGCTGAAGCAGTAAGTAGAAAGAAGTAGTTTCTACGGTAATATTTCATTTCGAAAATGATTTTAAAAATAAATCTTAGAATATGGAAGTCATGTATGGTTCTCCATACCGATATTTTATATATTGCTTTTTGTATTTAAGATTGCATACTAATTTTGACAGTTACATGTTACAGTATTAAATAAATTATAATATTTTTTTGTAGAGTTATTTGTTGGTGGTATAAAACATACATTATATTCCCCTGCTTCTCTCATCAAATAAATTTTGCTGACATTTTTTATGATATTTAAATATATTATTTAGATAATACTTACTATCCTACTATACAATACCTTTTGTTTATTACATTTTTAAATATACTACAGTGTAACTACATTATAGTAAAGTTCTTTCTATTGTATATTGGTACATACCGTATTGGATCCGAATATATAAATATGATTTTTTCTTTAAAATGCCCTTCCAAAAACCATACCCGTCTTATGTGGGCAACCTATTATTGAAAAGTTTTGTGTTTGTGCCTGTAAAAGTCTACCGCATTTTGTATCATTCGCCAGGCTTGCCAAGTGTGTAGAGTGACTCAGCATGCACGTGTTGTAATGAGCTAGAGGGTGACAGAGTGTGTCGGTTACGATTGCTTTCCAGTGTAAACTAAAACCTTTATTGTTACAATATTATAAAATTGTTGGAGCCAATTAAAGGAAATATATTGTTACGACGGTCTACTTCATCGTCGTAGGTACAGTGGAAAACAAAATACAAGACGCCAATTAAGTCACTAATTACCAGCTTTAATTTTCATAGTAAACAGTTCGTAATTAACAAACACAGTCTCCTACAACAAATCAAATAAAAATTGTTCACACGCAATAAAATGTCAACTAATATTAAAACACAATTGTATTACAGTATACCGATGATTATAAAACACAGCACTTCACGAATAACCACTTGAACGCACACAGTATCGCCCGATAATGAAATCGAACCGCACTGTAATTTTATATCGCGACTATAACTGAAAACTAAGACCGCTGACGCCTTGTATTTATACAACGCTCACAGACCAGAATATTCCACAACTACGCGTTAGCGCCAGTGTGTACGACGTAATTAATTGCTGCCTTGACACAGTCCGCGCGGCTGGCGGCTACCAGAAAAGTCTTGCGAATGCGTCGAGAATTACGTACGCCGCACGCAATACATTCCGGATCCCTCTGGAACATTCGATAAACACGTAGATTGGTCTGTGATGTCGTAACAATATGTTATTCGTTAGGAAATTTATGAATGGTGAAGTATATGAATTGTGACATCAATTACTATAGGCAGGCTGAGATGGGCAGAAAGTGTACAGAGAATGAATGAGGAGGATGTTCTTAAGAGGATTATGAAATGCACACCAGAAGGAAAGAGAGGACGTGGAAACACCAGACTACGATGGATTGATAGAATCCTAGAAGATTTGAAAATAGTTGGAGTGAAAATTGGTGGACACTGGCTAATAGTGGGGACATCAGGAGGAAAATCGTGAGGGAAGCTGAGGCCCACGGTGGCTGTAGAGCTACTGATGATGATGATAAATGTATATGAATGGAAGTAAGCTCAGTGACAGACATATGTCTGTGTAGTGAGGGATCAATGCTCTAGAGAAGGATTTGCGAAGGACGGGAGGTAGCAACTGGAAGAAAAAACCGGTTGACTGTGAGGTATGGTTTATTATTATTTTATTAAAAATCAAGTTTGTATGTAAGCTAAAGAGCCGTTTATTAAAATATCGTATGTCTATGCAATTGGAATACACACATAAATACAATTTATTGTCAATCGGATTTTGTTTTAAGTCAAGGACGTTTCAACTGTAAATGGAGGAAAAGCTCTATCGCCGTACGTTACAAGAAATCAGTATATTCCAAGCATTACGATTCTTACTGAGACAGTGGTCATTCGTTTCCGAGTAGATAACGCGACCCAAGAGGGACATGAACGTCTTTTTCATACGCGGAATCGCCACAACGCAATCCTAGCGTGGGGAATACACGTATCAGCAAACGTTTGTGGTTTACAACACATTGAATTGTCGTGAACGAATATCAGTTCCTCGTGAGTAGTTTCATATACTCACACACTAATGTGGTAAACTGTTGGTACTGGTATACTATTGATGCAACAGACAGTAGTAATACTCGTAACCGTCAGTAATGAACAAAATAAAATTATCAGTTATTTTCTCTATGTTAGCAGTCTTCCTAACAACTTTGTCAAATTTTGTTGCTTCCCTGCTAATACACTTTTTCCTCGAACGAGGCCTTTCGGTTTCGCAACCATTATCAAGTTCTTCCTACAACAACTTGATACTGTTGTTGTAGGAAGAACTTGATAATGGTTGCGAAACCGAAAGGCCTCGTTCGAGGAAAAAGCGTAATGTATATAGCAGGGAAGCATCAAAATTTGACAACAAATAAAATTAGACGAAATTTCCTTTATTTCATTGTGGTTTATCACCTACGGAAAAACTATTAGAAAAGCTTAACTTGGACTGAAGAAAGGACAAGCTCAGGAATACAATTACTCTTTCCATACTCTAAGCCCAAAATATTGCTACGATAATTACGTAACGCTCTCGAAACGTCGGCAGGTTCAGTTATGTAATAGTTCTACACGTTTCTCGGCTAGCCGAGGAGGTGCAGTGTCTCTGTCAAGGCCGCGTGCACTCGAATACCTTTCAGACTGTTCGAGCACTCGTATCTACGCAAATTATGGAAAATTATTCTAGAACTTCTGCAGGGTATATGTAAGTGTCTACGGCCGGCTTAGAAATTAGTTACACCTTGCAATGTTGTAGAGTGCGGATCAAGTGGTGGTTGCGATTTTTTGGAAAGTGATTATTGTGTATAGTTAGTGCGGAACTCTAATAGTTGGCATTATTATTAAGTGTGAACAAATTTAACTTGAATTCTTGTATGAGAGTACCTGGTTGATTTCAAATTGTTATTTTGTGACTAATTAAATATGGTAATTAGTGACTTCGTTGTGTCTGTACTTTGTTTCCATTGTACAATACGACTATACGTGAGACCGTCGTAAGAATATAGAGTGGGCAATAAGTTCCTTAATTACAGAAGCGACTCTTAGCTTAATGGTGTTTTAGAGTTATTTGAAGATGAAATGTTTAGTGATGTTGGATCATGAAGGAGACAATATTTTACAAAATCCTTGCCCATGCATCAAAAACATCATTGCCACTATGAGGACTTGTATACAATTATTACAGTAATAATTAAAAATATCTACAATTTTAATTTTTTTGTGAATGTGTATGGTAAGCCTGGAAATATATAGTTATTACATACGTATTACACAATTATTTTTCAATTACTGTTAATGACTATTACATGCATTAAGTTATTACAATATTAATAAAAAATAAATGTAACATTCAATAATCATTAATTCTTGTTATTTGTGTATTAGTGAAGTTAATTCGGTCAATTAAATACTATTTCGATCTCTTATTCTGAAATGTTTCTTAACAGCACTATATACGTAACAAAAATTTGGAATCATATTCAATTAAAGTTGTATTATATACGTTTGTCAACTTCTGTTAGATAACATAATGTTATATTTTATGAAAGCACCATAGGACCAGACTTATATACTTTCGCGCATTTTTAATATTTCAAAGCTAACATTCGCCTACATAAAGTTAATGTTAATCGCAGTTTAACATTGTGCTGTGATGTTATGCCAATCGTATTATTCGTTGCTCACACGAAATGTTGAATTACATTTACGTGATTCGGTGTTGCATGCGCTGTTGACGTAACGAAATTCTACCCTTACTTTAGAGCTCACGGCAATATAGTTTTATCACATTTTACTTTACTGAGTAAAGAGAACTCGTCATAATGTTCTCTTGAGTATTAATCCCATGGCGTGTTGAGTCTTGTAGCCATGGAACAGATCACACCACACTTCCGCCAAAGAGAAATCTGTATGCACTTAACCACGTGTAGTAAGCGGTGAGAAACCGAACTAATGTCACAGCATGACTAATGAACGCCATGTAACTAGGATTATCCGCTTCCTATTGTTACGCGAGTTGTAAAGCGTTCGAAAACACTTAATGTCAAACGGGCAAGGATCGAACAACTTGTATACAGAACACGTCACATAAAAATCATCGGAAAACGGCCTCACTATTTCTATCCGCCTAACCCAACTGGACGAACGAAAGCTTGGGTTCACCGTGGATTTACCGAGGATTATATTCATTCCACTTTGCGGACAGTCAAAGTCGGTACTTTAACCGTAATAAAATGTCTTCGCCCGCTTCCTAACAGTTCGATTTAGTGTTACTACTCTTACTTATGTCACTTACATAAATTCTAGCAGTGCCTTCACCATTTTCTGGCTGAGTGAAGCTTGCCCCAATTTCAGGAAACAGCAGTATTATTGGACTTGTGCCTCCTTCAGTTCTGCAAGGTTTTCTATTTTTGTCCGTTCTTCTGCAGTTCCCTATCCAGTTACCTCTTGTCTATAATCTGGTCTGCATCATCTTTCCAATATCTTGCAAGATACCTTTTCATTTTTCTTCTTATCTGAAACAGGCAGTTATTTTTCTATTTTAGTTATGGTTCATCCATCTTTAAAGTCTACATTCCATCTTTCTATTCGTTTATTTTACAATCTGCTAAAACTCGGTAATAGGCTTCATTATTTAGTCAAATCAAAGTGACTGCTATTCCGCTAGTAACATACGGAAATTGATATTAATGCGTACTACTCTTAAATGTTAATGATTCATGATACGAAAGAAAGCTCCAACATTTGCAGGAAATAGTTTACACAATCTTTAAGAAAAGAACCATAAAAATGTATCTTTGGTTGACCATCTAATTTTTTCATATGAAACAACTGGCAAATGGGTTTGTTTGTCCTATAATTGCTATTTCCGACCTGACGATGAGCTGTAAAGCTTGAAAGCGCTAATCGGAATAATTTTTTATAGTGGGGTGCAACAGTGATTATTTTGTTTGTGATGATAACCACTAACACAACTTTCGTAATTAAAAATGAATTTGTGTATTTGTAATTACAGGGTGTCACACTCTTATCTGTTTTCTAAATACATAATTTTCCATATTTCATTCATTGTTATTTTGTACAAAACGTTAACGTAAATATAAAAACGTTTGAATTTTAAATTTTAATAAATGTTTTTGTGGGTTGTTTACAGCCACATATGAATAACAACAATGTGAAAAATTGTTGTAAAAACATTTATTTTTCTGCGTGGTTATAAAGAGATTTGCGTTGTGCATAATCCCGCTGCCGATAACAAGCAGAGGCATTAGCCGAGGATTTCACTGTTTGTACCAGACCTGTGGTGATCGATTTGTCACACAACTGTCAGCACATAATATATATTTGTTTACATTCAGAAAACAAAATCAGTTTGAACAGATTTTCAGAAGTGAATTTATATTTACTACATTAATTATATTAATTTGTGTATTTTCATTATGTAGGATGGTAAGTGGTGGTGATCATTATGCAGGTTAGACAGTACATCACCCGACTTCGTTTCCGGCCGAAGGCAAAAATGCACTCTCTTTGAACGTCGTTCTAACCTTGGAAAGCAATGAGAAATAACAATCGATTTCTCTGACTAGTACTTTAATACCTCTCTGTAACCGGGCCGGCGTTGCATTATTTTATTATACCATATATCGACTACAAAATGTTGCAGTATTGTTATCTCGCGTAGCCTACTCTCAATTAAATCTCTGGAATTTCATAAAGGACATGAAAGTACATGCGTATGTGTGTGTGCGTGTGTGGGGGGGATGGGTGGGTGAGTGGGTCGTGTGTTATGTAGCAAATAATTAGGTGAATGATCACAGTCCTTATAAAAACATTTTTATCCCAGTCCCTGAACATTTTCCATTCGATCTTATTACGTGAGTTGGAGGAAGTGTCAAGAATAAAATATTACATTTGTTACGAACACTTAACAGAACAATTTGCACAATAAAGTAAAATGCAAATCATTTTACTTCTCCTTCCAACTGTTACAACGATAAAAGTTTACATACCCTTATAAACTAATAGCATAGCGAGTAGAAGAGAAAGTGAGATCGCTCTGGGCGCGCGCTATAGTCGTGAACGTTAAACTTCGGCGCTGCGATCGCAGGTTGTTGTAGTTGAGACGGTAAGCCTATTAGCCACGTGCAAAAAAGAGCTGTGTTTTATGTGTTGTAAAAAGTGTGTTTGTGCGTCTTATTACTTATATCGTGTTCAGTTGCAATTAATTATAGGTTTGAGTGATGTACAAACATTCTGAGTAATGAACGTGTGATAATACCGTGGATCAACATGGTGGGTCACCAACTTTCAACTATGAAATACAGATGTATGAGTGAATTCTGAGTAAATACTAGGTACAACATATATACCTGAACAAAAACAAATGAAAATATTTATTAGCTGAGGACTTCATGATAAGCTCCTCATGTAAAAATGCTCAGAACTTTTAGTAAAAATGCTCAGAATATATGAATGGTTACAGTAATGATTTGTGTGAGTTATGTTTCATATACGGGTAGATTTTAGTTTCAGTTTACAATACGTGTGAAAAATGTATGTAGTAGTGCAGTTATATAGAAGTTGTGTGTTAAAATGTATAACAGAAATGCCATCCTGTTTTGTACCTGAATGTAGGAATAGCTGTGGTAAAATTTCCTACAAAGGAAATCATTTCTTTAGACCTCCCAGGGCGAAGATCAGTTTGCAAAGTGGGCGAGGTCAATTCCCAGGAAGGACAAATGTCTATACATCTTATATCTGTCAAGTACATATTTCTGCTGATTTGATTTCGAAAGTAGATTCATTTGTTGTAAACAATAAAAAGATCGAAATTCCAAGACTGAGGTGGAATTGACAAAGCCTCTAAAACTCCGAAAGACACCCGCAAAAAGGCAAAAACAGCAAGTACAAACAGGCCAGGAAAAAAGCAAATCGACAAACTGTTCTATGACAGAAACAGTGAGTTCAGACCACCCCCAGACTGGAACGCACCAAGACTATCAACTGGATGAACAAAACCAAATCATGTTGCTGAAACGGAAAATACAAAATCTAACTCGTACTTTCATATGAACTAAAAATATACTGCGTTGTGAGAAACAAAAATTGTTTTACTAGAAAATAAACATGCCAGGAAGGATTGTGACTCATATGAAAGAGGGATGAAGAATTTAAGTAAAAAGCAGAACATGATAGTAGATGCTATGGTTAAAAAGTCAAATTTGTCAAATTCCAAAGGAATGAGGTAATACAGGAAAGATTGCTGCTTAAAATCAAATCCTCAAAAGGATACAGACATTGCTTGCAACATGATTTATTGCCACTTCCGTCGGAAAGCCACCTGAAAAGACTGTGTAAAGGTTTAAAATGCCCATACGGGGTAAACACTAACGCTGTAAATGCCATATCAGACTTTCTACATCTTCATATGTTGCAATCTGTATTTGCTTCACTTAAACTTACGTTGGCAAAAGGAGCAAACTGTGAACCGAAAAGTCAATCTCCACTCAATTCTTTTGTAAATCAAATCCGTGAAATATGTAAGGAGGTAGAAAATTAAAACAAAACACCCATGAAATCAATGGAGTTCCTCATCAAGGAAAAGGTAGTTTTAAAAAACTCGGAATGCTACGATTGGCCAGAGGAATTACGTGTGCTTAAAACTGGTGGTCCGAAAGAATGTCTTGTGTATCATTTGGCAGGGTACATAGTGAGAAATCCATCTAGAATTACTGACTGTGGTGACTGTGCTGTTACATTGAGGAACGATCGTCCTAATCTACCTGCTCCTGTGTGGACAAAAATAAAAGATTACGGAACTACCGAAGAAACATCTCATTTAACGCACCCTTCGAATGGTGTTTATCATGCACTATTGCAAGCACAAACAACTGTTACAATAAAACTTAGTTCAGCAAACAGTATGTGGGGGGATATTTTTTATGAATGTTCGGATGAAATCAAAGAAATTAACGTGCCCGCAACGGACAGCGTAGGATGTTGCCGTGAACACACACTAGACATTGTAGGCAAGCTAATTTCAAATATATCCAGTGCCAATTCTTCTTCCATACGAAGGAAGTCCGTAGAGAAATGCTCAGTACAAAATCGGCTAAATCCTCTCGGAAAATTTCGAAGGTTTCGAACTGTTGACATCCTAGGGTGAGTACATTGTTTAAATCGTATATCCTTTTGTATTTGTACGCATTATATCGTAAATATAATTTTAATTGTTACAACATGTAAAAACATTTCATGATAGTCTTAAATAATATTATTTAGTACGTAATTGTGTTTGTATTAAAACTTGTTTGCGTGCTTCACGCTGGCGACTACGCAGATAATCATCTATCCTCCTCAACTGATCGCCACCATTAATGATATTTACACTTTCATTGAGTAATAGTTTTATACCATGTCTTTACTAAAGTAGCTTATCCTTCAGAATGAAGTACTTTATTCGACAGCAAATAGGTAGTTTTCTAAAAATTACCCCCTCCCCTTCAACTACCCTTTTTATTTACAGATATTTCATCTACCTCTCTACAGTGGATTATTATGACCTTCTTTTCAGTATACTTTATTTATCAAAATTAAGTACTTTACTTTTATTAAAACGTAAAATGTTGCAGGTAAACTACCCCTCCCCACTAACAGATTTTCACCAAAATCAATAGCCTCTACAAGTATCTACAACTTGGGCACATTTTGTTTGAAACTGCGGCAGTTATCGTTCGTCTTAACAAAAATCACACACACACACACACACACACACACACACACACACATTTCGGAAAGTGACTTTTCTTTATGTTTTGAGGGTAGTACAATCAGAATCAGCCCTTATATCGAACACGATTTTTTCGCTATCACCATAATTCCATTTCCTTACGGGACATGGAAATATAAACGTTTTAATAGAATGCAAGGCTTTAAACATAGTAAAATGAACTGAATAAGCTAACTAATTCCAAGTGCATTAGAATGCCGTCACTCGCCAATTGTTGCGTTAAGACAAAAAAAGCAGCAATCAATTAATAGTTTTCTCTTTCTTCCTGATCATAGCTTTTACACGGGTATTTTGTTTCATAACTAAGAGAAACGGAGAATGATTTGAAATATTATTCATTATTTACAAACGAAAAGGCTTACAAATGTTTTTTTTTTCAATAAATTCTGCGCGTTATTCTAACCTGTCTACAATAGCTTGCTACGTATAAATAATATCCATAGTATCTAATGTGGATGTTTATTAATGTAC
This sequence comes from Magicicada septendecula, assembly GCA_034769895.1. NCBI lineage: Eukaryota > Metazoa > Arthropoda > Insecta > Hemiptera > Cicadidae > Magicicada > Magicicada septendecula. The sequence continues at coordinate 76,756,359 of CM068372.1, read as the reverse complement.
GTATTGAGATAATAATAATAACAAGAGTAACAACATCATTATAATCATTTGCCGTTTTGTTAAGGCTGTTGCCGCTTGTCGCATCCTAGTTTTCAGGGACCTCGATTCAAATAGTCCTTCTTTACGTGAGGCTTTCTTTTTGCTTCTATGATCCTTAAGGAAATGGAAGTATGGTGACTGCGAAAAAAATCGTGTTCGAGATAAGGGCTGATTCAGATGACCTGATTCAAACACGGAGAAAAGTATTTTCCGAAAAGTGTGTGTGTGTGTGTGTGTGTGTGTGTGTGTGTGTGTTATATGTTTTATATGTTATATATTGTTACGACGGTCTACTCATTCCCCGTAGGGTACAGTGGAAACAAAAATACAAGACACCAATTAAGTCACTAATCACCAGCTTTAATTTTCACAGTTAACAGTTCATAATTAACAACACAGTCTACTACAACAAAACAAATAAAAATTGTTCACACCCAATAAAATGTCACTAATATTAAACACAATTGTATTACAACATACCGCCCGATTAAAAAACACAACACTTTACTAATAACCACTTGAACGCGCACAGTAATAACTCGAACCGCTCTGTAAACATATAGCACTAATACTGAAAACTAATGCCGCTGCCGCCATGAATTTATATCCCCTCTCACAAACCAGAAGCTTCCAAACTGCTTCTAATCTCTAAACTACGGGGTTATTAATTTCGGCCTTGACACAGTCCGCGCGGCTGGCGACTTCGAGAAAACTCTCGCGAGCGCATGTCGAAATCACGTACGCCACATACATTAGAGCGAGATTCTTCAGGCACATTCGACAAACACGTAGATTGTTCTGTGATGTCGTAACACTGCCTACCCCTTAAGCCTGTTCGTTCCGAACTGGCAAACCGTCTCTCAAGTAATACTCGACCAGGCGATCTAGGTGGACGTCCCTGTGAAAGATAATTCTCCGGTACTTCTAATTCAGTTTCGTGTGATCCGAACATCACGTTCCCAGGAAAGCGAGTCTTCTGCTCAACCACTAGTTTTGCTGGAATCACTCCCGTTGCGTCATGTACTGATGACCTAAACACCATTGGCTGCTCAAAGTTTGTTTGATTCTCGTCAACAACCTCTTGCGTAACTTCATCTTCAGCCACTTTGCCCTCGGGCGCTTCTATCCGTTCAGGAACAAGCAAGAGTTTTGTCTCGACACTCATAGTTGGCTTTCCAATCACTTATTTTGTTGTTACACTTATTTTGTAATTCCTCTGCTAGTTCTTCCTCCATTTCCGCTTGCAATAGGGAGGGTTGCTCTTGACCAGACCTTTTGACTTTTATTCGATTAATGCCACTTGCTTAATGGAATGGTTGGTAGACCCTGTCATTTTAGACATGCAAAGCTTTATCTTCTCTAGGCCAACGTTCAGGACATTCTCTCTTAAGTCCACAACGAATCCTTATGCATTCATAATGTCCGTGCCAAGAATCACTTAATCGACAATGTCTCCAACGATATTTTGGTGGCTAAACTCGAGAAGACACAGGCGTACACGTACGTCTATCTTTCCTAGCACCTTGACGGGGCTTCCAGTCACAGTCTGTATTGTACAAGAGCTAATTTGAGGCCGTCGGTTGCTGATTAAGACCGGGCGCACAACAGACATTTTTACGCCCGTGTCAACTGTAAATGATGTTGGTTTACCTTCCGCAAAACCAATTAACATTCAGGTTTCCACTGGTCTTATGTAGCGTGGAAACTGTGAGTTGTTCTGGGGCTTTACTTCTCTATTTGGTGCCATCACTCTCTTCTTTCGGTATCTTCTTCTCCCAACAGTCTACCTGTAGATGACCACGTTTTCCACAGTTGTAACATTTCGGTCTTCTGTCTTTTTCAAATCGTTGCGACTCTCTTGAACTTTTGAATTGTTTGTCCGACAACATTGTTTTTCTGCACCCATCGTAACGGCAATGTGATACACGGATCTTCTGACTGCAACGTGATGGCACAAACCCATTAATGTAGTGGGACGCTGACTTGGCAGCTTCAAACTCTAGGGCGTGAACAAGAGCTTCTGAGCTATTTCGGTGTCTTGCATGCGTAACACTTGCTGAAGTTCACAATCTCCGATGCCATCAATAAACGTCTGCACCGCAAACTTCGTTCGAAAATCTTCTGGCGCTTCAGGATAGGCCAGTCTAATTAGTCTGTCCATACTTGCTTCAAACTCTTGAAGGCTCTCCCCGGAATGTTGTCGCCTTGCTCTCAACTGGGTGCAGTACACATCTCGCAAATGTTTATCGCCATACCGTAATTCTAGAGATTTTATAAATTCGGCATAGGTGTTTTGGCTGTCAGGGGGCACTTTCTGTAGTAATTCCGCCGCAGGTCCTTTTAATGAAAGAACGAGTAAAACAGCCTTGTCTTTCTCTGTCCAATTATTTGCGCTTCCAAGCAGCGGCTTCAAATTGGCGAAGGTACGTTACCCAGTTACTACTTCCGTCAAAGGTTGGAGCTTTGACATGAACTGTCCCTACTGCAGGCAAAGTGACATTCTCTGTTAACTTATTTTCTGTGTTTTATTCTGTCTTTATCACTGGTACAGTCTGTTCAGAAATTTGTTTTGGTTGAATCTCCATGCACTTTTCAACTTCACTTTTAATTTGTTCTAGTCAATGTTTGCAATTGAGTTTTCTACTGAAGATATTTTTGTTGACATAGCTTCTTCCACAGTCAAGACAGATTTTTCTACTTCATATATTTTTGTATACATCGATTCTTCAACACTCGAGACAGATTTTTCTACTTCAGCTATTTTTAATATCACTGATTCTTGTACCTCCGATATTTTAGTAACTTGTTTATTAAACTCACTTCGTAGGAGACCCAATTGTGCGGTACCATGTTCTTGCATCTGTTTCTGCTTCTGTATTAATGCTTAGATGTCTTCTGTTTCACGCTTTCGTTCCTCTGCCTCCTGTCGTCGTTTTTCACCCTGTCGTTTTTCTGCTTCTTCCGCCTCCTATCTGCGTTTCTTATCCTGTCGTTTTTCTGCTTCTTCCTATGTCTGGCGCAGCAGTGTTTATAAAGCTTCCATGATCTGACTGGGATCCATGTTTACCGATTAATTACGAATCACACTCGTTTTGTACAAAGTGTCTACTGTTTCCTCTGTTAACCGTTTTACCCCACTTCTGACACCATTGTTACGACGGTCTACTCGATCGTCGTAGGTACAGTGGAAACAAAAATACAAGACACCAATTAAGTCACTAATCACCAGCTTTAATTTTCACAGTTAACAGTTCATAATTAACACACAGTCTACTACAACAAATCAAATAAAATTGTGCATACCGAATAAAATGTCACTAATATTAAACACAATTGTCTTAAAATATACCGCCCGATTATAAAACACAACACTTTACTAATACACAATACTTTACTTGAACGCGCATAGTAATAACCCGAACCGCTTTGTAAATATATCGCATTAATAATGAAAACTAACGCCGCTGCCGCCATGTATATATATCCCCGCTTATAAACCAGAAGCTTCCAAACTGCTTCTTATCTCTAAACTACGGGTAATTAATTTCGGCCTTGACACATTCCGCGGCTGGCGACTTCGAGAGAAAACTCGCGGGTGCGTTGACAGTCACGTATGCCATATACATTAGAGCGAGATTCTTCTGGCATATTCGACAAACACGTAGATTGTTCTGTGATGTCGTAACAATATGTTATACAAAAACTGCAGCAAACTAAAACAGACTGAAATAATTTTTTGCATATGTGCCCGAGTTCTAAGAGGACTGAAGGCGTATTGATTTTGGTGAAGATCGTTTAAGAGGGAGGGGTAATTTACCAGGAATGTTTTAAGTTTTAACAAGAGAAAAGTATTTAAAATATCGTTTATATTTTTTCAATCAATGGTAATTGTTAAAAATAAAATAATTTTGCAGCCAGGCAACCAGGTTGTTCGGTTAGGAGGGAGTGGAAGTTTACCTGCATTGTCTTGTGTTTTAACAAGAATAAAGTACTTAATTTTAATAAATAAGTTGTTGTGTGTTGGGCCCAAGTGGGCTTAAAATATGTTTCTTGAAATGAATAACCGTGTCGGCTGGTCTTCCATGTTAGTAAAGAATAATAAGTAATACATGCATTGCTTCAGTGGGAAGAAAATGATAAGATGTGGACTGTATTTGAATTGATTTTAATGCCTTTCTTAGTTACATTATAAAAGTTTAATTTATCGAAATGAGGTCGGCTAATAATGCGTGTTGCCAAGTATTATAAATTTGGATCAGATTGAAGCGGGCCTAGTCCGCCATAAGCGAGAATGTGAGGCCTAAAGCCTACATTAAATGTCGACAATAAATGACAGCGAAAGGATTCGGCGAACCGAACGCCGAGAGCGCTTGATACACACTGTGCAAAGTCCAAACACGCAAAAATTGAAATAAGGCAGTAAGCAGATTAGCCAACCTAGAAAGCGAAATTATCGCGCTACCGTACATAAGCTGCCCGTCAAAATCAAATGATTTTTTAACATTTTTTAATAAATTATGATACATTTTACAATTTAATTTAAAAGAGTACAGTTTCTTAATAATGATAGTTAGCTTTAAGGCTGAGCTGAACCTTCAGTTATGAGATTAGATAACGGCAGTCCGTCACTAGTTTAGAGATAAGCATGTATAAGATAAGCCTAGAGATAGGCGGTTGTAGGCCAAGGTTGGCGAACAGCTGTTTCATATATGAATAAAGTCTGGTTTGACCAATATTACTGACACAAGTGTGTGCAGTATATAACATTATAAAACATGAAAGAAAAATACATAATTATACAATGTTTAATGCATGATCGGAAGCTCATCACATGATGGACCGATAGCTGGTAACCCTATGCATGTCATAGATGGTTACTGTAAAATTAATTGAGGCCCGTGGGCCTGTACAGAGAGTTCATTACATGAACAAAATTGTTATTGAACATGTTGCAGTTGCATGTTCAATCGTATATTTAGCAGGGCGGCATGTATTGACCTAGTCATGCTGTTCCTGAAGTTTCAGGAACTTACAATATGTAATAATGTATGAACCAGCTAGATGCTGATTGAATGCAAGCCCAGATATGACATGTATGTCATAATTTTAAGTAAAAAGAATTGTGCATGCTTACTTGCAAATGAATACAATATAAAATACAATATAAAATAAATCTAGACGTTGCAGTTACATACGGCAGACGCAAGCAATAGTTTTTTACATAGACACAATTTATGTGAATACAATAACAATAATTTAAATAATTACAAGATGAATAATTGCAATGTCAAATAACAATACAATACTGAAATCACAGAAACAATTTAACAATTTAAAGACATTCACAGAATAATACATATTTATTAGCAACAATATAAAGAAATGAATGCATGATTGGTTAGCTGCAAGACATGCGAATATTATGTAATAACATTTTATAAATGAGACCACCAGAAACATGAAATATACCCATAACATCAAATGAAAATGTGTAGGATATAGTATGCCACACAAATTAACATACAATACAAACATTAAGATACCACCAAAACTGTGATAATTATAGAAACATGCAATGGCGCAAAATTGATAAGAAAATATTGTGATAATTCATCACAATTATGTTGACCAAATGGTCGTAATAAGTAATAAGCCAATGGCTAAATAAAAATAGCATTGTGCTAAGTAATCATAATGTCAAATCTCGTCTCGCGCCGGCAACAGACATAATTTATGTATTGGTCTCCGCAAAACACCCGTAGGCGTGCGAATGTCCACGACACGAACCAAGTTATCTGGGCCCGGAAATGTGGCGATAATTACGCCAAATTTCCAGGCTAATGGAGGTAAATTATCCTCAATAAGCAAAACTAAATCACCAATGGAAACATTATCCTTGGCAAACTTCCACTTGTGACGCTGCTGCAGCTGGTGCAAATAATCGCGAGACCACGCCTTCCAAATGCCCTGGACAAACCTCTGAAGAAGTTGCCAACGCCCAAGACGAGAAACAGGAACGTGAGAAAGGTCCGGGTCCGGAATCGCCGTTAAGGGCGCGCAAATCAAAAAATGGCCAGGTGTAAGTGGCACCGGGTCGTTAACATCTGAAGAGATAGCAAATAAAGGTCGAGAGTTCAGACATGCCTCTATCTGAGACAAAACGGTCGTGAACTCTTCGAAGTTGAGTACAGATTTGCCCACCACGCGGCGCAGATGAAATTTCAAACTCTTTATGCAGCTCTCCCAAAGGCCAACGAAATGAGGTGAGGAGGGCGGAATAAATGACCATGATATCCCCTGAGAGGATGTGAATGACTTGATCGAAGAGATGGCATCCTTATTGTGCCAAAAGTTGTAAATATCATGTAAGATGGTGCGAGCCTTCCTGAAGTTTGTGCCATTGTCGGAGTACAGTTGACTGGGTATACCCCTACGTGCCATGAAACGACGTAATGCGGCTATAAACGCGCTGGCCGTAATGTCGGACACCAATTCCAAGTGAATAGCCCTAGTCGCTAAGCAAACAAACAAAGATACGTAAGCCTTAGAAAGAGTTCTAGACTTCTGCCCGCCATGACGAATCATGAAGGGACCACCATAATCAACCGCGCAAAATAGAAACGGCCTAGAAGGAGTGACTCTAGGGAATGGTAAAATGCCAAGTCTTTGAACCTGCTGTGAGGCACTAAACCTGATACACTTGAGACACTTTCGAATAATGGAGCGGATGACTAGCCGGGCATTAACAATCCACCAACGTTGACGCAGTGAATGATGCACGAGTTGAGCACCAGCGTGAAGTAAACGAATGTGTTCACTTTCAATGATAAGGCGTGTAATATGCGCCGATGGGGGTAGTACAACAGGATGTTTCGAATCGTAGGGTAGTTGGGAATGCTGCAATCGTCCGCCCACGCGTATCACTCCAGAAACGTCAAGAAACGGGTCGAGAGAAGCCAACTTACTCCTAATGGAAACAGAAGATCCGTTCCGAAGACAATTAATTTCGTTTGTGAAGTGGATCGACTGAGACTGTTTTATGAAGAAGTTGAGAGACTGATGAATTTCTACAGGGGTCAGATCGCCCGAAAGTTTGTCCGCACATGAGTGCCTAATATTTCTGATGAACCGAAAACAGTAAGCGTATACACGCGTTAGCCGGTGCAACGAGGAAAAGTCCAACGATAAGTCGACAGCCAAGGTAGACATTAGCGAAAGGTTATGTGTGTTTTTCTCTTCCGCGGTGACCTCAGAAGACGACGGAGTGGCCGGTACGAAGGATGGGAAGGGATCAGATTCTGACGATTCAGACAGACAGTCAGGACCGTGCCACCAAAGCGAGCAATCGCGCAGAACGTCTGGGAGACACCCCCTAGATATAATATCAGCAGGATTGTGTCGCGAATCAATGTGATGCCAGGTATAAGTTTGCGTACGACGCTGAATTTCAGCAACCCGATTGGCGACGTATGTTTTCCAACGTGTAGACTGCGCATGAATCCAGTAAAGAGCCACCATAGAATCAGAATACAAATGTACATTATCAATAAACGAATAAAGAGCAGGAATAACCTTAGATACGAGTCGCGATAATAACAAGCAAGCGCAGAGCTCGATGCGAGGTAATGACACCTGGCGTAGGGGAGCCACGCGAGATTTGGAACACAAGAGGCGACAGGAGGCAGTAGAATCTTGATAAATGACACTGATATATATACAACAGCCAAACCCTCTCTCCGAAGCATCCGAAAAACCATGCAATTGGACTGTAGCTGACTCACGCTTGCTACGAATAGATCGCGGGACTACTATTTTGCCAATCAGAATCAATCTGTCGCACAAAGAATGCCAATCCGAAAGTGACTGACCGGAAATCGGTTCATCCCAACCAAGCTTGCAAAGACAGAGTAAGTATATGAGTATGTATAAGTATACATATAAGTATATGTAGTAAGTGTTTGACGCTACTGAGTTGATAGCGCCATCATCAATGAGTGTCATGTGCCCAAGATCCTTACATTCTTTGGTAAAGTCCGCGTAGTCGCGAGCGAGCTTGGCATCTCGCCTAAATCGACGCTCCAAGCTTAAGAATCTTGAATCGGCACTCGTTTAAGATTCCCCCAAGTGGGGATTATCAGACTTGAATGGGAGTGACACTATAAATCTACCCTCGTGGTTGCGCTGAGTAGAGCGCACAAAATGCTCTTCACAAGCCGACTCGCTATCAGGGGTATTGTCAGAGATAGTTTCTGCTTCCCAAAATCTCTCGAGAGATTGCAGAATTTGACTGTCGTTGTTCCTTGCTAGGAACGAAACAGCAGGACCCTCGTTGTGGCAGTGCTTGGGCAGATTGCCAGCCAAAATGTAGCCCAGTTTTGTTTCCTGAATGATGGGAAAATTGGGGCCGCGTGTGTATTTATCGGCTAATATCAAATCCAGATAAAATTGTGCCCCTAATAGTATGTCGATTTGCGAAGATATATTAAAATCTGGGTCGGCCAGAAAAATTTTGTTTGGAATGTGGAACTGGTTGATATCAAACGAGGTTGAAGGCAGATTGTGAGTTAAGGTAGATAAGACGGCACATTTCGCCTCGAAACTATGTCTCTGATAGCGAGAAATAATACGTATAGAAGCAATATCAGTTGCGCAACACGCTGTGTTGTTTATTCCTGTGATTGGAATACTAGATTTGGCTAATTTGAGCTGTAACCTATTTGCAAATGATTTAGTGCAGAAATTTATTTGTGAACCGGCGTCGAGGAGCACCCTAGCCCTATGCCTGCTGCCGGCCCGATCAACGACAGATACAACCGCTGTGGATAAAAGAACATTGGTTTTGCACTGTAATTTAAACGAGCAATAATTGCTGCTGGCAGCTGTTAATTTCGGCACGTAATTTGCGTGCAGCAATGTGTGGTGTCGTTTTGAACAGATTTTACACACCTGTTTACTCTTACAGTTAGCCATCAGATGACCTGACCTAAGGCAGTTACTACAACATTTGTGATTTGCAACAACTTGCCCCCGCTCAGCGGTGCTTAATACACGAAAATTATTACATATGTAAAGCGGGTGGTTGGATTTACAACACACGCATGAATAATGATTTGCCGCTGTATGATAGCTCTTAAATGTAGTGCTGCCAGCAGTATTTCTTAAGCTATACTTCTCGTATTTATTGTTAGGTCTTACATTAAGTTTGTTGAATTGCTGTCCGGGTTCAATAGACATTGTATTTTCTAACAGCTGTCTGCGTAAGTTTAAAAAATGCGTGAAGTCTTGAAAGCTAGGCAAATTGTTAGGGTCTATTGACTCCTTCCAAAGTTTGAAAGTAATAGGGTCAAGTTTGGTGGATAGTAACTGTATGGTGATAAATTCAAATGAATTCACTGACAGCTTCATTGCTGCCAGTGAATTAACGGAAGACGTTATTGTGTTAGTGAACTCCGCCAAACTTTGGACCGAGTCCTTTGCTGTGGACTTAACCTGAAGTAGGTTTTGCACATAGTATTTAGCTAATATGAATGGGTTGTTATACCTTTCGGACAGCAAATTCAACGCTATTGCATAATTTTCTTTACAAATAGGTAATGATTTGATTAAATCTAACGGTTCACACTTCACAGAGGAATGTAAATAATGTAATTTTTGCACTGGTGTTAAATCAGATCTTGAATCCACTAAATCGGTAAAAATTGAATAAAAATGTTGCCACTCCAATATGTTGCCTGAGAAGCAGGGCAAACTTTTCGGCTTTAATTGCATGGGCGTCGATAATACGGGAGGCACAGTCTGAGTATTAAAGGTGTCAAGTAATTGCAAAATGTTTGCTTCAGTTGAATATACCATTTCTTCGACCTCAACTCGGTCTGCTTGAGCAACGCTCGTGTCTTTACTGATGAGCTCTATTTCAGACTGTACCTCGTCGTACTTCGAGGCCAAGCTTTTGAGACTATCCAGTCTTACAGTTAGAAAATGTTTTGTACTTACAGTTATGTCAAATGAATTTACCGCGGATTGTATCCGCACTATCGCGGACTTTAAGCCACCTCTCTTTCTGGTCAGCACCTTGAGGCCTTCTTCAGACATTTTACGCACCTTGTTTCACTGTTGTTGGCGATACCTTGTTGGCGATGTCCTGCAGCGTCGGCTCCTTGGTGAAGATGGCAAACAGCTGGCAGAGATGACCACCTTGAGTAAGCACTGTAGCTGGCAGGCACTTGCTAATATGTTGTCTGAAGATGACGAGCGAAATGGCGATGCAAATCACGCCACGGTCGTATTAGCTGACGTGCTAATTCGCCCGTGATGGCCAGAAATAGTGGTAGAAAATATTGGATGGAAAATCCAGGTCCGGAGTGACCAAAAATTGTTGTGTGTTGGGCCCAAGTGGGCTTAAAATATGTTTCTTGAAATGAATAATCGTGTCGGCTGGTCTTCCATGTTAGTAAAGAATAATAAGTAATACATGCATTGCTTCAGTGGGAAGAAAATGATAAGATGTGGACTGTATTTGAATTGATTTTAATGCCTTTCTTAGTTACATTATAAAAGTTTAATTTATCGAAATGAGGTCGGCTAATAATGCGTGTTGCCAAGTATTATAAATTTGGATCAGATTGAAGCGGGCCTAGTCGGCCATAAGCGAGAATGTGAGGCCTAAAGCCTACATTAAATGTCGACAATAAATGACAGCGAAAGGATTCGGCGAACCGAAAGCCGAGAGCGCTTGATACACACTGTGCAAAGTCCTAACACGCAAAAATTGAAACAAGGCAGTAAGCAGATTAGCCAACCTAGAAAGCGAAATTATCGCGCTACCGTACATAAGTGTCCCAAAAATAACGTCATATTATTTCACTGTAAAATGGTAAATGATATAATTATAAATGGAGTGGATAATTGTAGAGGGAGGGCGTGATTTTTTGATATAATAGGTGTGCTAAAATCAAGTAAAGTAAGAATATTTAATTTTAATGCATAAAATGCCTCAGAAATTACGCATTATAAACCTATTACTCTATGAAAGTGTAAATATCATTAATGGTGGTGATGTGTTGAAGAGGAGTGAGGATTATCTGCGTAGTTCAGTTTCTTTGTAAGAGTACCCAATTTTTATAGATAAAGTAACTCGAAAAGAACATTATATTAAACGACTACACAATAATACAAAAATATCTTTAAGTAGTGGAAATACTTTGACGCGGGAGGATATTATTTTTGAAATTAGGGAAACGAATTCAAGTAAATGATTTTTAAATATAAATCTTAGAACATGGTTCTGAGTCATATATGGTTCTCCACGCCGATATTGTAGTTTATTCCCAGATTATTATTATTTTTTTTTTTGAGATAATAACGTAAATATTCCTAGAACCGTTTAGGTTAATTTATGTATTTTAATTAATTGTTTTGTTTTTTCGGTTCTTTACAGTCGCACGTCTATAACAAAAATACGAAAAATATGCTGTAGTTTTGTAAAATTACTTAATAGTGTTTTAAGTAATTATTTAATAAAATTTGTAAAATAACATAATAATTAATAGAAATCTTAGAACATGGAAGTCATGTATGGTTCCCCATACCGATATTTTATATGTGTACTACGTTATCGGGAACAAAGAAGTAGTTTCTATGGAAATATTTCATTTCAATTTGTCAAACATAAAACTCAATTTACAAGGAACACACATAATTTGTTAAAAAGTGTAAACCGGATTCAAGTAAATGATTTTAAATATAAATCTTATAACATGGAAATCATGTATGGTCGTCCATACCGATTTTTTTGTAGGGTACACCAACTATATAAACAAACGTTTTGGTTATAACACAGATGTGTATAAACGATGAAGTTAGTGATTGGGGATATTATTACCTCTTAATTAAGGAAAAAATGCCTATATTTTAAAACGCGTAATTTTAAGAAATTATTACATTTTCAATTACTTTGACGGTTATGAACATACACATTTATTACGCGTAATACTTAATATACATATTAGACTCATTTTAAAAACGGATAGGGATTATGATTATGATTTTGGTATACACAAACTTTTTAAAATAGAGTGCGAAATATGTGTTTGGAGTCATGTGTAAACAGATGTGTAAAATGAGCGAACAGAATTTATAAAATAGTACTCCTACAGCTACAACGGTGTATATGAGAGGAACGTTAATAAAATATATTTCAGATTCACCTTGAATAACTGTGTTAACTGTGTACACGGTCGGTTACGGCAGGCGTGTTGAAGCCCAAGAGACCTCCACAGGGGAGCAAATAATGTTTTACTGTTATTTATTGTCAGTAGGCGTACACTAGTTTTCAACAAAATTAATGTTAATATTACTGACTAACAAACATACGTGTCAATATATTTCATACTAATTAGGTTCCGATGCTCAATTTTCAACTCTTGTTGCTCCAAATTGGGGTCGTTGTAGGCCAAAATCTTAAGTGTTTTTCAACTCCCTGCTCTTTGAAAATACAGTTTTTTTGCATGTTGATTCAGTTCTTCCCTCTGGGTATTTGCCTCATCGACCTTTCCATATTAAAACAAAACTATACAGGTGTTGGGTCATACTAAATGCTCGAGGTTTTTTTTACACGAACACAGGCCAATCGTGGACCACGCGAATATCATTGCCTTTTCTTCTCCTGCCAGAAGGCCCTCATTTGCACACTATGAGGGGCCTTTCTTTTGACTGTCTATCCACTGAACCTCAGGATTATGAATTTTGTTTCTGTGTGTATGTAAATTCCACACAGTTGTTCAAAGAGATATCCTGTTTCATCGTTTCCTTCTTGAGTTGTTTGGTGTATGCGTTCAGTACGTTCAGACTGGATAGTTGCCAAATATAGTTGAAAATTTATTTATTTAATCCGGGTTAATCCATCCAAACGATATGTCCAAGGGATCTTAGTCTTATCATTTGGAAAGCCGTTTCCTTATCTTCCAGATCCCTGTACAACTCTTCTTCGGGCCTATATCTGTACCCATCTTCGGTTTTATTGGAGCCATACATTTTCAGAAGAATTCTTCCTTCAATTTTAAGAAGGGGTTCCAAAATTTGAAAGCACATTGTTTCTACTCCATACATGATCATCGGAATGATTGGAGTGCTATAATGGCGGACTTTTGCACTTCTGGAAAGGTATTTTCTTTCCGTACAGTTCTCGGGTTACAGTAAAGGCTTTGCTAATTTTTGTTTCCTTATCTTAAAGGATTCTTTGTCTGAGGCGTTTCGGGATATGTTTTCCCCAAAATATTAAAAGTGTTAGAGTATTTTATTTCTCCATACGTAGTATCCAGGCAGTTTTTCGGGAATTTAAATAGGGTGGTCATAATATCCGTTTTAACTAAGGAGATTTGGAGGCCAGTTTTCTCCGCTATCTCTCTGGGATCTCCTACTTGCTTTCTTGCTTCTTGTGAGTGGACAAAGATGGCAAGATCATCCGCAAAACTAAACAGCTTAATTCTACGTCTTTTGATTTGTTACCTATTCTAACCCTATTAGAATAGACTTTACGGAAGGTTTTCAAGACTTTATCTAGGACAAAGTTAAAGAGAATAGGAGAGAGTACATCCCTTTGATGTACGCCAGTGTGAATTGCCAGCGGAAGGGGTCACTAAGTGTTTTAATGAGCTTTATTTTTAAAAATAATTTTTATTTACACTTGACCCTAAAAAATTCATTGACGCTTAAGTTATCGTAAGTGCCGCTTTGTATCCTACTACAGAGTCAACTCAGTACCACTAAGCTGCTATACGCAATCAAATCTTGTGGCAGATTTATAGATAGTCAAAAAAAAATTCATCAAATTAAAAGAGCGTTTACCGGGACGTTGTCCTGTACTTAGGTTTTAGGTTTGCACAAAACAGTTTAAGCGAGTGGCCCACAGTAGTGAGTGGCTAGTTATCAGTCGACCAAGTACAGCGTTAACTAACGTAAATGAGTTCAATGTAAGATATCTTATCAAACTCGATCATAGTTTAATGCTAACAATGATTGACAGTGAACTAAATTTAAATCACAGCCGTTTCTGAAAAGTGTCTGTGCTGTTGATACACGAAAATACGAAACAATTAAGGATACGACGTATCTTTTAACATACGAAGTTGTTTATCGTAGGTTCTTTAACATTCCTAGTATAATGTTAGAAGACTCGGCATCTTCTCTATTTAAGGCTCTTACACAGTACGCAAATACTGGCATGTTGTTCTTTTAAGAGTAGTTGGGGCGTATGTTAAGTTTAGTATTATTGTCACCCTATTGTCACATAACTGTTTGGTTTAGTAACTGATATTTCGTTGATATTTGAAACTTAGTTTACAATTATACAGGACTTATTTTTTATGACAATGAAAAATTATTTATAAATAGTTGGTTAATAAATTGTAATAAAGATCATAAGATTATATTAGCGTTTTCCTGATTAAAATGCCCATAATTTAAAGATAATGTTTAGTTACAGTTAGTTGAAAAGGTCCTTAGGAAGGATTTCAATAGAAATTCATCGAGACGAAATTAATTTTAATATGGGATAGATATTCCCTTGTCGTGTCGGCTTATGTTATTGTCGATTTAATTAATACCTGTAATCACTATGAATCTTGTTTACACCTGTATGCATTGTTTATTAATTCCATAACCCTTTACGATTAAAATACAATAATCTATTATGGTCAAACATGTATACTATATGCTTACAAAAATACACTAAACATCGTTATAGATACACGATACATGTAGGCCTACGCATAAATAAGTAGGCGCGTCGTTTCCTTCCGTCTTTTCACCATACACTCGAAACATTAACACTTAAAAAGATCGTCTGTAGTAATACTCAAGATATTAGAAGTGAACAACCTACTTTTCCGTCAGAACAAGCCTCAACATATTTATTTAATTCGGAGTATGTATCTGATTAGTACGTCGTTCTTCAAACGAAGCGCCGAGACTCGTCTAATTAGCTTTACTTACTTGAGATACAGTTGCAATGTTCGCCGCAAACCCCATTATTGAATCCTACTTTCCACTCATTTTTATACGCCTTGTTTCACGGTTCATACTTTTTTCTCACATACAGTTTGTTTACCACTTTTATCACTATTATACACTCGTTAAGAAGAAAATTTTATGCTGATAGTATTGTTACGACGTTTTCATGGATCGTCGTATGGTACAGTGGAAACAAAATACATACATCAATGTAATTACTAATTACCAGCTTTAATTAGTCAGAATCAACCAGATACTCTCATACAGTAGTTCAAGTTAAATTTGTCCACACGCAATATAATATCAACTATTTGAGTCCCCTCACTAATTATAAGACAACAATCACTTCCCACTAATCAGCAATAATCACTTGCTCCTCACTCTACAATAGCGCTATAAATCGCTAACTGACAAGTATAAGCCTTAGCTTTAACAGATTCCGCCGAGTTCCAAAATAATTTTCCATAGTCCTATTTCTGGCGGTGTGCCAACATAATCTGTGCAGTTACACAAGCTCGAACAGTCTGGAGCGTACGTTCGCGCCCGGCCTTGAACAAGACGCTGCAGCTGCTCGGCTAGCCGAGAAACTTGTAACTTTCACGTTACTGCACCTGCCGACTTTTCGAGAGCGTTATGCAATTTCGTAGCGATAATCCTGAAAACAATTCACATTTGGATAACAAAGATGTTAACGTCCGTGTTCTACTGTTGACTATGAAGATAAAGTTCAACCAACATGCCACAGTACATTACTGATATGCTCACACGTGCAAATAATTTCAGAGGATCTAATGAACAGTAAGGTTAAATACTAATGGATAAAGCGCACGACACAGGAAGTTAAGAATGGAGAAAGACTGATTCAGTAGTTGACAGAATTTCAAGGGTGTTCTATTTACAGCGTGGCTAGACGTCCCTCTGTGAATTGCGTTTGTCCTTGACTTATCGAAAAATAAGGGTTGAGTAATGTTAGTCACTGCTTACAGAATGGGGGAAGGCGCGACGCGGTGACGTTATAATGGGAGGCGCTGTCCCATCATAAGCATGAAATAACGGTGACCTTTTCTAGAAAATGAATCGACCTTTTAACTCTTTACTTACTGTCATCCCTTTTTGTCATCCTTACTTTCACTAGAAGGAGATGCGTTGTGTTAATTAATATTTATATACGAAATTTTCGACTGCGATTTATTTATATTAGTATTCTGTATTACATATTTTATTGAATATTAAAAAAATTATTAGATAGGATGAATTTTATTAAGTCATATCCCATTATACTGCAGTACTTTGACAGTTTTCCTGACGCTACTGTCTTCAGGTATGTAAATAAAGTAAAAATTAAATAATTATAATCCTATTGTTAATAAGCAGCTGTTAACATAAAAGTGTGGGATACATAAATTAATCATTATAATTTACTTTTAAAAGATGTTTTTATAAAAATAAATTTCAGAGTTTTTTTTTTCTGTTCAGATCTACATTATTGAGAGAAATCTTAGCCACTTTTAAATATGAATTTGACTCTTATATCTGTTAGGTGTAATGCTTTAATGGTAGTCATTTTACATCCAACTATTTTAACAAAAGTCAATTTTTTGTCTCACTCTGTAAACACACTCTGTGATGTTAATGATAATAAAAATTGTAATTACAGTTATTGAATTTTTCAATATTAAAATAAAAAAATGAAATGTTAGATTGTCTACATATTGTTACAACATCACAGAACAATTTACGTGTTTCTGGAACGATCCAGTGGAATACGGCTAAATGTTGTGGCTTACGGGATTTCAACATACGCTCGGGATAATTTTATGGAAGCCGCCAGCCGCGCGGACTGTGTCAAGGCCGCAATTAATTGTGTCGTAGTGTAGCGCTACCGCGCAGTATGGAATAATCTAGTATTTCTGTAGGGGTATAAATACCAGTACTCAACGACGTTCAGTTTCAGTTATAGTTGCGATATATTACAGTGCGGTTCGAGTTTATTGTCGGGCGATTACAAATGACTACTCTGTACGTTCGTGGTTATTGTGGCGAAGTATTGTGTTTTATAATCGGGAGGTATAATTGTAACACAAATGTGTTTTATATTAGTTGAAATTTTATTGCGTGTGAACAATTTTATTTTATTTGTTGTAAGAGACTGTGTTGTTTAATTACGAACTGTTTAACTGTGATAATTAAAGCTGGTGATTAGTGACTTAATTGGTGTCTTGTATTTTGTTTTCCACTGTACCATACGACGATCAAGTAGACCGTCGTAACAGTGGTGTCAGAAGTGGGATAGCACCGTTAACAGTGGAAACTGTGAACACATTGTACAAGACGAGCGTAATTTATAATTAATCGTAAACAATGGATGCCAGTCAGATGATGGAAGCTTTCCAATTGCTGCGGCAGACACACGAACATCAAAAAGAAGAATGAAGACAAGAATAAGAAGAAGCAGAAAAATGACAGCATGAAAACGCAGACAGGAGGCGGAAGAGACAAAAGAAGAACGCCGAAGAAAAGAGAAGAACGTAAGGTGGAAACAGAGTAACGGAAGCGTGAAACAGAAGACTTCAAAGTATTAATACAGGAGCAGAAACAGATGCAAGAACATAGTACGGCAGAATTGGGTCTCCTACGAGGTGAGCTTAATAAACAAGTTACTAAAATATCTGAGGTACAAGAATCAATGACATTAAAAATAGCTGAAGTAGAAAAATCTGTTTCGAATTTTGAAGAATCGATGTCTACAAAAATATCTGTCATAGAAGAAACCATGTCAAATAAAATATCTGCAATAGAAATCTCAATGGAAAACATAAGAAAGCAGTTCCTGAAGATACAAACAAAACAAACTTTTGAACAGACTGTACCAATGATAAAAATATTAAAAGACGCAGAAAATAAGTCAACGGAGAAAGTAACTTTGCCTGCAGTAGGGACAGTTCATGTCAAAGCTCCAACCTTTGACGGAAGCAGTCACTGGGCAACGTACTTCCGCCAATTTGAAGCTGCTGCATGCGCAAATAATTGGACAGAGAAAGACAAGGCAGTTTCACTCGTGATCGCATTAAAAGGACCTGCAGCAGAATTACTACAGAAAGTGCCACCTGACAGCCAGAACACATATGCCGAATTGATAATAGCTCTAGAATTGCGGTATGGTAAAAAACATTTGCGAGATGTGTACTACGCTCAGTTAAGAACAAGACGACAGCATTCCGGGGAGAGCATTCAAGAGTTTGAAGCAAGTATCTACAGACGGATTAGATTGGCCTATCCTGAAGGACCAGAAGATTTTCGAATTAGGTTTCCGGTGCAGACATTTAGTGATGGCTTCGGATATTTTGAACTTCAGCAAGTGTTACGAACGGCAAGACACCGAAATAGCTCAGAAGCTCTTGTTCACGCCCTAGAGTTTGAAGCTGCCAAGTCAGCGTCCCGCTACATTAATGGGTTTGTGCCTTCAAAATTTCATTCAGAAGATTCCTGTATCACATTGCCGTTACGATGGGTGCAGAAAAACAATATTGTCGAACAAACAATTTATAAGTTCAAGAGCGCCGCAAAGATTTGAACGATGGGAAAAAGACAGAAGACCGAAGAGTTACAACTGTGGAAAACGTGATCATCTACAGGTAGACTGTTGGGAGAAGAAGATACCGAGAGAAGAGAGTAATCGAACCCAATTGAAGAAGTAATGCCCCAAACAGCACACAATGTTGCACGCTACATAAGACCAGTGGAAACTTTATTGTTAATGGATTTGCGGAAGGTAAACCAGCATCATTTACAGTTGACACGGGCGCAACAGTGTTCATTGTACGCCCTGAGTTAGTCAGCAACCGCCAGCCTCTAATTAGCTCTTGTACAATACAGACTGTGACTGGAAGCCCCGTCAAGCTGCTAGGAAAGGTAGACGTACGTGTACGCCTGGGTCTTCTCGAGTTTAGCCACCAAAATATCGTTGCAGACATTGTCGATGAAGTGACTCTTGGCACGGACATTATGAATGCCTACGGATTTGTTGTGGACTTCAGAGAGAATATCCTGAAGGTTGGCCAAGAGAAGATAAAGCTTTGCATGGCTAAAATGACAGGGTCTACCAACCATTCGATTAAGCAAGTAGCATTCGTCGAAGAAAAAGTCAACAGATCTGGTCAACACGAACTCTCACTATTGCAAGCGGAAATGGAGGAAGAACTAGCAGAGGAATTACAAGTAAGTGTAACGACGAAAGAAGTGATTGGAAAGCCAACTATGGGTGTCGAGACAAGACTCTTGCTTGTTCCTGAGCTGTTAGAAGCGCCTGGGGGAAAAGTTGCTGAAGATGAAGTTACACAAGTGGTTGTTGACGAGAACCAAACAGACTTGGATCACCCAATGGTGTTTAGTTCATCAGTACATGACGCAACGGGAGCTATTCTAGCAAAACTAGTGGTTGAGCGGAAGACTCGAATTGCTGGGAACTTGATGTTCGGATCACACGAGACTGAATTCGAAGAACCGGAGAATTATCTTTCGCAGGGACGTCCACCTAGATCGCCTGGTCGAGTATTACTTCAGTGACGCTTTGCCAGTTCGGGACGAACAGGCTTAAGGAGGGAGCAGTGTTACGACATCACAGAATAATCTACATGTTTTTTAAACGATCCAGTGGAACGATACGACGTGTTCTGGCGTACGTGATTTCAACATTAAAGATTGATTTCATGTACGTGATTTCATACGCGAGAGTTTTCTGGAAGCCGCCAGCCGCGCGGACTGTGTCAAGGCCGCAATTAATTACGTCGTAATGTAGAGCTAACGCGCAGTATGGAATAATCTAGTATTACGGGCTTGTATAATTTATCAGTACTAAACGGCGTTCAGTTTCAGTAATCGTTGCGATATATTACAGTGCGGTTCGAGTAACAGCGGATCAAGTAGACCGTCGTAGCAATATATAAATTGTTTACATATGTAAATATATTGTTTGGAAAAATATGTTCTTTGTTTTAGTAAGATTATAAGACTTCTTTTCTTTCCTGGGGTACGTACAGAACAGACACCATTTCATAATCTCTGTAAATACTGAATTCCCTGCTTACCCATAATCCCTTATCTATAATCTGAATTCCCATATCTATAATCGAATAATTTCTCTGCCTCAATAAACCTTACAATATTCTGTTTTTTTTTTACATACATCTTGATTTTTTAATTTACAGTATACTGCGTCTGATATCGTCTTTAGAATTTATTAATTTTCTACCACATACATTAATTTTCTTTCTCCATATTTTGTAAAAAAATATTTACTCGGTTACATATACTACTAGTGATTAAATTATCGTTATATACACTCCCAGTTTAGTATGTCTTGCAAGTTTTTCATACTTTTTATTTATCTTTTATATGTGTAGAGATATATGTGATTCAGCTTGTATCCTATGTCCAATAACATAAAAATTATTTTATAATAAGCCTAATAAATTTTGTTGAAAGTAACTAAATCATTAATTAGTACTATCGCTTTGTTATTACATGTGAAGTTTTTTTATTTTTTGGAAATATCAAAATATCAAATATCAAAAACAATATTGTAAGGAAATATATTGGATAAAACCCGACATGCAATTTGTAATATTTTTTCACCCGTACGTGTTAGTAATTAATAAGCGAGTGTCCCGCAACCCGGTGTGTCACAATATAACTATACCAGTTTAGCCTCACGTACACGTTAGCCGCGACATCAACGGCACGTTGCGACCCGCCACACAATGAGCTAAGCCTCCAATCCGAAGTGGAAAGTAGTCGAGCTTCTAGAATCGTAAGTGTCCTTTTGCAAAAACTGACGCAGTTGTAAAACTAATGCAACCGATATGCAACTACATATAATGATCACATGGACGTATTGAAGGTAAACTTCACTCACCATGAAGCAAGCTAAACCTGAAACCGGAAGAACGACGTAGTTGAGCTTCTAGAACGTTACTTTTTTTTTGTCTGACAGATTAAAATTTGTTTGTAAATTTTACACAGTTGTAAAACTAATGCAACTGATATGTTAACAACATATAATGTCCACATCAAGTAGTCAAGATACAATTTAAATGAACCACAAGGAATGTTAAAATCACTTGCAGACTTGTAAACAAATAATTTCTCTGTCCCAAAGTTTGTGTATTGCTTGTTAATAACAAACAATGTTTATTGGTCTAACACAATAGTTTAATTTCTCTTAACAATAAACGTTTCCTGGATACCACGATAAGGCATCGTCATAGCCATTGTGATTGGCTCTTTGTAGTACGGTCAAAACGTTTGATGTTAAGAGAAACAAAACGGTCAAACACAGTATCATAAACAATGTTGCCAGATGATTTCTGTGATCCCAAACCATATAAACTTCTGTTCCGCAGACTAAACGCAGACATTCGTTTTCTAAAATTAAATATTAAAATAAAAAACGACAAACGTTTTATTTAATTTCTTCAATAAACAAATTGAATAAATAAAACTACAAGCGTAGTATCATAAACAATGTTGCTACATGATTTCTGTAATTCCAAACCATATAATCTTCTGTTGCACAGAAGAAACTACAACATTAGTTTTCTAAAATTGAATAATAAAATAATTAAAACTACAAACGTAGTATCATAAACAATGTTGCCAGATGATTTCTGTGATCCCAAAATAATGCGATATAGAATATGAATTAAAATTTAATTTTAATGTAATGGCATAGAAGAAAAGCAATAATTCTTCTTTAAACTAATTGGTTAACTTTTGTTTAGTGACAAATTAATAATCATTAATAATTATTAGTGATAATAAAAATAAAAAATAATTACGATAAACTGTCTGAATCGTGATATTATAATAGAGGGAACTAATTAACTTACAGACAAATTGTTTTAAATATTTTGAAAGCAGTTTCATAACGAAACACTCGTATAGAGTTTCTGAATTTTACAATTGTCCAAAACACAATACTTCACCAAAGAATAGATACCACTAATGACAAACGTATGCTCACAATAATTAAAAACTAACAATTTACATTAAACCTATCAAGTAACGGGCACCGAATCGCAAATCGCAACTAACCGACTGCATCCGAAATAACTCTGATCAGATTCATCCGAGATCGCAGCATAGGTAGACGATTCTCACTGAGTGGAAATCATTCCCTCAATTAAAGGCACAGCGACAAACCGATAGAACGTTCCAACCTATGACATTTTCTGACCTTATAAGCTTTTCTGCAAACCTAGAATGTCCCCTCCTCGTCAAGTTAGGTGTCTACTAGATAGACATAAAAATATGTTTATGATCTACCTGAGACAAAACGTATCAAAGTAAGTGAAATTAAGCACTTAGTATTTCAGTAAACTATATTGTTACAGACTTGTTCAGAAATTAATACCCACAAGACTCTTAACGATAGGCGGAGTGCACGGTACAGTAGGTAAAGCTGTTAACTAAATTGATAGGATTTCACGTAGACGTCAAAGGGAGAAAATGTTAACACTATTAGAATTTCCAACTCAGTAACCTTAATGTAAATTTATGCTTAGAATAGTTGTTTTAAAAGTTACAATAAAGATTCCAAACGTGATGGTTATGGCTAAAATCTGCGTCTTTATATTAAAGTATATAATTTTTCTTAAAAGTGATAATTTAAAATATATCAACCTGGCTTATTCAATCATTTCTTGTAAATATTTGTTCTATGTTTATAGTTTGATAGTTTCATTGTTCTTTTTACGCAAAAAAAATAAATTTACTATTAAATTTGAAAGATTAAAATCTGAATTTTGTTGTTGTTTTTCAAACCAGAGATTTTTTAAAGCCAAATTTTTTGCGCTTCTAACACAAAAGTATTTTACATTTTCTTATACCATCTCCTTTTCCTGTAGGCATGCACTAAAAGACCTGTAATAGTTAATGATTCTGGGATTCAAAATAACTAAGCGTAGTTTCCACAATAAGTTACCCCAAAACCATTTATTTGTAAAATATACATCAATTTTTATATAAATTATAAAACTGAAGTATAAGAAATAGAATTTTATAAGCGTATCATAAAGTTGAATTATAGTGAAGTACTCCAATGAAATTGTTATTAAATTTCGCCATATATTCTATATTGTTTCTAAATGATCATCATATATTATTTTCTACATAATTTTATTTTACTTTATGTATTTAAAAGAGTATTTATTACACTTTGTAAGGAAACCGAAATCTGAGGACTGATGATTTTGAGTGTCTTCTTCTGCCTTCATCTTGAAGCTCTCTCTCTCTCTCTCTCTCTCTCTCTCTCTCTCTCTCTCTCTCTCTCTCTCTCTCTCTCTCTCTCTCTCTCTCTCTCTCTCTCTCTCTCTCTCTCTCTCTCTCGTTTATATTTTAACTTTATACCTGACTTTTAGGTTTTCTTTATATTTTACTATTGACTGCTGATTGGGAGACAATACACGGAGATTTTGTGGTAAATTTACTGCACGCGTGTATAACAAATTTTTATGCCATACGGTTTCGCATTCCAAAGTACTCTGACAGCTCTACTTAAAGACGATTCTCTTTATTTTTTTATTAGTACTAGATTTCTGGCATTTAAAAAAACAGGCGTTAGATCAGATATATACTATTTAGTTTGAGACACATTACAGTTTTTGTTGTGACATTTTGCACACCTCCCTTGACTAGTACCTTTCTGCGTATTTATTGTGAGCAACAAGGCTACAGAATATTTACATTTTTCGAATCTTGTAAATGAACACATTTCTAATTCTGTCTTTTGATAACGATTCCGTGATAAATTTAAAACATATTACTGAATATGAGTGAAATATATATGGCAAAATCTGATCTAAAATTATAAATCATAAGTATGTACATATATGTAGACACATTAACACCTTCATTGTCGACTTTGTTAGTTGTCATTGTTGACAGTACAATTTAGGAATAAAACATTTGAACGAACAAAGTGTTACATGAAATTAATGTGTTTTACTTTTGCTAGCTCCAACATACAGGAGCTGTAGGCTGGAGAACAAAATTTTCCAACTCCTAAAACTATCAGTCCGTGTATCCTCTTCTTTTTCCAGCATTCCCTCAAAGTAAATAAAGTAAATCTTGACTGTAGATTAATCCTATTGGTTTCAACACTATTTACTCCTTTCCGATTGTCCTCTGTTGTCCAATATTTCTGTTTTACCATGTTTTCGTATAACTCTGTCACATCGTTAACATGCTCAGATTGTATAATTTGATTTTATCACATGTTTTATTCACTGATACAATATCATAGGATAAAATAAATTGTGAAATCTGACTTTGGCAAATCAGAAAGTGAATTTAGTACATGAGGAGAGCGATATGTTGACAAACCTTGTTGAAGACTCTGGTCTTCTTAGAAACTGCTAAGACAGAATTCCTAGCAACAGCTAATTTTAACAAGTAACTTAATGCTTACACACAATAAGATTAAGTACAGTGATCATTATAAAGATCGAAAAACCACTTTTTAAAGTGAACTTCTGCTGCAGATGCTGACAATTGACGGAAAGCGACAGATCATGATATAGAACTAAATTCTTGAATTTTCGTTGTTCATGTCGTGTATAATTTTATCACTAACTATATAAAATAATTCCGAAGCCTAATACTATTATTTTAGATAAAAATATTAACTTTTTACTATGTTCTTTCTGATGAAGCTCGTAACAAGCAAAAGCTAGTTAAGGAAGTTAGGTAAGCTTTTAATAATCAATATATAAAATAATAGTGTTATGCATCAGAATTATTTTATGCAGTTAGGAATAGGATCATTATAAGACATATGGTTATCTGTATTTATATACCTGATACCACGAATTCCAGAGACTTAGATGTTATGCATGTTACAGGGAACGGGGGGATGAGAGGTAGTTTCAACGAGTAATTCGATCAATTACACCATACAGGAGAGAAAATTCTGATCGTGTAAACGCTGAATAGTAGATGCAAACTTTTGTGTTTAAGATAACTGGAACATTAGATCATGGAAATTGCATTGACAGCAAACGATGGTATGTAAGATACTAGAGATGACGTAGTTGTCATACAGGACACACTTACCAATTAATAGTGATTCATCAAATCTACTAATCATATGTCACGTACACTTTTTAAATTTTAAACATTTTTATTAATCTATAAAGATTTAGGCAGGAAATAAGAATGTATCCTTACAGAGTGGGACGCAGAATAAATAAAAAGATAGATAGCGGTGAAGAAAGTCATTCCTTTAAATAACGAAGCGACAAATATCAACAATTACTAACTTACATGTGTCATGTCTTGTTTTCCAATTCTTTTAAACAATGCCATGTATACCTATTGGAAAAATAGCTGCACCTCCAATCCAAAAATGAACAACGTCCAAAATCAAACACACAAATTAAAAAATATAAAACACGGTATACTGTTAATTTCATACCAGTTCATGTAGTGCCTTTTGGCGACTCCAAACATTTAGCAGGCCAAACGACAATCTTCAAAGCATAATGTGACAGTAAATGTTTGATTTGGTAAATGTAACTTTAATTAATTGCAGACAAATTTTACACATTTGATCCAACATTTGGTATGATCCACGTTCTTAATGTTACAGAATCTATAACATATTTATTAATTTCTATACGTTAAATGTGCAACGAACTAAACTGAAAGGAATTTAGAAGTTTAAAAGGAAATAATTGAGTGGAAAACTGGATCAACACGATTGGTTGTCTACAGCATGCGGTTTCCGGCAAATTTCACGTAGCGAACTGGAAATAATGTACTTAAGTACTTTGCTTAGTTCGCTTTGCTATAGTATCAAAACATCGTTATCACGATAAACGGTAATAATTAGTCGCATAGGTCCACATTAACTTACTGATGTCTGTTGCTGGCTTGGCTATTTTTAGCGCCATTTTTTATGCGTTAAATGTATTAAATGTATGTCAGATGTAATCTCTATTGCCTTCTCAAACTATTGCATGAATTCTCTTTATTTCAGTAAATTCATCCTTGCCAGATAGGTTGTCAATAGATAAGACGATTACGTCAATAAGTAATAAAAGGTGAGAAGAATAACGTAATAGAACTTTGATAATAGCATCTGCGTACTGTAAAATAGAACAGTAAATAAATTACGTGTAGCTAAAAAAGAATAAACAATAAACCAAGTGGAAACGGTGATTCGAAATAGCAATAATTTTCACTTTCAAGTGGTAAGTGGTTTCAAAGCGAAAATCGTACGGTGTCATTTCATACAATTTACATTTTTATGTAATTGAAGTAACGGGTTATGGAATTTCTCAATAGTCAGACGTTACCATGTCAGATTCAGATAGTTATAGATTCAGCAGGTTTTAGGACCGAAGGTATTAGGTTCAGAAGGTGTAAAGCTGAAAGCAGTGCTAGCGATTCTGATCGCAATACGGAAGAGGAAACGGATGGGGAGGTAGGTCCGCCACTTTCAAACGCAGGTGTAACCTTTTGTATTTCAAAGTGTAAAACAGAGTAGAATTAAAAATATATTGTAATACTAATATTATTGTTACGCTGATGAAATATATAGTAATTTTAATACTAATAATATTGTTACGCTGATTAAATAAATAGTATCACATCGCTGAGTACGTCCGTGATTCTGGGCACGCCGTAGCGCACACGATTGCGCACGGCATCATTTGCCACGGCAGTTGTAGGTAAGGCTTTGTCTGTTCTAGGTCACGGGAGATGCCGATGCCCCTTGAAGAAGTTTACTCGACAACTCTACTGCCATCAAGGCTCACTATCTGATTATAATGCAAAGCGATGGAAATATATTTACTGGATTTCAAACCGGCATAGTTCAGTTTAGACCTGGCGGTAAAGCGAGAAAACTGTGTTGCTGTATGCTGTATTGCAATCGACAATGTAAAATATTGTTACAACGGTCCCACCGATTGTCGTCTTGTTCGGTGGAAACAGAATAATTGACAACAGTCACTAATTACAACATTCAATTAGACACACTCGGCAGTTATAAATCAACAAACCACTCTTATAAAATACGAGTTAAATTTTTCCAACACACAATAATAAATGCTATCTATTTCCGCACTAATGATCACAGTGATCACTTACCACTAAACCGCCACAGTAACTTCTATCCGCACTTGAATACCGCCAAGGGTTAAACTGAACAAGGCCGCTTCGAAGTCCAGTAAATATACTTCCGTCGCCTTGCATTGTAATCAGATAGCGAGCCTGGATGGTGGTACAGTTGTCGAGTAAACGTGTTCAAGGAGCATCGACAACTAGCGTGACCTTGAATAGTCGAGAGCGTTACCTGCTTCTGCCGCGTAAAATGATTTGTAAACGTCTGGAAAAGTCTCGCGCGCCGCGGCGTGCCCAGAATCACTTCGGCTATGCATTCAGAGATGTAGCACTATTTATTTCATCAGAGTAACAATATTATTAGTCTTGAAATCTATTACTTCCACGTCCCGTAAAGAACTGAAAGCATGTTGATAGCGAAAAAATCGTGTTCGAGTTAAGGGCTGATTCTGATTGTACTACCCTCAAAACATGAAGAAAAGTCATTTTCTGAAAAGTGTCTGTGTGTGTCTGTGTGTCTGTATAGCTGTGTGTGTGTCTGTGTGTAGAATTTGTTTTAATGGCGAACGATAACTGCCGCAAATTCAAAAAGAATCAAATAATTTTTTGCACATATGCCTTGAGTTGTAGGGGACTCAAGGCCTATTGATTTTGGTGAAGATCGATTAAGGGGAAGGGCAGTTTACCCGCAACGTTTTAATTTGTAACAAGAGAAACGTACTCAGTTTTAATAAATAAACTATCTAGTGGCTAACGCGGGCGATTGATGCGCTCGTGGTCCCGGGTTCAATTCCCGGCGGAGGTTCCGTACGGCGTGCACTCAGCGTCGTGAGGCAAACTGAGTAGGCGCTGAGATAACAGCGCCGCCTCCTGGCTGTGAATACCGCAACTAGCGGCTGGTGGCGCGTAGTACTAGCCATACACCGTCACACTAACACAAAAGCCGCGCGGTACGCCTTGGTCCTCAACGGACTGTTGAGCGGAGGTTTATTTATTTATTTATCTTGAAAAGAATTTCATAATAATCCACTGTAAAAGGTAGATGAAATATATATAAATGAAATGGGAGGGGGTAAGTTTATATATGTGTACTGCGTTATCGGAAACAAAGATGTAGTTTCTATGGAAATACTTCATTTCAATTAGTCAAACATAAAACTGATTTACAAAGAACACACCTAACTCGTTTGAATTTATCGAACCGAATTCAAGTAAATGATTTAAAATATAAATCTTAGAACATGGAAGTTGCGTAAGGTTCTCCATACCAATATTTTATATGTGTACTACGTTATCGGCAACAAGAAGTCGTTTCTGTGGAAATATTTCATTGTTGTATTGGAGTGTTAGTGGTCTTAAATATTTCTACTAGTAATTTTATACAAACCACTATGTTGTTTTTGGTATTGACGAGCGCTTTCGGCAGTCAAGCCATCTTCAGTCATTTACCAACCTGATTCGAGAGTTGAAGTAGAGTATAAAACTAGACAGGAGTACATAAATATTTTATGTAGACCTATCACATTTATAAATGCAAATGTCGTCTACTTTAATTGATAAGTTTCTATGGAAACTTTCTATGGAAACCAAGTTGGCAAATGACCTGAAGATGGCTTGACTGCCGAAAGCGCTCGTCAATACCAAAGACAACATAGTGGTTTGTATAAAAGTACTAGTGGAAATATTTCAATTTTTATATTTATATGATTTTAAATATAAATCGTAAAACATGGAAGTCATTTATGCTTCTTATACCGATGTTTTTAATTCTACTCAGTTGTCCACTTTGAAGCAATAAATTACTTACACCTGTGTTTGAAACTGGCCAATGTAAATCCTTACCCGTGTCCTCTTCCTTTACAGTATTTCTATTGCGATCAGAATCGCAAGCATTGCTCTCGGCTTTATCATCACTACTACCTTCTGATTCTAAAAGCATTTGAATCTGACATTATAACATCTGACCATCGAGAAATGACATAATCTGTTCCTTTAATTACATAGAAATTAATTTTGTATGCAAGGAGAACAATTGACAAACATAAAAGCAGTACATTTTTAATAAATAGGAAACATGATTGTCAGTAGATAAGACGATTTCGTCGATAAACAATAAACGATGACTAGAATAACGTAATAGAAGTTTGGTAATGGTATCTGCTTAATGTAAAATGGAACAATAAATAAATGACATATTGCAAAGCAAAGGTAGAGGAGAGTAAACAATAAACCAAGTGCAATCGGTGATTTGAAGTACCAATAATTTTCACTTTCAAGTGGTAGGTGCATTCAGAACGTAAATCATATTTTATTCCATGAGAGTAATGTGAACGCTCATTAATGTAACAGTAATTTAGTGAATGTAAGTGAAGTGAAGTGAATGAAGTGAATGTAAGGAGCACTAGAGTTAAATACGTGACGATTTGATTTAACTGAATCGAAGCCACGACAGTCTTGTTGACTTTGGCAGATTGTCAATAATTAATTTATCTTCCATGTTGTGCAAACGATGAGAACTCGGTCTGACGCGAATCGATCGCGCGGCGTCACCTTTACTTAATTTTGCAGTCAATTATGACGTCATTATCTTGTGTGCATGAAAAACAAATGACTGCAAATAAGGCATTAAACAATAAAGACCTTTTCAAAGATATCGGCACTTTAGTTTAGCTTATGTCATTTCAATAAAAGCAACGTAAACTTATCAATTAAAGTAGACGAAATTTGCATTTATAAATGTGATAGGTCTACATAAAATATTTATGTACTCCTGTCTAGTTTTGTACTCTACTTCAACCCTCGAACCCATGGTTTTCACATATTTTTACAGTGAATATTATTTAACCTCATATTAGAATTACGCCGGCAATTACAATTTTTGCAAGATAGTGTTACGACGGTCTCACGGAACATCGTGTTGCACAGTGGAAACAGAAAAACAGACACCAATGAAGTCACTAATTACAAAATTTAATTAGACACAACCACAGATAGAAATCAACAAAGGCAAAACAACGCTTATACAAAAAGTCGAGTTAAATGTGTCCAACATGTAACAATAAATGTCACCTTCTTACAGTTTTGCATTAATTTACACAATAATCACTTTCCGCAACAAGCACTTCGATCCACACTATAATATCACCAGGTGTAACAGAGCTGGTTGTTTCCAAACCCAGTAGGTAGGCCTGTTTATACCACGTTGCCTTGCACTGTAGCGACATATCGGACCTATGTTAAAATACAAACATAGAGGATAGATCTTCTCGCCTCACACAGTCGTTCGTGCTCGGAGATCCATACCGTACATTATTTGTGGTAAAAGTGCATAACGCCCACTACCGGAGCGAACACGTTTACATTGGTCTTTGACAAACAGACAACGAAACAGGCTTAGAAGCTAAAGCACCCATGAATCATCTTTTGGTTGTCTTTTAAGAGTACATCGTTCCATTTATTTTATCAGGGTGTAGACGATGGCTTATTCCGATCCCAAAAGGTGTACCCAAAATTGTCACATAAGAACACTTCCTATAACGATTCGTCTAATAAGCGCCTGTTTGCAAAAAACATACTTGATCTTCGGTTACTGGAAATAATAACTCAGATGGGCAATCAATTTTTGTCACTTCTCCGCAGCTTCATCTCCAATAATAAAACTCTTTAATCCCTTACGTTTGTCGTATAATTTAATCATAGTGTTCTTGTATAATCTATCACTTTTCACACAACCTTCAAAATATCAAAAGAGTTTCAACTTCGTTGGCTGTGTTCTACCAAGGTGTTTCCCCGCCGGAAGCCAAGTTTGAAATCCATACCACAACGTCGGCAGCACGACCACTTTCCTACAAAATTGTTTGTCGAATCCCTTTTCGCGTTCTCTTTAACAATTCTTGGCGAGCAGTTTTTCGCATTAACAAAAACTTGGCTAAATTATGATAAACATTGTGACCTGCATTATACGTGATGTTGCAGCCAAGAGAGTGGTCTATTCTACGCTTTCACTATCTAATATTGCTTCAGTTTCCACTGGATATTTCTTCACAAAAGACAGAGAGTTGTCTTCTGCATACAAATTTCTATGTTATTATTAGTACAGATTATATAGAGAATTAAAACTCATAAATAGTTCTTGAGTGACAACTTTACTGACCGAATTGTTCATTGAGAACAGTGACCCATTGGAATTATTGTACTTCTGTTGAAGTGTGATTTTCTTAGAATTTAAAAACATTATTGTCTTCAAAACTAAAATTATTTTACTATCTCCGGTTTCGTGTTTGTATTTCAACTCAATAGCGCCACTCAGGTAACAGTACGTACATAATATTCGGGTTGACATGTAACCAACATTTGAAGAACATTTATTCCTGACATTAATGGTATGACATATTTGAGGGCCGCCATTATGTTGCACTCTTGAAACAACAAAGTGGTAGTCATTAACATGCAGCGTGCGCTGGTGTGTGTGTCCGCGTGACACACAGCAGTACACAGTCAAACAGAAAATTCATAATACAGCCACTGTGCTGGCACATCTGCCACGTGTAACTCATTAAATGATTACCTAGTTACTATGCCACCTGCAACTTGTAATACTGCTCTCCTAGCACGTAGTTTTGGACAGTGGTGAGTGTAAATCTTAATCAAAAGTAGTAAAGTAACTAATCAAATATATAACCGAGAAAAACTGGCAATGAAATATGAAAAATTCTATTGCTGATATAAAGCCATATCTTCATCTTAATCTGCATTAAACGTGCACTTCATAAACAGGTTTTAAAGCCTATATAAACAGTATACAAACAGTACACATGTTCAAGTAGTCTTACAACGGTCTCACGGATCATCGTATTGCACAGTGGAAACGAAATACTGACACCAGTGATGTCACTAATTACAGCTTTAATTATTCGCAAATTACAATTAGAAATCAACAAGGTTCATACAAGCATTCACTCAATGATTACCATACAAATTAACAAGGTATGATAAGAAGGTATGATTTGAATCATACAATAATTCAAGTTAAATTTGTTCACAAACAATAATAGTGTAAACTAATAAAGTTCCGCACTAATTCTAACACAATAATTACTTTCCACTAATCCGCATTAACCATTTGATTTGCACTCTACCATATCGCCAGGCGTAACTAACTTCTAAGCAAGGAGATGTTGCTGATGCAACTGTCCTGCTGTCCCGCAGAGGTTCCAGAATAATTTTCCATTTCTTTGGCGGTGTGCCAGCATAATTTGCGTTTTTACAAGTGCTAGAACAGTCTAGAGGATACTTTACTGCACTGCCTTGACCAAGACACTGCACCTCCTCAGCTAGCCGAGAAATGTGTAGAACAACGCTCTCAAAAATCGATAACGTTATGTAATTATCGTAGCATGAAAACATCCACAATTATCAAAAAGAACAATGTTATATTATGTAGCCTCTTCCAAAACAATTCAACAAGGAGCTTTTTCTTCATTAGGAATAGCAATCTATGTTGGGATTTAACTATGTGAATGGTGACAAAATCAGCCCTCAGTATTCGCGTGTCGACCCAAGGAGTAATTGCATATCATACAAATGCTGGACAGCACGAACTTGGGGAACTTAAATTCTGACATTCATTCTTTCTTAAAGGAGGGGGGTGGCACGCCAGTACTGAGTCTAGTTTCGAGTCATTCTCACGTAAAGGCAGTCCAGGTAGTAAGTAAAGAACTGTCCAGCTCAATATAGAATTGTAACTGTGAATTCTCATTCCCGTTTTAATAGTGATGTGGCAAAATGCACGGCGATCGGATTGTCATTGTAATACCAAATTGTAGGGTCCACCTGTTTGTCGGCGGCGTGGAGTGTGGGAGCATAACAGCCTGGCTAGAGGTGTAAACCGCCGCTAAGTTGAGCAGTAGAACTCCGTGTTGTACGTAACAACTCTTATAACTTACTGTCTCTGTGTGGTTGATATAACGACATAGAAGGCAAATCAATTGAATTCCTGAGGACGTGGAAAGAAAATAGCATAAACATGTGTATTAAAAAAATGGAATTGGGTGCCAAAAGTATAAAGAATATGCGGCATCAGACAAGACTTCAAAAAGGAAGAATACTGGATAATTAGACAAATTAAAGCTACGATGTGTGGAAAGTTGACAGTGTAGTAAGCTTATTGATACGTTTTTAAGAGTGGACAGACTAAGCATATGTTCCGTTTCATGTACTGTCTCAGCAGCAGCTTTACTACCGAGCAAGGAATGTGGTGACGCATGCCATTCCACTGCACGCATCACTGTAATACTACACATTTAAAATAGTTTCGGTGTTACTTGGCTGTCTCTCACACGGTATTTCTTCTAGCGAATAAGAAAACTCACTTTAACAAAATATTCAATAAATTGCACTGACGTATAATGTACGAACGCTCAATCTAATATGCACACAAAATCACAACTAAATACGTTTTATGAACAACTGAACAGTGTTTACAGAACCAGTAGTACCCCACCAACACAAGCACGCACTATCATTCAGTAGACCCCCCTGTTCCACAGGCGTCTCGGCAGCAAAACTGGTGCACGTTTGTCTTTACAAGTTCAATTTTGTAGGTTGTTCTTACGTGTTTCGTTTATCTTGGCAGTGTTAGTTCTGTCTGTTCTATAAGTTAACATGCACGTGTCCGTGGCTTAGCGTCACTGTATCATTGTTTTTTATTTCTTAAATATATTTTTGTATTTTTACTTTTGTAGTTTTTATTTTCTTTATTCGTGTTGTAAAGGATATTCCAGTTTAAACTGAATTTCACATGCATTTTAAGAGTAGCCTATATATTTTTAATAACTATATCCTTATAAATATTTTGATTTTTTCAAATTTTAAAATCATTACTTCTCTTACTATAACACTTTTAAAATTTGCCTATTGTAAAATTATTTCCTAAATAGGCCTACTTAGATTTATTATGTTTGTGTCAAAATTATTTTCCTTGCAATACGTTTCTCTTTCTCATAATAGTTTATATAATGTACGTATGCAACAATTAAAAATAAAGCAAATAACTTAATGAAAGAACAGAAAAAATCATTTTTTCGATCACGAACTTTCACGACCGACCGCCTTGCAAAGAACACTGTACACGAAAGTAGCGTCAAACGAGATTTAAGGTAAGTTTGGTGTTTGATGATCGTTACTTCACTACAGGTTAAACGTTTTCCCGTTTGGTAACCGACGACTTTAACGTTCGTTATCTTTAACGGGTGTATGTTGAAACATAGGAATTACGTAAACAGATATACAAAGATTAACAACATCATGGAGGAATAACAGTAACATTTTACATTACAAAATAAATAATATATATGATATATTTTTTACATTATATTGTAAATAATGTAGCAAACTATATTGTGGCAAAAGACTGGCAACAATTTTTTTACATCTTCTGCAGACGCTGAAAGTGATAAATATTTTGTACAATTTTTTTAAAATCTATGTCTTGGTAAGTATGTGACTACACGTATTTGCCGTAAATAGAATTTAATACGGAAAGTTCAATCAATAGAATATTTTTGTAAAATTGCTACTTCTTCTATTGGCGTAACATCCCAGTATATATTTTAGCCACATCAACGGTTTTCCTCAATTCAGCTCTCTAATTGTATAGTCTTCTTCGTTTTATAAAATGGGCACTACAGATCCTTAAATAAAACATAAGGGGCAAATTCGAAGTGGGCTGGAAATTTACTTCAGTAAATTAGGCTGAAAATACACACCAATTCAACTGTAGACGTTATGAAGCGCCTACAATAAATGAGTTCAGTTTATTAAGTGTTGTTTTGTTTTTGAAATTGTAATAAAACACTAATTTAAAAAACTAAAAACCAATATTAACTAATAATCAAAAACTATGAACTGTATAAAGCATATCTGTTTGGGATTGAAACAGTAAGTAATAACGGTTTAATACACAAATTTTATAAGTTGCTCTGGAATAAATTACTACACTATTTTTATAAGAATTCTGAAACAAGTTTGATACACTGCTTGCTGAACGAACATTCTAAAGTTACCCGTTTACAAGTAGGATATTATCTCAAAATGTATTGTAAAAATTAGAACCACAGTTCAATCATCAGACAACTAGGAATACTTACACGGACAAAATTCTAAATCACAAAACGGCTGTATATGTACCGTAATTAAAAATGTACAAGCTAGAATTGGCCTAATTACGTAATTCAATTTTTATGACTACATTTTTATTTTTCATAATTTATATCTTTATCCCACTGGAAAGTGTCCTTTGCTTTGCCCCCAAAACAGTACTCTGTATTGCCACTGAAAAGAGCTAAATATTAGTAATGACAAATATCAGAAAGAGTTATTGCGTGCAACATATGAAAATTCTGCGCCATCTGGTGTGCGACGCATGAGGTATGTTGCATTAAATCCATTCGCACAATTGATTTAGTACTCCATTAATCTTTCAATGACATTGATCTATTAGATTTAAAAAAGAAATAAACCAAGTTCTCTCTGGCTAAAGAGAAAATGAGTTGCTGGGTCGAAGCTTGTCCCTTGTGTTTGTGTTACAGATGTAATGCCGTTCGTTCAGACATCGCCAACTACTTCCCACGTTTGGTATAAGAGAACTTTTCTATGTATTTAGTGATAAACGTCGACAAGGAACTGTGTGTACTATGGTGCTTAATGACGTCATGATTTGTTTATGTGCAGTCTATAACTTATCTCACTTTTGTTTACAGGTGAAACGTGAAATTATGCCAATGAAACTTACTACGTATACACTAAGAAGAAACAAACTTACAAAGAATGAGGGAGCACTGTTGGAAGACCGAGGAATTGGTAGACGATAGTCTTTGAAATCGGACTGGGAATTTTGCCTAAACTCGGGAAACAGAGAACACGAAGGAGAAGATGAAGAAAGAGAAGAAGGAGGGGAGGAAAAGAAGAAGAAGAACAACAAGAAGAAGAACAAGAAGATGATGATGATTATGATGGTGGTGGTGGTGGTTGTGGTGGTGGTGGTGATGATGATGACGATGATGTGGTAATGATAAAAATGTTAATGTGTATTCCTAATTCCTTCTCATCAGTTTTACTGTGTGCTAGGACCATAGTTCATTATTTGACGCCTTTCTCAGAGTATTTTTATTGCGTGTGTGGTTCTCATTTATCAAAGATCCCAATAACCAACTGGCTAGCAACGTCTTAATGTTTCTCAGTTTCATCAGCTGACTACTTCATTCGGCTAACTACCTACTACAGTCACAACAACAACAACAACAACAACTACTACTACTACTACTACTACTACTACTACTACTACTACTACTACTACTACCACAACTACTACTGCTATTGCTACTGCTAATGATGCTGCTGCTACTACTACTACTACTACTACTACTACTACTACTACTACTACTACTACTACTGCTAGTACAACTACTACTACTACTACTACTACTACTACTACTACTACTACTACTACTAATAATAATAATAATAATAATAATAATAATAATAATGCAATACAGTATCGTAGGCCTACAAGCTTCCGCCATCTCCTGCTCGAGCATTCCTTATTTTGTATCCTTCTTAGAGCCCCATAACAATTTAAATGTCCACCCTCACCTGTATAAAGAAAATAGGCTACATTGTTATTTCCATTTGCTCCTTAATCGTCTCCCTTTTCTAACCATGTCATCCTCCTCAAGTCCGTTTCTAATGTTTTCACTGATTTGTCTTGATATCTCCTACATTTTATTTACAAATACTTTGTAGTTGCGTGTTCAACATGATTGATATTATTTTTGTTCTATACATTTATGTGCATCTGTTGTAATGATGCTTTCCTTTGTGCCTGTTCAATGCTTAGTTTGTTCGTTACTACCTCAAGAGTTCAACATTTTTGTCTGTAAATATCTGATATTCAGGCGACAATTAATTAAGATCTTCTATCTGTGCGTCTCCTTCTGCTCTCTATCAAAGTGTACTCTGTCTTCTTGAACAACATACTACTTGTCCAGTTTTGTAACATACAGTATGCATCAATTCAAACTATGTCGTGTTGACTTGCTGAACTGCTACTTGCCATGTTCTAGACGAGTCCGTGGTCGTGGTTTAGGACTTGAAAATGGCGGAAACACTGAAAGGCCTTGTCCGGACCATGCTGACAAGTAGCAGTTCAGCAAGCAAACACGACAAAGTTGGAATTACAGAGACTGCTAATTCAAATAACAAGATGAACAATATACATCAACCTTGACGTCTACAAATGTGACTTGACGCAAAATGTAATACTATGCGTCGTCGTTAATGCTTCTCCCTAACATTCCATACATTTTTCTCAATGTGCTAAGTTCATGACAAACAATATTTTGAAGATAGTGGGGGTCAAAAAGTATTTTTGCTCCAGAGATTCAATAATTTTAAATTTATGTGATATTGAAATACGAAATTTTACACATAAATATCTTGAAAATTAATATTTTTTGTACTAACAATAAACCTGATAGATTAGGGTAAAAACAGAACAAAGTAATGGTAAGTCTGTATCCTGTTCTCACTTACTCAAACTTGAAGTAAAACCACATGTGTTCGTTTTTAAGGTCGAAATACCTCTTAAGCCTCCTAACAGTTTTTCCTCCCTTGTACCCCATACAACAATTTTCAGTGCATGTGCTACCTCTGTCTAACTTCTGCTGTGGTACCTCTTTCACATGACCAAGGTCCTGATCTACAA
The DNA here is from genome assembly GCA_034769895.1 of Magicicada septendecula. NCBI lineage: Eukaryota > Metazoa > Arthropoda > Insecta > Hemiptera > Cicadidae > Magicicada > Magicicada septendecula. The sequence continues at coordinate 76,718,426 of CM068372.1, read as the reverse complement.
AGACGAATCATTAAATCAGGTACTCCACATAATTAGGAAAATCATCCGTCCATATGCGAGTACAGGTATTTTATTATTGTACCGCCTCCCCATTCTCCTTGCTGTAAGCTTCTCTATTTGATCTCTATTTCTAATTTCAATGCCTCCTGAATCTACTTCTTTCCTTTTTCTATTGGAAACAATAGTTAGGCCAACTATCATCAAGAATTCATTCTACGTGGTCGTATCATTTGAGGCTCTTAACATTTATGGTGCTTAACATTGTTCTATTATATGAACGTGCCTTCTAATATATCTACTGGCGCAGGTAGGGCTTCACCGACGTAGTGAAAGCAACCTACCTAGAAGCGTTGATCTTCATGCTAGTCTTCGTAGTAAGGGACGTTCGGGAAAATAGACCAGCGTTCTGTTTTCTGTAAAAATATCTGCATATTGTAACGTACCAAATTTGGCAGTTACATAGAGTAACCAAATATTACGTCAAGTGACGGGAGATCATGAAAATATTTCAGAGTACATAAAAGAATGTAGACGAAAAGTGTGTATCTACAGAGATATATTATTGAAAAATTCCAACAAAGTAGAAGGAAGAGTAATATTGCATCATCGAGTACAAAAGGGAGAAAGAAAATGACAACGAGCCAATATAAAATGTTAGAAACCAGGCCCAATAGATTCCAACCAGTGAGGGGAAACAACAAAAATCATAACCATTAAAATGAAGAGAAGACAATAGGTTCCAAACAGTGAGGGGAAACAACAAAAATCATAACCATTAAAATGAAGAGAAGACAATAGGTTCCAACCAGTGAGGGGAAGCAACAAAAATCATAACCATTAAAATGAAGAGAAGACAATAGGTTCCAACCAGTGAGGGGAAACAACAAAAATCATAACCATTAAAATGAAGAGAAGACAATAGGTTCCAACCAGTGAGGGGAAACAACAAAAATCACAACCATTAAAATGAAGGAGAGACAACTCAAGAGCAACCACAATGATGGCAAAACAACCAATTTATTTATTAATATATGGAATAATACTATGGAACAATGACTACCACAAATGGAAATATTGAAGAAGATGACGAGAATAAGTGAACATTGATTATCACAAGTAAAGTACAACCCAGGTGAACACCGATAGTGAACAACAATTAAATAGAAGAAGAAAGGAAGAAGAAGAGCAAAGGAAACATAACATGAAGAATGAAGATAATATATGGACAATACAAGAAATCACCATTCACCAAGTATACAAGGAACTATACTAATGACCGGAAGAAGTATAACGATTATCAACTATGAAGAAACCAGTGTTTAGCATAATTAAGCAATCACAAACAGTAATAGTGAAAACTTAATGTAAGTGTGAGAACCTGTAACAAGTTAACCATTTTTAACCCAAATAAACCCAACAGACAATACAAGTGAGAAGGTTTATAACAGAGGAAAATGCGTTACCATTATAGTGGAAGAATCAAAGATTAAATAGTTAAAATGCACAGACAATTAGTGTGACCAGTTTAATCAAGATTGTAACCCAAAATAGATAATCATAAGACCACCAAGAGAATGTGAGATAGAACAGTAAAATCATTGTTCATAGGAACTGATAATAAAAGCTTTGTAAACTTTAAAATGAAATATAACTGAATGCCACAACAGGACAGAACAAGATATAAATAAAGTCCAGAACAAATAATAACAAATAAGCTAGTTTGTTAGGTATCAAACAACCAATGTACCAAAAATTAGGTACAACACAACAAGAAATGTAATACTATTAGATTAAGAATACTTGTGTTATTGTTTAGAAAAATAGTGTAAACATGTGTATTACTTAACAATTAAACCATTGTAATAGAATACCATAATGAAATCATAATAGTAGAATCAAATATTGCATAAGAATATGTTGCACAATTGTTACCAGATAACATGATACATAACCTCATAGAAAGTGCACCTATAACATAAAGTCATATATATTAATCAAACCAAGCAACTATCAACAATTGTTTCAATCAAAGACTAATTATGAATAGTAATGCAAACTAATAAATAATATTTGTACTGAAATACACAGCAAATAAAGCAGATTAAATATGATAGCATAAAGCCAGAAGAACAGAAACCCAATGTGACAAGATAGTTAAGCAAAATGCACTATCAAAACTTGTTCAAAGATGACTAAAAATGTTACCAGTAGTTAGAAAAATATCTAATAATACTATGAGAAAATATCACAATTATAATAATAGTAGTTTTATAATTAAATTATTAGAAACTAACTGACTATAATTGTATAACCAGATGTAAACAGACACTCTGTGACAAGATAGTTAAGCAAAATGCACTATCAAAACTTGTTGAAGGATTACTAAAACTGTTACCAGTAGTTAGAGAGATATCTGATACTACTATGAGAACACATATCAAATGTAATAGTAGTAATTTAGTAGTTGATTTATTAGAAACTAACTGACTGTCATTGCAAAACCTGATGTAAACAAACCCAATACTAAGAATTGGAAAACTTTCAGATAACGAAAGACTGATAAACACATTAAATAAACAAGGTACTATAATTGTACACTATTTTAATTTATAAAATTATATACCTTATGTGGTAAAATAATTGAAAAAGTGACAAATTCAAGAAATGAGAACAGAAGGTTTTTTGATAAGACTATTAATATATGAAAAACAACATTTTTCATAAAACAAAATGTGAACAGATGTAAATAAATATATATATATATTATTGTTAGAATGCCAAACAAATGTAATTAGGTAAGAAATAATAGCGTTATAAGCGATTATAAACAATCGAATATGGTCGTTTGAGGACGCCATTACCAAATATTGTTTGAATGGTAATTACAACTATTTTCTGTATGAAAACGGAAGAAGAATGGACTCGAGACGTTTAATAAGGAGTGTTATAGTGTAATTGGAGCAAGATATGGTGAAATAAACTTATTTATATTAAGAATCACCATATGAGTTTGTGACATGGCTTAGTGAGTTAATAATGGACGGATTTCATCCTTGTTTAGACTTTATCAAAGCAGGAGACGCTTTGATGAAACATTCAGTCGTTCCGCATGATTCAACGAGCAAAGTTCATGAAGAAAAGTGTCAAGATTTTATTTAAACGGTGCGCGTCACCTACATAAGTTACGCTACACACACTAACCTGTACACAACAGAATAATAACGAGTGTCCAGTGCTAAGTGAATTAAAGCCGCAAGTGTCCGCAATCTATTGCCACTAACCATTCGACGATACGATAATTAATAAAAAAGTTATTGCAAATTATAAACTTTTCAGTCATTTTGTATATCGACGCTTACGTCACCGTAGCCTCTAACCCAGACAAAAATTTGTAAAAAATTAAAAGTTTTATTTAACTAAAGTGTTTTGAGGTAGAGAGTTTGACAATTTAAACCAATCAAATGGCTTAAAATAACCAGACAAGCAGGAGACGCTTTGATGAAACATTCAGTCGTTCCGCATGATTCAACGAGCAAAGTTCATGAAGAAAAGTGTCAAGATTTTATTTAAACGGTGCGCGTCACCTACATAAGTTACGCTACACACACTAACCTGTACACAACAGAATAATAACGAGTGTCCAGTGCTAAGTGAATTAAAATAATAAACCGGCCAGTGTATAATAAAGGTCGTGTTTTCGTGTTTTGTGTTTTATAAGAAACAGGGAGTACTCTATTTTTATTATTTAACGAATTGAATTGAAATAATAATTTTCGTTAGTGAACGAAGAATTATTGTTTTGGGACTGCACTAGTCAAAGAGTACCGAAGTGCATTACCCATGATGAAAATTATCAGAATTGGATAAATGAATTATATCGCAATTACTAATTTAAAAAATAAATGTTTTACGATTTTATCGTGATTGAAAAAATTAATACTAATTTAAATATCGAAAATACAAGTGTAATGAACAGTCGCTCATTTGACTCAATTTGTTTGAATTGACGAATAACTAGTTTATTGCGAAAAATATTCTAACCAACTGATAATTATACATCAGATGCAACATGAATAAAATATATGTGTTTATATTATTAAGAATTTAATGAATAATTTACTTATTCAAAATAACTACTTACTTTTGTTAACTAACCTAGAAATAACAACGACAACTTTGTCACCAAGTAATGATTCTGTTCTCAAATAATTTCAATCCAATGAAAGCTATCACAAGAGTTTTTTTTATTATAGATTTTTTCTCTTGCCAATAAATGATTTTTATAACTAACGAATACATAATAATAGTAATTTTTAACAGTGCAGCACAAAGCACGTGTTATCAAAACAACTGCTGTATCCATTCTACTCACCGTACGATAGTACGATATATATCGGTTTATGGTACCGACTTTTATAATTTTCAATATTTGTTTGTTTTTTGTCGTAATTCATTATTAAATATTGTTAGATAAGATAACATCTTGTATCTGGTATCATGCAACTTCCAAGAACACACGAACTTGGTAATGTAACTGAGTAAAGAGGACATAACCTCGTTAACTAAAACTATTGTACCAGACCCCAGTGTTACCAGCCTTGAGATATACAGAGCTCAAGAATTGTTTATAGTAATTATTATTTTGTAAAGACATTATTAATTGATTGTTTTTTAAAAAGAGTTCATGGCATGTTAGAATTGTTAATAAATCCCAATTTATTTACCAGTGGAAAGAGTTTTTGATTTTTTTTAAAATAGTTTAAATTTTACGATCAGTTCTATCAGAAGGTGCCGGTAGGATTTGAATGTTCGATACAATTCAAATTACCGTTAAACCATTATTTTACTTTATTGTGCATGTGCATTGTTTAGGATATTCAAATAGAATATCCGTATATGTGTATAAAGTGTATGTTGCAGCAGAAGAAGTCACCAAACAGAACATTGATAACATCCACATATGGTAAGTGGGGAGGTTGACAGTGAAGTGCTAAATACTCTTTTAAACTAAAAGAATTAAACGTGAACACCCACAACAACGCTACTAATAATCACACAATAATAATCAATAATAATTTGAATTGTAATCTTTATTATCGTTGCAAACGAAAGGTAGATACGTTACAATATTAAACATCTGGCAGCAACGTTTTGAAATTCGGATTGGATAGATGATAAAAGAAATTGATTGCTGTTAAAAAAAAATTGAACTTTGAAAATATTGACAATTTAATACGGAAAAGCAAGTTTGAAGAACGATCTTAGTAAATTATACTTCCTTTCAAGAAGTATTCTGTGTGTGTGTTTTATGTTTTCTATTGTTTTGACGTATCAGAGTTATCGCCCTGGTATTGTTTGTTGTTTTCTGGGATAGGAAGTGGTGTTACAATAAACACATTACATCACAACAGCGGTGAGAACAACACATGTCACTATAGAAACCTGTCTTCCTTCCCATTCACCTACCTCAACAATTGTCCACTTACCTCTGTAGGTGTAACTTGACAGTTTGTTACACTCACAGAGATGTAAGTCGAGACGATGACACACAGTTACTAACGATGGCAACGAAAGGTCGATATTCAAGCATCAAAACGGTTCAAGGCATCAATCACAGCTAAATATTATACAGGAGGTTACTCAGATAGTTGTGTTGCTATCATCTGTAGTGGATAACCTTTTAAAATACTTAATAAATATTAACTATGTTATTTTTATTATTAATCCGGCTGTACAATGTTTACACATTTTCCGAAACCAAAGTTATATAAATGACTGAATTCTTATCCTCCACTGCTGCTTGTCAATCCAAAGATCTTATTCAATTTCTCGTTCCCTCAATATAGTCTGAATCTCTTCTATCCAGGTGTCATTCTTTCGTGTGTCCATACCATCGTACTTTTTTGTTTGGAGAAAATCAACAAATGAATTTTTCATACCCATTCTGTTCCTAATGACTTCATTTTTAATTTTTTTACGTCTGGATACTCTTACCGAACGTCTCCAAAAGTCCACCTCTGCTGTCATTAATTTTGTTCTTGTGTGTTCAAATTAACTATATATTAACTATGTAAGGTTATTATTATTTAAACAGTCACGCGGTTTTGTATCAATACGGCAACATATCTACTCTGTTTTGAGAATTAAAAAGTATATCAAAAAGTAAGTATCTTGACATTTACATCCAAAAGGCGATACTTACACTAATAACATGTTTAATCTCGTAGAGACTAATTTCCTCCCATAATAGTACATATTTAATTGAGACCTGCCTTCATAAGTCTTCGTCTCCAAACATCTCTGTCCTTTGCGCAAACTTGCCAATTCTCTACAGGTACTTCTAGTGCATTATATCGTTTGCATATTCGCGGTTTTAATTTCCGGGTGCTTTGTAAACAGTGGACATTTTACTTTTCAAGGATTCGCAAATTCAGTTACTCCCTACTTGTCTCTTTTTTTCTACAGTATCGGCCATCTGAGGACCACATGCTAATTTCAATTCTTTTTTGCTTGTTCTTTTCTTTTCCTCCAATATTCATTCATCTTTCCATTATGTATTTTCTTCCAGTCTTCACTCTACTTTGAACCTGCGTTTTTTCTTTTCCTACCCTGGACTCCTTCTATTTTTAACACTTTTGCCCGAAGAAAATTGTTTTAATTGCTTCTTCTGCATTTATATTAATTTTTTTCTAAATCCATTTTGACTTCTTTAACCCAACTTGATGCTGACCTCTTTCCCCAGAGATATCTGAGGATCTGTTTTGTTAACCTACTGTCGTCAATTTTATATAAATGTCCAAAATATATTAGTCTTACTTGTCACTTTATTATAAGTAAATTTTTATACACCTAGATTTACATATTAGATCTATACTGAATGCACAATTACACACAATTCTCAACTCACATCTTCCATATTAAGCTCAGATTTTTTTGCAAATTTTTCTAAGATGCTTCTGACATTTTTCCAGACATATTATCTGAGAGTTTATAATACGAATATACGTTTCAACTGGTCTTAACTTTCAACTAACGACAACTTGGTATACCTTAAATTTAACAATGATTGGGTAAAGTACATTTTTCCCTTCATTATCCTTTATTTCGCTTCTCTACTTTACTCTATGACGTAGTTCCTATGTTAGAGGACAGGAAATCCTATTTGAAAATTGTAAGTTGTATATGTTTTATTTATTCATTTTGCTACCTAAATATTTTGATTGTTCCCCGTTCCTCTGGCGTTTTCAGCAAAACACTTTGCCTACTGTCTTCCAACCTAAGTCCCTACAAGGATTCTTGTAAGGACTCATAACCTCAACTACAAGCGCTTCTTTCTGTCGTTTTCTAACTATGAATATAAGTTATTTGTCTTCGCACGCAAGTACTTGTATGACTTCACAACTAAAATTTTTAATGGTCTCATTTCAGTGTACACTGACCCTACAGTTTGTTTGATAACACTGCCTAAGTGCAATTGGATTTTAAAAATGTATAATTACTTAACTATCCTTCACATTATAAGTGTTAAGTATTATTATATACTTTGTAAATGTTTTAGTATATTGACCTGTTATGTATATTGTAATAAAACGTTTCTAACGGTTTATGATTAAATTTAAGATGTAATAAAACTTTGGTTGTTAATTAAACCTTTTTTTAAGCGTATCTGTTATTTCTGTTGATATTTATGTTATGTGTTTATTCCTCGCATTTGTTAGATTTATTGAATTATAATTTTAAATTCTGAATGACTCTTCCTTATCTATTATTTCGAGAGTTAACTGAAGAGAATTATTCAGTCCATCTGTTCAAATTTGAATGTAACGGTTGGATTGTCCCAAAACAAATTCTCAACGTTTACATTCGATCTTCATCTTAACCCTATTCGTTGAGGTTAATTTTTGTTTTGTAGTTTCTAATATTCTTGCGGCTTGCCGACGTCTTCTGGATCTCCGTGAAGATAGAATGAATCCTGATTGTACCTCACATTCAAGGAATAAAACACATGGATATGATTTTTGTAATATTAATATTTAATCTTTGCAACATTAATTCAGTTTAGGAAAAATTATCATTTCGAGACACACGCTAGCAATAATCGATTTTTATCTCAGGGTCAACAGTAAAAATGAATTAAATATATAAAGTGTGAATTCTTTTGGCTGCTACGAAAGGTTTCCTCAATTAATAACAAACAATATAGAGTACATTACAATGTAATCTTAATACTTATGATCTAATGTGATATTAATAACAATTATTAATGTTGAATAAAATGGCTTGCAATATTTCGTTTCGTTATGGGGCGCAATGCATTCTGGTTATGACATGACGTTACAAACATGGCCGCCTCGTGGTCAGTTAATGTGTATAACATTGTCCCCAATGTTTTTTAATAAGGTATGTTGTTCACTTTGTATTCACTACTTCTTATATACTGTTTTTTCTTTTCTTTATAAAACGTCCATCAGTGATTAATTGTGGTGTGAGTTATTGGTGTTACTAGTGACTGTTCATGTTGGATTACTAAAGTTGTTTGGTTAAGAAATTTGTAGAATACGTTACAATTCTTAGTTAAGTTTAGTTAGGCTTCTTCTTGTTAATCACTTGATATTTTCTTATTTTCTTACTGGTAGTCGTTCATATTTGGTTAGATGACCTTTGTTAATAATTTCATTATTTTTCTGATTTTGTTGGTTATAATTTATTCTTCTAATTTTGGATCCTGGTTTTAAAATTTGTTACATAATATTCTTCTGCGAGCATTCCTCAGCCGTATTAAATCGTGGTTAACAATCAAGTGTCTAATTTCTTCTTTTTGTCATAGAAACTGACCAAACCTTCTTGGATTCTGATTGGCCCATCAGGCAAAGTTCAAAAGTTAGATGACCAAAACCCGTCAATTACATTACATTTTATAATTTGCCTTTAACTTATTATTTTAGCATTATACACTAATAGTTAATACAATGTTTATGTGGTTAATAAAAATAAAATTACAAATCATTTGATACTAAACATGTCCTGGTTTAGTCCTGTAAAATTTAGTACTTGGTGAATTTTACATTTATCTTATTAAATAATTTATAATGATGGATGACAGTTGACTATGACCCCTTGATATTACATTATTTTAAATTGATTTGCTGGTAACATGAAACTTATATAATATAAACAAAACTCCTAATGATACTCCTTATATTAACAATTATAATTTCCTACTTTAAATAATTGCACACTGTTAAACAATTGTTTGTGTGATAATTCCTACATCACGATTGTCAATCATGATCGACCACTTCTTAATCTAAATAATAGCACAGTTTCAACTGTAGTTTATGTGACTATTATTAGGCAACCTTGTATGTGTTTATTATCACTCATAGCACTATAAGTGGTTGTGCCCTTTTTCTCACTTTAATTTATAATAAGACAGATTTTTATTGGCCTATTATACCTATAGTTCACACACATTTTACATTATGAAATGGTTGTACTCTTTATTGTTTTATTAGGTTTATTTATTTAATGTTGATTATAGTTCTTTATTTTATTTTTATTTGTTTACTGCCCTATCTTACTGGGTAAAGTCTGGTTATATTGTTTTAGTCATAGTCAGGTCAATAGTTGATGTTGTTGAGTTATATTCGGTTCATTAATTATCTTCAAAATTTGATGATTTCTGTTCATTAGTTGTTGATTATTGTGTTTGGTTCCATCCTTGAATAAGCTTTCCGCGATTATTATTTATAATTATTCTTACAGCGTTCCGTTTCGTTACAATATTATACGTGAATGTTTAAAAACCCTTTATTTTAATTTTGTCGCCACACACACCCTCTCTGTCACTGTCTCTCTGTCTCTGTCTCTGTCTGTCTGTCTGTCTCTATCTATCTATATATCTATCTATCTATCTATCTATCTATCTTACTCCTCAATCTCATAGAGTGTGTACACTTTATATATCGCTTTATAATACAGTGACATTTATGTTTTACGGCTTAATGATAGGTCTTTTTGTAACAAAAATCTATAGAGTAAAGTAATTAATTCTAACCGTATTAATGTACTTTTTAGCCAGACTGAGAATGTTTGAAAATACAGTCCATTTTTGTGTGTTAAGATTGTGCTATACTTTATTCCGAAATCACAGCATAACAAAACTATCAGATGTAGTACTGCCAACAGAATTTATAGCGTAGAATATTTGGCCATAAAAGTTCAAAACGATTTGTTAAAATAAATATTTGTCCTACCCCCTTAACGGTAAGACGAAGGAGAAAAGTCATTAAACTAACGAGGTAAGTTATTTTCCTTCTGCGGTTGTCGATGACATGTAAACAGTTAACTTTTTCCTGTGTTATTAAAGTTAAGCCTCGATACTTTGTAATAATAATTTATCTCTGAGCTAATGTACCTGTGCTTTTTTGAATGTCGCAGTAAATTTATAAACTTTGTAGCTGTGTAATGCAGTTACTTTTTGTAATATTCGGGTTGATATTTCTTAGTGTAATTCAAAGCGTTTTTTCAAGTCAATGCCTATCTAGTATACAATACGAAAGTAAAAATAAGAAAGTATCTTAACACATCAAACAATGTTTTGATTACAGCTTCCTGAACAGACGAAAAACTTAATCGATTTGATAATGTGAACAATATACAACAGATAACCTATTATCGGTTGATGTCTGTTCTCAAGTTTGCAGTTGAACTGTCAAATTAGAATATTATTATGTTTGGTAGACAGCGTTAGTACTTAGGTACCGCACTTAGATACTTAGGTACTTTATGTATCTAAGTACAATAGTGTGAGTAGATGTAGAATACAAACTAACTTTTAACGTTGAACGAGTTCACTCGCCACTGGACACTGAAGCTGTCACTTCCGGCGTGTGTCCCACGATACACACATTTTTAACCGCCACGTTTCGTCGTCGCTGCGGGCTATCAGAGGGCTGCGGCTCCTGATGGCTTGCTATGACCACTCCAGTTTCCCGCACATGTGGTTTCGGAGAACCTATCAAACAGGTTTAGGCTTTGCATAGGCTCGCTGCGATTATTCCATGCTGGTACAGAGAAAAGATTGTCTCTCGCTTCAGTCACATAATTTAGAATATATACATTTTAATGTTTGGAAAAGAAGGAATGGAAAGGAGTTGAATTGAAAATATCAATGTGTAATGGCATACTTTCCAAGCGGTCATGGAATTCAAATATTTGGGTACCTACATAAACAATGAAAACAAAATCAGCTATGCTATTAATCAGTGTTAATGGAGTTTTTATGCTCATCAGAAAATTTTTAGATTAAGTTTAGTCAGCAAAAGAACCAATCTTAGATTTTACAAGACCTTAGAAAGACTAGTTGTGACGTATGCTGCAGAGACCTGGACACTACGTAATAGTGACATACATAATTTAAGAATCTTTGAAAGAATAATTCTAAGTAAAATCATCTTTAGACCAATGAAGGAAGGTGAAGAATGGCGCATATAGGGAATTGGAGGAACTGATAGAAGTCGAGGACTGAGGATCAGCTATTTGGGAAAAGTGTTGCGCGTGGAAGACGACAGAATGTCCAAAGCAATTCTTAGAGTGACAATAGATGGGCAAAGAAGGAATGGAAGACCTAGAAGAAGGTGGCTACAGGACGTAGAAGATGACCGCAGGAGGATGGGTATCGGGGATTGGAGCGGAGGCTGGAGGACCGAGATATTTGGAGGCGACTAGTCGAGAATGCCAAAGCCCATCGTAGGCTGTAGCGCCAGAGGAATGAAATAAATGAAGGACGTATTAATATTTAATAAAAACTTAATAGCACAGAATAGAGGATGGACGACTACCTAAGGTTGCCTTTCGATATAGAGCCTTTGGTACAACAGATGTCGGGAGACCGAAAGCGAGATGGAGAGACACTGGGCGAAGACGAACAAGCAAAGTGCCTACTCCCTGAGGTACAGAAGAATAAAAAGAACTTAATAACCTATTTTGCAGGGGTGTTTATGCTTGATTCAACATATTGTTCTATAGTACTAGTTTAGTGATGCTCTTAAATGCAGGGGCAGTTTCCCTTAGATGAATAAATTACATCTTTATTAGAGATGACTGCAGAGATACTAGATGATTGTGACCAACCACACAATTATTTGCTTAACACAAATGTTAATTTTTTTAAGCGTGCAAATTAGTTAATGTGTTCGATGCTATTATGGATGAAATCCATTTGCCCAAATCAAATAGCTGTTTGGTTTGTTGGTACCCAGTGGTCTATTAAATAACTGATTAGCGCCATTCTCTCAGTACGGCAAAGTGTTCAGTGTTCAGTTCTGTATAATGTTCTGCTACTTAGATATATTTAATTAAGCGTGCAGTGTATTTTAACGCCACTGCTAGTGTGTATAGCCTATGTTTACAAATCAATTATAAGTAACTTTATAAAGTGAACATAATTACATTGATTATCATATTAAAATTTTGGAAAATCTTCACTACTAAAACAAAAGTAATGGCGTTTCGAGGTAAGGAGCCAATGAGAACAAAAATAGTGATTATTGATCGAATTTTAAAACTGTTGAGCCGCTTTAATTATTTGAGAAATGGTATTGACTATGATAGAAATTCTGACGTTGATAAGTTAGGTTAATTCAAAATACAGTATCTGATTGGCAAAAATATGTTTTTAAGCTTCATCAGACTTGCAAACAAATGCAATATGAAAATTTTTACAATAAAAACAAAGTAGCTAAGGAGACTTTTGTATGTCAGTATGTCAGTGACTTTTGTCATTTTTCTTCATTACATTTTTCAATGACATTACTAACTGTTTTGCTACTTTAACTGTGAGCAACGGAACATTGTTTTCTTTTTTTTCGACAATCTTTGAAGAGACGTTGTGACTAGACAGCTACAAATAAACAAATAACAGGAGCTAATAAGAACAAAAATAATTATTATTGAGCAAAGTCTAGAGCACATGAACCACTTTAATTATATGGGAAATGGTATTGGCAATGACAGAAATTTTAGGTAGGTAAGTTCCAAACGATCTGTGAGACAATCAACCGTATTTTGTAATTTACGAAGTTATGGCAGACCCTGTTTTGTCCTATTGGTGTGGATTATGTTCAACAACCAAAAACTAAACAGTGAAATACAGGCCTTCAAAATGCCATTCTTAAGAGTAGTTAAAAGGTGTTATAAACTTGGTTGTAATACAATATGAGGCAAAAAAAAAAGAGTTTAATGTTTTTAACTTAATTGAAAAATCAAAAAAATTAGAAACAACGGTGGAAAACACATAAAATGTCAGATTTTAGACTGACCAAACAAGTCTGGAAACACAGGCTCGTATAACTATAGGACTTATGTACGAGGGTAGGCCCAGAGAGGGATGGGTAGAGGTTTTCTGAAGGCGGAATAAGCAGCACCTTACCCACGCCGTCCCGTGAAGAAGAAGAAGAAGATGATGATGATGATATTTCTCTTAAACGCCCGTAAAATGTTTTTGCCTTTCGTCCTTCCAATATGTAGGCCAGATTATTATTGGCCCTGTTTTGTGGTTAATGTAATTCACTTAATCGCTTGCCACTGAATAAACTTGAATTCCGTAACTAATAATTTCATCAATGTAGGTGTAATGTAAAATTGATCTAATAGGGTGACTGTTACTTTTAACGGTCTTCAAAAATATGATTAACAAAGTTGAAGAAGATTTGAAAGTGTTGATTATTTTTAAATTCCATAACCCGTTTTTTATATCGGCTGACTTAATAATATTTATCTTTAATAACTGTAAATTGTATACGACTGAACATGACGTTATTAATAGAATTCTACTGCTCTTTGGATTGAAAAAAGAAGAGAATTTGTGGAACCTGGTAGGAATTGTTACATTGTTAGTTTAATACAGTTGTTGATCAGCGTAGTCGCGGATGGAAAATTAATGGATGTTTCAAACGAAGTGATAAGAGAACAAAAGATAATATAGACACAACTAATTCATTTCCGCTGTAAGTTACTTGATTTACGGCGCTCGTTAATTAACTCGTTATTCATTCATATTCTTTAATCTAGATATTCTATGGTCCTAAGCGTAATAATTAAATTATTCTTTTGTCGTTAATCGTTGACTGTAATTATTACTTGCATTGAAGTATTTAGTTCTTAGTGCACATAAGCAAAATGTAACTCTCCATAATTAAGATAGGCGAATGATAACATCAACAAACAGACATAATTGTTAATAAACGTACGTGCGCTCATAAATACACATGTGTGAGTGTACGCGTATGTGCCTCTTCTGATAGTTCCTACCCGTGTTGGATGTTGGATATCATTCAGACAATTTTAACTTTCTGTACTGCTGGGGAATAAGTTAGTTGTATTCATGCCAACCAGGTCCTTAAATTTCTCAACTATGATATTCTCAGTCGCCCAACTCCTCTCTTACCAAGTACTTTTCCTTGTAGTATGGACTGCAATAAGTAAAATCTCTGTTCATTTCTCATGAGATTAAGTCCCAGATACTGAAGTTTCTTATCTTTACTGTGTTAACAACTTCCCTTTCTTTCTTCATCTTTCTAAAAACTTTAAAATTAGTTATATGTGCTATCCATGATCAGCTGTTCTGTGTTAAACAACCCCTAGCTAAAGCATGGGACCATGGCGTTGACGTTCATCAGATTTTTGTGGACTTCAGACAGGCGTACGACTGTATAAATAGAGAAAAACTGTACACAATATTACATGAGTTTGGCATACCAAATAAATTGGTAAAACTAATCGAAGCTACAATGGACCACACACAAACGTTCGTTCGTATTCAAGGCCAACTAACAGACCCTTTTGAAATAACAAGGGGATTAAAACAGGAGACGGGCTGGCCCCAGTTCCCTTTAACATATGCATGGAATACGCTATAAGGAAAATGTCCTCCAACGCTTGCAATTTACTATTTAATAAGTCTACACAAATTGCAGCATATGCTGATGACGTGAATCTAATGGGACGGTCTAAGAGATATTACGGAACTCTACTTGGAACTGGAGGAGAATGCAAAAACAATAGGTCTGACTATAAATACAGACAAAACCAAAGCTATGACCCAAACAAGAAAACGTCGAATAGCACAGAATCTAACAATTGGAGAGGAGAACATTGAGATCGTGGAAAGATTTACATATTTGGGAGTGGAGATGACAAGGGACGGCAGCGGGGAAGGAGAGATAAGAAGAAGAGTCACACTAGCAAACAAAGCTTACTTCCCTTTGTCACAAGTATTCCGGTCAAAAGAGATACATAGGGCCATAAAAATCCGTATATATAAAACTATTATCCGACCAATAGCCACCTATGGCGCAGAAACCTGGATAATGACAGCAAAAATAACAAACTTTCTCAACACCTTTGAAAGGAAAATTTTAAGAAGAATTTTAGGCCCAATTAACGAGAATGGAGTGTGGCGGATACGTTTCAATCATGAGTTTATCAGCTGTATAAAGAGCCCACAATAACAACATATATAAAAATCCAAAGGCTCCGTTGGGCAGGGCACCTAGTTAGAATGGAGAGGAGCAGAGCACCTAACCGATTGTTCAACGGAAGAATGGAAGGCCGCCGTCCAGTTGGAAGACCCAGAAAGAGATGGGAAGATGAAGTGAGCGAAGACTCAAGATCGCTGCTACATATCGACAATTGGAAAAGAATGGCAAAGGAGAGGGATGCCTGGAGGCATAAACTGGAGGAGGCCAGGGCTCAAATTGGGCTGTAGCGGCATTGGAGAGAGAGATGACCAAGAAAAAATGCTCAAGAATGAATACGTTTTTATTAATCTGGGCACAGTGGCAAATAGCCTACTTCGACACATGACTCTGTATTATACCATGTGTTAGACGACATTGGATTATATTTCCCTTTTCTTTTGTGTTGGAGTCATGTAGGTATTGAAGGTAACGACAAGACTTGCTGCAGTCAGGCCTACGATTGCCGCCCCCCTCTTGCTGCAGTCAGGCCTACGATTGGCGCCCCCTCTTGCTGCAGTCAGGCCTACGATTGGCGCCCCCCTCTTGCTGCAGTCAGGCCTACGATTGCCGCCCCCCTCACGATACAAAGCTATCTGCCACAATCATCATTCCAAATGTGTGGTTCGGCCATCACACCGACGTCTGCCGCAATGCCCCGGCCTGTCTACGATGTTCTCTGGGACATTCAACCCAGGCCTGCACTGTGGCGGACAAGACCAAATTCCGCTGCATCAATTGTGGCCAAGGCCATGCAGCAAGCAACGTAAACTGCCCGGTCTATAAGGCGGAGCTCCTGCGGAAGCAAAAGCCGCAGGGGCCCCTCCCGAAGCCACGGCAGCCAGCTATGCAGCCCCAACCTAGACAGCCTAAAATGCAGGCTAGGCCTCAACCTCAGGCACAACCGGCACGGCGCGCGCCCTCTCCGGCTCCACCTCCAGCCCCTGCAAAGGCAACTAAACGTACCGCGTCTCCTTCAGAAGCAGAGACACGCCCAGTAGCTGTCATCTCGGTTTTGGAGCCGGAGAAAGAACCCTCCACCTCCGCGGAACCTCCTACTCCCGCCTCTGAACCAGAGGTAGCCTCGCCGCCCCTGCCACCTCCGCGATTTCCGCGAGCAGGCATCAAACCCAGGAACAAAGGGATACCCACACCGGATGCTCGGCCCCGAGCTCCTGCCGGCCCACAGCCCAAGAAAAGTCCTGCTTCCCGGTATAAGTCCGACGAAGCGCAACAGCGTACTTTTCCTGCCGCTGATTCAAAACCGTCTGGCCCTGGTCCTATGGCTTCCACCACGACCCGATCTGCCGTAACACCTGGTCGCTCTTATGCGGCCTCAGTTTCCAGGCAAACCGCCCAGTCCGTCACTTCCAATGACGCACAGTTCGTCCGCGGCTTTCTGTCTAGCTACGACCTCCCGAAAGTCGCATCTACCTTCAGGTCCATCCGAGACCGCCTGGAAACTGCTGCTGACCCAACTGAGAGATTCATGCTCTTGGTGGAAGCCTGCGAAGTCATAGGTCTTCTATGAACCGAGCCCTTAGACGAGATCTCTCGCTCGTAGCCTGGAATGCTAACAACATCGGTACCAAGCATTCCGACCTTCTTGAATTCCTGGCTCGGTTCAAACCCGACGTACTTCTCCTCGGGGAAACCCACCTGACCCCGGCGAACCGGTTTCGATTACCAAATTACGTGGTCTATCGGGATGACCGAGTTGGCCGACGAGGAGGCGGCACGGCGATCGCGGTGAGGACCTCCATAGGTCATCATCGTGTCGCTTTGCCGCAGCTTACCAACCTAGAGGCCACCGCCATTGAGGTCCACGGAGCTCTTGGCGGCGTCCTCGTGGTCTCAGCTTACAAGCCCCCACAAGCTGAACTCCTTGTCGGCGACCTGGATGTCATCTTCGATTCCCATCGAAGGGTAATTTTGGCCGGCGATCTGAATTGCAAGCATCGCGTTTGGAATAGTCGCTTGACTACTCCGAACGGGAGGCGCTTGCTCAGTTTTGTTGAATCGCGCCGGGCGATGGTGTTTGGTCCAGCGCAACCCACGTTCTTTCCGTCACTGCCTAACGCGGCTCCCGATGTTCTGGATATCGCGGTGACCCAAGGAATTGTCTGTCCGATCGAGGTATTCTCACTTACGGAGCTGACATCCGACCACAACCCTATCTTGGTCCACGTCGCTACCCAGCACGCCTATGCACGTTCTGACAAGCAGAAGGTTATCGATTGGGATCGCTACGGCCCGGCCTTGTGCCGTAGATTGCCGCCAGCGGCCCCACTCGATTCCGTTCGCCTCCTAGACGAAGCAGTTGCGGGAATCGAAGAGGCAATCATCTCGGCTATAGGCGTGTCTTCACGTACGCGAGCTGGCTTCACGCCTGACTACCAACGCATCCCTGAGGAAGTCTCTCTTCTCGCTCGCGAGAGGAACTACTTCCGGAAACGTTGGCAGAGGACCCGTGATCCGGCCGATAAGGCAGCATACAATCGGCTCACCGGACGACTGCGTGGCAGTCTGAAGGCGTTCCGACGTAGCTGTTGGGAACTCGACGTGGCCCGAACAGGGGATGCGGACCCGCAATCTCACCCGTACAGAATACCTACCGCATTGACGGGACGGAGGCGCCGACCTCCACTTCCCGCCATTGTTGGACCGTTCGGTCGACTCCTGGGTCGCCCGGAGGAGAAGGCCGAGTACTTGGGCTTGTGTTTCGAGCGACAGTTCGCTCCCAACCCGCCCATGGACTGGGACTTCGACGAACAAGTCGAGATGGCTGTGGAAGACTTTCTGTCTCTTCCGATCACGGCGGAGCCCGAACCCATCTCTTTGGAAGAGGTCTCAGATCGGCTCGCTGAACTTCAGCCAAGAAAGGCTCCAGGCCCGGACGGTGTTACCAACACCGCTCTACGACTTCTTCCCGGGCCTGGAGTTCAATTCTTGACTGATTTGTTCAACGCGTGTCTTAGACTGGCCTACTTTCCCAAGAAATGGAGAAAGGCGACGGTTATCGTGATCCCGAAGCAGGGAAAGGATACCACCCGCTCGGAAAACCTCCGGCCTATCAGCCTACTTTCCGCTACGTCCAAGGTTTTCGAGCGCCTCGTACAGCGTCGTGTACGAGAACATCTAACCAACTTTGACGTGCTGGTCCCCGAACAGTTCGGCTTTCGTGTGGGGCATTCGACCACTCATCAACTGATGAGACTGGTGGAAGGCATCACGGAAGCCGGGTGTCGGAGAGAACGGACCGTTGGCTGTTTCTTAGATGTTGAGAAAGCCTTCGACAGCGTATGGCATGATGGCCTTTTATTCAAACTTAGGGAAGTCCAGCTCCCGGACTGCTACCTCCATCTGGTTGCTAGCTTTCTGACGGAGAGGACCTTCTGCGTGAGAGTTGGCGATTCTGTCTCTTCCGAGAGACGAATCACAGCCGGCGTCCCTCAAGGTAGTGTTCTAGGCCCCCTTCTGTTCTCGATCTACGTCAACGACGTGCCGAGACAGCCTGGAGTCCAGATGGCCCTCTTCGCTGACGACACGGCCGTATTTACGGCCGATCGTCATGAGGAAAGGGCCGTCCTACGACTGCAGCGCCAGCTCGACACGCTCGTGGACTGGACTGAGAATTGGAGAGTGCAACTCAACGCCACCAAGAGTGTAGCCGTCGAATTCTCCAAGCGACGAAAGAATCCCGTTAGGCAACTACGTATCGGCAGAACGTACTTGCGCTGGTCCAGCGAGGTCAAGTACCTCGGCTTACACCTCGACCGTCGGCTCACCTGGCGTACCCACGCACAGACAGTTCTTAAGCGAGCATCCACTCGCCTGTGCGCACTGTTTCCACTCCTGATCAGCTCAGCCATGACCAGGAAATTGGGTAGGATGATCGTCGGCGCGTATCTGCTGCCGGTCATTACCTACGCCTGCCCGGTCTGGGGTTACCTCGCCGCAATGCATAAAAAGAAGTTGCAGAGCGTCCTCGACAGGGGGCTTCGGCTAGCGGCCAAAGTCCCCCGTCGCTTCTCATCTCGCCTTCTAAGGAGAGGACTTGGCGTCCGCTCCTTAGACGACACTTTCAGGCGGCTTGCACGCAAATTTTATGCACGTGCGGCGAGGTTCCCAGGCAATCCTCTAGTGACTGGGCTGGGAAGGTACCGTATACGCCCAGGTGGTTCGTGGAAACGCCCTCGGTGCATACTGCGCTAGCGTAGGCTAGCACAACAGCCGAGAATCGGCCTGCTATAGAGCACGCGCCCTACTTGGGCAGGGCCACGAGGCAGGAGCTCCAGAAGGTAGCTCGGAACTCAGTTCCCGTGCGGTTCGTCTCTGCGACGCACAACCGCAAAGCCCAGAGCGAAAAAAAAAAATAAATAAATAACTCACTGTTGCTTGTTCCCAGTCCATTGGGAGACGTGTTCGGCGTATCATCTATTCGAACACATTTCTTTCTTTTGCTACTGAAGATGGCCACCGGTGGTGCGGCCGAAACGTTTAGCAGCATTTTTAGCAATCGACCACGGCTTTTCAGCCCGGAAGTTTTAGAAAATAATCGTAATGTAGTTGACTCCTGATATCCTCATGTCTGACGCACTGGAGCCTGGATATTCCACAAGATCTTCTCCAGTAGTTTGATCACATTTTCACTGTTCAGGAGTACATACGTAAGATGCTACTTTACACCAAATGAGCGGATTGACATTTCTAGAGCTTTTATGGACGGACTGGAGAATACTATACAAGAAATGGAAGGAGACACGATTTTGACTGGCGATTTCAATGCTAGGGCTTTAAAGCGACGCATACCTGAACCAGACTGCAGAGGAAAGCTAGTAGTTGAGATTTTATCCAGGCTGATTGGGAGACTGTCAACATTCAGGCAACTTGGATATAGGAAAACTACTTTAGATATCTCTCTAGCATCGGATCGTGTAGCACTAAGAATACGGCAGTAGTGCGTCATGCATCATCGAGGATTGTACAGCGAGTGACCATCAATCTATAACTTACGGCGTTTGTCAGGAAAGGCGGATACAAAGAAATGTATCAGACAGGCCACGTAGATGGAATACGGCGAGAATGGATTAGGAAAATATGTCTTCTAACCCGCAAGCTCGGAGTTTTATCGTTAGAAAAGCCGCAGGATGTGGGGAGAATGCAAAATATTGTAGATGCCCTTTGCCCATCTCACCCGGTGAGAAAAACAGAAAGTGGAACGACAGAGCCCATATAGATCCCGATATCCAGCGAAGATGAATTGATACTATCAGTGGACTCACTACAAACTAAAAAGGCACCAGCGCCAGACGGCATACCAGGAATGGTGCTGAATGCTGTGGTGCGGACTCACCCTCAACTGCTACTGCACATTTTTAACATTTGTCTCAGATCAGGAGTTTTTGTACACGTTGAAAAAGGGCAAGGCTGGTTCTTATCAGTACAGGTGAAGGGGATGCCAATTCATTAACATCCTACAGGCTTTTGTGCATGCTGGACACTGGCGGGAAGATGCTAGAAAAATTAATAAAGCCTTGTCTTTTGCATGCTATAAAAGTCTCCGGAGATTTATCCAACAGACAGTATGGTTTCCGGAATGGCAAGTCTACAATAGACGCAGTTAGTATAATAGTTTAAGCCGCAAGGATAACCGAACGAGGAAACCACTTCTCGCGGCCAAAATGCTTCTTGGTCACGCTGGACGTCACAAACGCGATTACCTCAATACAGTGGAGTGATATGCGTGACGCTTTGGGCCACTTTCGGATATTCAAGTAACTGTTGCGGATGATTAGAGAGTACATAAGTGATAGGACATTTCTTTATGATACTGCAGCAGGATGCAGGATTAAAGACGTCACAGCAGGAGCAGGACAGGGATTCTTGTCAATTCTTGGGCCAGTCCTGTGGAACTCTTTATATGATGGCATTCTACGGATGGACACGCCTGACAATGGGGTACACTGATGATATTGCAGCGGTAATTATAACACGAGATGTAGAGCTGACTCAGAGCAGATTAAGGCGTGTTATGTGACGAGTCAGTTCCTGGATGACAGACCACGGCTTAGAACTTGTATCTGCCCAACATCTTACTATTGCAGGTTGGTGTGCAAACAAAAGCCGTAATTAAGTATCTGGGGATACTACTGGATACAAAGCCTACGTTTTGGGCACAAATACAACGAGATGCTGGTAAGGCCGCAACAGTGATCACGGCGCTGAGTAGAATTAAGGTTAGCCATAAGGTGCGACGATTACTCGTGTCAATTACGCACTCAGTACTACTTTATGGTGCGGAGATCTGGGCTGATCTACTCAAACTCAAAACTCTGGGCTGGGGTCAAACGTCCCTCTTCCGGTCGGTGTTCGTCGAAGCCGGGGCTTCCTGCGTCGTCACAGCCGGCGATGTGGTGGTTATGTAGTGTCAAGGTCGGTGTTGTAATCCCCTCCCGTACGTCGTACATCGCTGGATTTCGGTGAGGGATTGCCATTCGGAAACCCTTCGTAGGCGCCGAGGGTCCTCCGTCTTCGCGACTCTGCAGAGGCAACGACTTCTCTACAAGAATCCTCTGGAGGCGCCTGGGGTCAAACGTCACTCTTCCGAATAGGTTTAGTTGCAGCCGGGGTTTCCTGTATCGTTACAGTCGGTGATGTGGTAAACTGGTAAAAAAACTGCATAATTTGGATAAACTACAAATTTTGCGCCGGTGTGGTCGAAATATTAAAAAAATTTGATTATTGTTTCCGTAGTTACGGCCAATTTTTATTTAAAATTATTGTTGTTCAGCTATTTTTATTTGTTTGTATATTTTTATTTGTTTGGCATTGTGTATTGAGACTGAAGGTAAAAAGTCCCGCTCTTGAATCAGCAATAAAATAGGGATTGATTTGGGGGGGGGGGGGAGATCCAACACGTAAGAGAAATTCTCCTTTCGCCGCCAGGAAATTTAAAATTCTCCTTTCAAAATTTTATGAAACCTTATTCTTTAGTCCTATTGAGAGAAAATCATACAATTGTTTTTGGTTTTTCTCTCAAGCTTAATTTTTTTCTATATAATCAAAAACAGCTTTTTGAAGGGTCCTGAACTGTATTTTACATTTTGATATAAGACTTTTTTTAATCAACTAACTTTTTATTATTAGATTGTAGACTTTTATATAGATCTGCATAACTCCACTTGTCGCCTTTGACGAGTCAGTCTGATTTGAAAAATGGAAGTTTCAAACAGGTAGTTAGAAGCATAATAGGCTTTCTTAATATTTATTGATTCCGAATATTTTACTGTTCAGATATAGAAGATGAATCCAGCATGAACTTTTTATGACTCAAAAGCTTCAGGAAGAATATGCAAAACTGGGGCTTACCATTATGTCACTGAAACATAGCATAAATAATAAAATATAGTACACGCGGATAATGGAGTGTACAGAGATACTGTATTTGTTCACCTATAATATAATAATTTCAGATGCTCTCAGGTATCCAGTTATAATGTTCCAGCAAAGATCAAAGGCATGCTAGTGAAATATAAACTAAAATTTATCAGAGGAAAACGTCTTTTAATATAATCTTGTTTAATGACAGAATTTATAAAGAAAATGAGTCTACTTTATATACCATTATTATTAAAAGTATTCCAATCCATGGGCGGTTACATACAGGGCGGATGTTTCCGCTGCGGAGAATTTACCATCGCCGCCGTTCCAACAGTGGCGCGAAGAACTACACTGGAGTTGACACATTCGGCGGAAAAATAAACGCTCGGTAGATTTGCCGTTGGCGGTAGCTGTTGTAATTAAACGCGAGATCCTCTCTCGTTATACTTTGATTATTTAGTATATTTAGTATTATTTAGTATTTTGATTTTTTTGTTTAAATAAAATTTAAAAAAAAATTATTTAATTTCGGTTTAAACGAATTCGCGGTTTTCTTCGATGTTTTATTTTCGATAAGATGAATCAGTGTAGGTGACTTCTCGCTGGAATTAGAAGTTATTGGTTAAACATATTCTTACTTGGATTGATTTTTGTAAAGCAAGGCAGATTTACAATGATGGTTAAAATGTTTAAAATTATTTAAACCAACTCATTGCCGCCACCAGTGCTGCCAACCATGGTTGCTGCTCACCTAAACTGTAACGTCTTAGTCTATGGAAATAATTTGTAGAACTCTTTGGTCAGGTAAAATTATGTTTTATTTCTCCAAAATTATTTATGAAATTAAATTACACCACATTAATGTTGTTAATGATTCTTTTTTTATTAATATTGGTTGATAGACTCTTAAAAATTCTTATTTCTCAAGGTTTGGTGTTCTGATTCTAGTTTTCGCCATTATGTTGGACGTTAATGTTTTGGTTAGATTATTTAAAAACAATGTGAGTTCTTTGAGACTGCTAGATACAACAAAACTTAAGGAATTACACTACTATAATTACTTAGTAGTAGGAGAGTGATTACATTATTGATAAAACACCTTAATTAATAACATGAAAATTCAACATACGATTTTTCATCGACATTTGAGGTTAAGGCTGGTTAAAGTGAATAAGAACCAGTTAACTTTTAAATTACTAACAACTCTTTAACGTTATTAAAATTATCCGTAATGCACGGTTGTAAATTCATTTCAGTGGAAAAAATAATATCTACTTCATCAGACTGGATAGCAAACAAAACAGGTATTGGATATTCCTCATTAATATGGTTACACATTATTAAATATTTTGAACAATTATAAAATTAAAACAATACAACATAATTATTATCCTATAGTTCAAAGTTTCTTAAAGTTCATTATTAATCAACTGATACCCCTTTATCTTGGAATGTTCGGAGGTTAATTACTACAATTATGTTCAACTAAAGTGAATTCTTTTTTCATTTTTTGTTTATTAGTAACTTAATAGTTCTCATTAAACTCATGGGATGTTTATTTGCCCATATTACAATGTCTCTTCCGTTATATTTACTGCTATTGATTAAAATAGTTGACCATTTATATAAGCAAAGTCATTTATCTCTTTGATTTATATTGTTTTTTCTTTCAATAATAATTATTAAAATTGTCAAATTAAATAAGGTCTCATGCATTGTAGTGTTCCGCTGACATAATATTATTAATTGTGTTCGACAATCTGGTTATCGAAAAATGGGTCATAATTATTTTAAGTAATTATTAAGGCACTATACTTGCGTCTTTGCCTTTTCCTGGATTGGCACTATTGATTTTTTATTAATTAATAATTAATAATGATTACACTGCCTATGCGCACATACTTCGTGTAAGTTCACTGCAATTAAAACATTACAACTTTTGTTTACACTCCGTCTAACCTCACTTCCACTTTTGGAGGTTACAATTGCTCTAGTCAGCTGTATGACATTAATTTTGCATTGTTGAGTACCGCGACCGACGTGGCTTCCTCCTCGTTGTCTCATGATGAACTGTTCCTCTCATTGGCGTCAGAATTCGGCTTCTAATGTTGGATAATGACCTCTGATTGGTCAGTTTTTGTAAATTCCGTAATTCTTCGGTAACTTTCGTTAAAACAGACACGCTCCCGGCGTCCTTTCGTTGGGTTTGAGAGTATTAAAAATTGGTTCGCTTATCAACGCCCACCGAGTTGTACTTTATTAAGTCTTAATAATTAAAATTGTTCACTTATCTGTAATCTAATTCACTTTTCATTACTGTCATTGCTCTGTCTTTTTTAGACGAACAATTTGATTCCCCACTCACTATATGTCTTATTATTAACAGAATAAAATATTAACAATTTTTGTTATCTATTTACATATAATACTTTTTATTTTATTATAATTATTTTATTTTATTTCAATAAACATGTATGGCTACTATCTACTCATCGAATATTACTCTTTTTCATTAAGTTATAGTATGGCAATTTGCTAAAATCGTCCTTTGGTAGTTGAGGCCTACCTCACCATGATCTATTTATCTTGATAACTCACTTATAGTAATATTACTTATTTTTAATATACTATTATTGTTCACAATTGTCTTCTATGACATCTTATAACTATTACATTGCTGTATTGGATATGATTAATTAGTTATTGATAATAATTATAATAATTATCTTGTCTTTGACCCTTGGTCTATGACACTACCATTTACTTTTGTTTCATGTTAATATTGGTTTCTAAACCATTTCTATGTTGGCCTAACCATTCTGGGATAAGCATTACATGTTTTGATTATCTCAGTTTTAGTCAGTAGGTGTTTATTCTACTGTACTTATTCTTTATATCAGTCTATAGTTCAACACCATTGGGTGTTATATTATCTGCTTTTATTTTGTGTTAAAACATTGTCTTTTGATCCATTATTGTTTACATAATGTTCACTACAATAGTGATAAAGTTTGACAATGTTTTGTTCTGTCCTAGGATATTGCAATTTGTTGGTAAATCCTTAAAACTTCTTGCACCTAGTTTTAGATGACAATTATATTTAATTTCCATAATTATTATTTAATTCATGGCAATAGTCATTGATTTGCCTTCTGTTAGTGGTACTACATCTCGCTTATACTACTGACATTAACCCCTTTCCTCTTTCATTATCATTTTTACATGTTAATTAGATTGGTCATGGTGCAAATTCAATTCTGTCCATTTCAGCATGTTATTTTACACTCATTACTTATACAAGTCTTTCTAGATAACTAGTTTTGTTATTGGAATGATCCTTATAATCTGTAGTTTCATTTTAGTATACTACACTCTAGTTTCACAACATTTTTGCTATTACTTTTGATAATTACAATTGACAATTGCTTGTTAGCTTAGGTTATGTGTCCCTATCTTAATTCACAACAATAGTTTTGTCTTATTATTAATTTCTACACATTTTACTTTATTCTTCAACTGTATTAGTATTATTCTTTATTTTTTATTGTCTGGTGTTCCTTTTTATGATTTTCTCAACCTTATTGTTGACTAATAGTGTTTCTTAGATTCTTATATTTACATTAATCATTTAACTAGTCTTTGTGATACAATTCATTTGCTATTACTATACATTCTTAATTTATATTAATACAATTCTTAGACTCACTCTCTTCCTTATTTTTCTCCTATCATTGTTTTACCTTAGAGTTCTGGTCATATTTTCAGGTCAGTTAGACTAATTTATTGATGGTTTGATGTCATAGTATAGGGTTTGCATTTAGCTTTTAAAGTACCTCTTTTTTCTTCCTCATTATCAACATTTCATATTCTCATTATTGGTTTCATTATTTTCATTGTGTATTTCTTCTTTTCTTTGATTTTATTTGGTTTTCCCTAATTGCACTGATTCGGTTACCATCCTTAATAAATATTTTGTTATAGTTGTTTTGTATTTCTCTCCTCACTGTCCGATCTATTGGGTTATTGGTTAATCACATTACTATGTTTTCTTCTATTCTTCTTCGTCATTACTATGTTTCTTCTTCAGTTGCTTTTTCCAATTAGTTCGTGGACCGGGTATAATTTTTAGTACACAATTATTCATCTTATGGGTGTTCTTGTGTTCATTAATGATTGTTTTATTTCTTATAGTTGCTTTCAAGGGCACGGTGAAGATATGTACCGTTACACTGTGCATCCGCCCGTTGCCACTACAATCGACGGTAATTTTGCCGTCGCCGTCCTGTCAGTGGCGTATGTGACCAAATCCACGCTTACGCACCCAACGACTTTTCAACCGTTCAGAATCATTCTAGCTCTGTTGCTCCATGTACGCTACTCTTTTTCTTTTTTTATTTAAAGTGGTTTAATTTTGTTTAGTCGTTGTTTCGTGGTGTGTTTTAGTGGTTGTTAAATTTTACTTTTTTTTTGTGTGAAACATGAGTGACGTAAATATAGACAACGAATTGCTTATTTCCTTAGTTCAAGAAAGGCCTGTTCTTTGGGATAAAACCCTGGACATCTTCAAAGATAGGAACGCTACTAGAACATGTGGTTATACCTTAGACACTTGCCAGGAAACGCTTCTAACACTTGACACAAAATATTTACAGTGTTCCTCACATTGTTTGCTTTTAGACCTCCTCGTGCAATACTCTCTCCTTAAATATCTTCCAGCCCTGTAATTGACGTTGTTTCCTCAATCATGTATCCATCTCTGTCTCGAACAAAATTATGAAGAATAATAGAAGCTTTAACAATATCAATAGCAAAATCAGGTTAGACATTGAAGAGTCGATAGAATATTCGCCATTTGGAATGGAAGATTCGACTGCAGACAGCTAACGTCGGCGACGGCGATTTCACCGTCGAGTGTGTAAAGATGACGATTTCTTAGAGCGGAAAGTCTTACGCACGGACGAAAATCCACCCTGTGTGTAACCGGGGTAATGCTGGAAGTCTTGTAGTAGCTAAGCCTCATCTCAAGACTGTAAACAAGATGAAACTTACGGTAACATAAACAATCGTTACCTGCGTAACGACGAGGGTCAGTTGAAAATTCACGAAGCGACATCTATAGCTCAGTGGTAGAACTAAAATCTTTCGTGTGCTGCAAGTCGTATATTTCGCAGATTTTGTCCAGATATTTCTGTCAATTTATTCACTTTTTACTAGCTGTTTGAAAAATTTCCTGCCACGCGTGTTTTTACAGTGCATAAAATCAAACATCATGTTGTGATGAACACTCTGTTAAAAACCTTTTAGCACCAATGGAAAATCAAAACAAAATTCTAAACGTGTTAGGAGATGCTGTGCCTTCAGAAACAACGGTAAGTTGGGCACACTCGAGTTTAAACGTGGTCGTGTAAGCACTGAAGGCGATCCTGGCAGTAGACGTCCAAAAAGTGCAACAAAAAATAGCATTATTGAAAGAATTTCATATGGTGTTGGAAGACCGCAGATTGAGGAGTAGATGACGTTGCTGACGCTCATAGGCATTTCATATGAGCGTGTGCATCATACTTTAACTGAAGAAAGTGGTGTGAAAAAGCGTTGTGAACCACTTCAATTGTGTCCTTCTCTATCTCTATCCTGGTGGAGGGCAGCAGTATCCATCAGTACCGAGGTAGGGCGTATAGAAAATGATCCTGCACCGGCCTATGTCTTGGATTATTGCAGGCGGTAGTCAAAATTTCACCCATCCGGCTGTAGTACTGCGACTGAGGGGGTAGGTGGGACTCCATAGCTGTAGTGAAAGCAACCTACCTAGAGGAGAAAACCTCTATCACAATCCTGGCCCTTCAGGTTGGAGGTTGGGCTATGGGCTAACAACCCATTCCATGAAAACCAGATGTTACGAAACTACCCAATAAGCCTCGGATATTATTTCAGGTAGGCCTATTCATATAGGCCTACAGACGCTGAGCCAACTGGTGAACATAGAACGGCATCTTACACATTTGCAGCTTTCGAAATGTTTTTTAATTTTAAATTTAGCAGTTAATTTGTCAATACGACACATATTAGGTGTGTGTGTGTGTGTGTGTGTGTGTGTGTGTGTGTGTGTGTGTGTGTGTGTGTGTGTGTGTGTGTGTGTGTGTGTGTGTGTGTGTGTGTGTGTGTGTGTGTGTGTGTGTGTGTGTGTGTGTGTGTGTGTGTGTGTGTGTGTGTGTGTGTGTGTGTGTGTGTGTGTGTGTGTGTGTGTGTGTGTGTGTGTGTGTTTTAACATCTTATAATATTTCGTGTACATAAGTATTTGTCTTCTAGCACACAAACGTTTTTGCAAATCTAAACCCATAGACATTATCCAGTTTTGATGTTAATAGTTATGACCTCCGCAAATACCTCTACAAATAGTTTGTTAGTACCACTGCTAATTTTACTAAAAACAAACCACCACGATCACACTAGTTACTAATTACAATAACACACATTGAGTGCAGCACTTAATTAAATTTTGAGGTACAATAATTTTAGTACCACAGAGCTCCTAGATTTACGCACGTCGATTAATCTTACATTGACGAAGTTTGTGGTCACTGTAGGGTATGGTTGTCAGCTGTGGTGTATATCACTCGTTTAACAGACAATAAAACAAAATTTTAAAATTTTAATCAATTGTGTGAACTACACAAATTAAAATATTGAGAAATTCAATTATCTACAAACAAGGGAAATTTTTTAGATAAAATTTTCGGAAACTCATTTGACTTGTCTGATATTAATTTCTGTTCTGTCGCTATATAGTTTGTGTGGACATGCGTGACAAATTAAAAAAAACGAGATGTCACTATACAGTAACTTAAGAAATATTGCGTTGCTGTAACCACACAACTTTAGTAATATTTAATTTTTCGTTTTGTAAACAATAACGCTTGCTTTGTTTAGAGCAAACCATTACAGTTTTGTGACAAAGGAAAGTCACGTACGGATGATCTAATTGTAGCGGACGTGGGGGACACGAGACGTGTCCTTAGAGACAAGTGGGCTTTCATTGTGGCTAGGTGGAATTAGTTGTGTCCACCACTGGGAGGGACAGCTACAACTTGGTAATCAGATGTTTTTCATGGAAAAAGTTTGTGATTATACGAAGTTTGTCCACTACAGATGAATAAATGATAAAACAACAACATTTTGTAGGAAACAAATTCAGCGTACATCAGTCAGAAAGGGTAACTGTAATTAGAAATGATTGTAAACTTGTTCATGAAACTAATACCAGTACATAAGCCAATATCAAAACCCATAACTATTGTAAATAAATAGTAAACAAGGGGATAAAATAATGTAAATCCATGCAATATTGTAAAATAAACAAATAGGTTATCTATTACAATTGTAATCATAATTTTTGGAAGTAATCAAGTTTACACAATAATTTTAACCCGGTTCAATTGTATTAAAGGACTATGGCCTCAAAAAGATCAAACATTAAAAGTAATGTTCAAATTACCTAATGCATGATCAAACCACTGTTAAGTAATGAAATGAGCAAGAATAATTAATTCAATGTTTTCTTTTTATATAATAACTACAACTTACTAGACAATTAAAGAAATTTATAATAATTCTATAAAGTCAAATGACTAAAAAAGCCTATAAGCAGAGTCTTTTGAAAAGTGGTAAATCACTTAATATTGAGGCTAATGATATCATGTCTAGTATCAAATTGTTCAGAATAAAATAAGGGATTTAACTAAGTAGACTAAATTAAGTAAAATTATATTATAACTAGAAAGTAAATTAGACTGGGAGGTGAAGGGGCACTTTATTTTGAACAAGCACAGTCACATGACTCAGTGTTCATCCCAATGAGCCAATCAGAATTTGACAAAAACTGGTCAAATCCGTTTGAATGATGAAGAAACGGCGAGAGTTGATTGTTAGACATAAAGACGAGCGGGTCAACTCTGTACAGCAAAAAACTAAAATTTCAAAGTATCAGATCTAAGTGAAATAAAAAAAATATATATGTTGAGAAGAAACCAGCTGAAAAATAAGAAAAAACAATACTCATATTAATTTGAAGATATAATAATTCCTTAAATCAAGAACGCAAAAGAACCAGTAAAGCATCATTTGAAAGTGAACATTCCTACGTAAATTTGGTGAGCCTAACTATCTAACCTAAGCACTGTTAAACATAACACCACACTATAATAAACTCACAACACCGTTTCAATTACAATACAACGAAGAAAAAGTGATTAACAACTATTATAACTGTGGACACTCAATTCAAGAATCATTTACTTAAGGAAAAGTGACAAAAAACCATTAACATAAAATTTGAGGTGTGACATGGCGGCCATTTTCTCGAACTGGTCGTGTCGTTCCAATGAAGACGGACTGACGCCATCTTTTAAGCTTTGGTCACATAAACGTTTAATTACTGTTGTATATCTCCTAACAAAAAATAAAATATTTATGTGTTAATAACTAAGAATTTATGTGTAAGTATTGTACTTTTTAGAAAAAATTCCTTTCTGACTTTTTAGTAACAGTTCAAAGAACCCAAATCATTCATATATTAATTGTTTTTAAATTACATTTGTTTGCAATCAGCCTGAGATTGAGGAGTCGAGGGAACACAATATCGACACAAGAGTCCATTAATTGCTCAATTTGCATTAAATTAAATTAATTATCAATTAATTGCGTTTTATTTATAAAAATAAGTAAGTTAGAAGAATTTCAGGTATAGAAGAAGTAACACTTGCGAAGAATAACATCAGCTGGGCGAAACGAAGAAATAGGTATTTCTTATATTACGAATCGATTGTCAAATCGAATCAGCTAACGCAAAACATTTTTCAAATTAAATTCTACTACACGATTGATATTACGAGGAGAGGAAGAAATAATTAAATGTGGATGGTTATATATTTTTAACCCGAACCCTAATTAAAATTAAATAAACGAAAATTAAAATAAAATGAAATTTAAAATATAAATTAACCCAATAAAGGCAAAATATTTAATTACAAAAAAGAGAAAAAAATTTACAAAGGTTTTTTTTAAATCTTTTATTTCATTGATTCAAACAGTACAGGTAAAGACGAAGATAATTATCAGTAATACACGAGGTGTTACAATATTTATCTCTAAATATTAAAGGAAACGTTTACCTGGAGAAAAGAAAAAAAATAACAGTCATAGGTTTTTGGAAAAAGGGAAACATGTGCTTCACAAATTTGTACAGTATCTGGCACAAAACAGATGCGGTCTGCAGTACTTTTATACCGTACAAATAATTGTCAAGCGCGTGCGCATATGACTCCCTATACGCAAACACTGGTACCCACGAGTGCCGCGAAGTTGATGACTAAACAAATAAATATTTCCTATCTCAATGCACAGGCAAACATTGTCCCTTTTGTAAAACGCTGCAAAAATAAGCGTTTAAGCAGCAACAACACACAAAACGCACGTACATGAAGTACTATATATAAACTGATAGGCCTATTAGCTTGGCCGTTTTTAAATGAACCACAGTAAACTATAATCTTTCCACCAGATATAACTTTAAATAGTGCATTGTAACGTGACTAGTTCAATTTTATTCAAACATAATCTGTGTTCGATTATATAAATTTGATTCGTTTGAATTACTGCAAATACAAATGTTTGAAGCTAAGTATGTCAGTAAAATATTGTAATCCTAATAGAGACTACATAATTTTTAACATCTCTCTTTAAGAGTACAGAGATAATATTTTTGGAGCTTTGACAAATAGTACATTATACTCATACATGTGTACATGTAAATCTGTCATAAATCTCTTTACAACAAAATAGTTACTTATATTTTAGGATCCTCATGATAGAAGCCTTATTAATAGTTTTCCCAAGTTGTAAGAAATATTCCATCATTGTGTCTGCTACGGTTAAAGTTTTACTTTTTTAACGTCATGTTGTTCATTAATTTTAATAACTGTCTTCAAATCGTTGGTTTGTCTTTGCTCCTTCAATGTCAAAACATCCCAGAATCTTCTCGGTTTCCACATTCAGTTACCCATTCTAGACAGTTTTTGTCAACTTTTAAGCTTACTGGACAGTAGAAGTCATCTTTTATAATTTAATTTAAAGCTATTGTGTCTATTAAGATTCTCCGTCCTTTAATAGAATCCTATGTCTAACATGCTGTTCGTTTGACATTGTGTTCCAGAAATTAATTACAGCATTTATTCATTACAAATAGAAAGAACCCATTGATTCGCCAGGTATACAATCAATTTTTGTATATAGAGCCGCTCTGGTAGGTTGGACTGTAAACTACTAAAACCTCTTATACATGAGCCATAGGTGTTTAACAGCACCTCGGAACCGCTTCTCCCATTAGTTCCACGTGTTGCCTCTGTTAATCCTGTCGGACTACCGGCTCATTCTATATATTTACTGTGAGTTCATGTTATATTAAGTCTTGTTCTCTCTTCTGCGGATTCAGCAACCCTCGAATGTAGAAAGCGACACGATCTTAGTGGTCTTCAAGGACGATCATATTCCTTAGTTTTTGTATGGGGTTATTTTGTACACCTCTCTTACAAGACTTCGCCTCTGTGCCGTCCACTTGTTACATCTAAAAAAGTGTGACAAGCGTCGTTCACAGGCAAGTCACCATACTGGTACGCTGGACTCAGAGGTCTTCTCATTCTAATTTAATAAATAATAAATAATAAATAATAAATAATAATAATAATAATAATAATAATAATAAAGTTTTAAGTAATTATATATGTATATACAGACGCACATTGGTTTACATCCCAAATATAACAATAACATTTAGCAAAATACTTGCAGACTTGGAGACTTTACTTGTTTACACACGCATCCGCGCGCGCGCGCGTGTGTGTGTGTTTAAAACACTTGGGTATGTAATTTGTAACATATTAATAGCAAACTCTTGGTTATACTTAGAAAATACGGTATATTTTATAAATGGGACTAAATCGTATAAATGGATCTTAAAAGCTTATATGGTGAAATAAATTTATTTTATAGATGTGCTTATAAAACAATGCAACAAATCATATTGCATTAAGTTACTTTATGCGATCAAGACCTGTGCATGATTATGTACACCGTTTTGCTCTTCTCGTGTTTACGGTACTTTACATTTGTGTCCGTCCCACCAGTCTTATCGTTCTAGACAAAGGTTGTCGTTCTCCATAAAGGTTCTTTATTGTTTCTTAACTCCACACTTTTTTCCGAATTAATTTTATTCGAAGTGAGTTTCGTTAAACTATATCCAGCATGTTACATAAATGTCAATATGCTCTTATCCATGCATTTATTTTATTTACTAATTTTTCGGAAACAGGATCTAAGCTTTATGGTTTCAATAATCCATTTTCCTTGTTTCCAATTCGTACAAATTTTAGTTTTGATAAAAAAGCGCAAAGTTTAGTTCAAAAAAGCACAAAGTTTTCATTCAAGTCTTATAGAGGAATATTTAATTTTAGTTTCATTCCAGCTTCAAACAATAAATCAAAGTTTAGGAACTGACAGTCAGTTGTTTCTTTTTATGTTGTTTCACCATCCCAAGCCCCTTTTGTCAACGCAGAAGTGTACAAAGAAGACATTACTTGTCTTAGTTTTTATTTTAAAAATTAATAGATGACAGTGAACAATTGTATTGTAGCGAAACTTATATAACATTTCCATTGCATTATTACTGCACTTTCAAATTAAATCCCTTGGCTTGCTCTTTTATTAAAACTGTAAGGCCTACTTATATTATTATAATATTATGTGTTTGTTCTTCTTGGACGTACAAGTTAAACAAACATGGAGATAGAGAACATCCCTGTCTTACTCCTTTCTCAATGTTCGCCTCCTTTTGATGGTTTAAAAGAATATAACTATCTAGGAAGTAATATCACAAGTGATTGACGTAGCAGTAAGAAAATTATAACCAGAATTAACCAGGCTAAAATGGCTTTCAACAAACAGAAAGCCTCTTCACTTCAAACACTATCAGCCTAAGAATAAGGAAGAATTGGGAGAATAAGGAAGAATGTGGAGTGTTGCCCTATTCGGGAGTGAATCTTGGACAATTGGAGAAAGTGACAGAAAAGACTCCAAGCATTTGAGACCTGTTGTTATAGAAGAATATTCAAAATAAGCTGGATGGAGAAGATAACAAATGAGGAAGTCTTTAGAAGAGCTCAAGAGGAGAAGAGCTTTCTACAAAATTTAAAAGGCAGAAGAGCTAAGTTTATAGGACATATATATTATGACACAATGGGTTGGTTAAGAAAATAATAGAAGGAACAATTGAAGGGAAGAATCACAGAGGACGACCCCGTTTAGAGTACATAAAACAGCTTATGGTCGATATAAACTCCACATCAGTTGAAAAGAAAAGCAGAGTAGAGTGAAGAATGGCGAGCTGCTGCCAACCAGCCTATGGGCTGCTAACCTAGAAGAGAAGATATGTTAGTTATGTTTTGGAGCGTGTATGGTAATGTGCGTTAATTATTATTGTGTATAGTAATGAGACTGGAGCTTTCGGTATGTATAGAAGGTCATAGTATACTTGTTAAAATAAAATAAAATAATATTTTTTTAAACATTTTATTGTATTAATTTTTTGCAACGTTGTATTGAAGCTGGATTCCTAAAATTCCATTTGTTAAGCCTGCTATGACACATTAAACACACACGTATGTTTACATTTTGTGTGAACAGAATTATTAATGAACGCGTTGTGGTCGACAAAACAAAGCCAGGCAGATCTAACATTAATGCCACGTGCTCAATGTACGCAATTAAATTATATTTTGCCGCGGTAATTAAATCTTGTGTAGCAATGTTAAATAGATTTTGTAAAGTTCTTTATCATTTATGTTAAGCCTGGCAGAACTTTCATTTTGAAAAATGCCAGCATTTAATTTTACAAAAGGCCCACCAATATTTACATTTCTTTGTAACTTTCTGATTTGTTGACGAGTTTTTAAGAATAGGGGACAAGCAATGGCAATAAGATAGTGTATAAATTGTAATCTAATCTGCCCCAAGTTATAACAATAATAAAGAGTATGTAATAATTTACTATTATAAAAAATAATGATTGGATAATAAACAGATTCAGCTTGTTTTTATAAGCACGGATACTCTTTTCTTTGCTCTCTGATCCTAAGGTACACCACTGTAGAAATGTATGTAGGAACCATATGTTTCCACACCATTCCCCTTTTTTCATTATTTCAGACAATACAGCTATATCGAGGCTTCTACTTTAAAATTCGTTAATAACTTCCCTTCCCCTACTTTTTTCCTTAAACCTTGTATATTACATACTCCAATTTTCATAGTCCGTTTACTTAGGGTTTTCGTTTACCTTTATTGAATCCACTCGCCTACAATATATTTTGTTTTTTAACATTTTATTTTTTCCAATGAATGAAGAGTTGGAGTAGTAGGCCCATTCCATTAACCCCCAAATTGGAGGACCAGGAAATTTGTAATCAAGGTTTACACGCTTTAGCCTTTGATAAGCCAATATCAAACTACAAGGCAGCAGCTGCTAGTTTTGTTCCGCCCCGGGTATTTTATTTCCCCGATACCCACTATATCTGGTGAGCATTCCCATATCCGCCACCTGGGGAGGCGCCCGATGGGAGACTATCAACTATGAGATAGAAGAAATTAAGACATTAAATTAATACATTCATATTTCTATAAATTTTACTTTTCTAAATTTCGTCTCTCATGTCAAAGAAGTTTTGTCTCACAGTAACGTTTCTCATTCTACCCTTCTTCGTAATATATGTGACTATTCTCAGATGTTTCATCTCATTAGCCAAATTTCTATTTTTGTTAGTTTTTAAATTACCAATTAAAACTTGTAGCAATGTATCATAGTATCTCTTGAATGCCCTTAAATTCCTTCTGCTTTGTGTTTCATTGAATTTATTGTATATTTATTTACATGATGGTTTCTTTCAAATCTTTCTGTAATTCTTATTTTTTGCAATTATTTCAATTAAATTTAATTTTAAGCTCATACACTTAGACCATAAAACGGGAGCAAAAACGTATCACACACAACAATTACCAGTAGATAACCGCATGCCAATAGAAGACAATCGTCCTCAAAAGAATTTCCACTGAAAAGCAAGCTGACAATGACTCCCGAGTTCCAGACAAAACGCCCGGAATCTAAAGTCACCGACCAAGAATCTATCGCCCGACAATTTTATTTACTAATGCCGCTAGTCGTAAAAGCCTAACGGACATAGTAAAAGTGTACATCAGCAAACACCTTAACTATAACTTACTTACTTAACCTCGACAGTACGAATGTTACTAAGATTCAACGAACCTCTGGCCAGTGGCATTGTTGGCATTCTGTTTTGCGTAAATTTTTTCAACATTTTGAGTATTAAATCTTACTTTTATCTGCAATTTCATTACTTTTACGTTTCATTGCTTGTTGCAAACTATGTTTTACTACGGCTTATTTTATATTCATCAAGGTATTCAATGAATTCATTTGGAAAAAATTTATCAATGCAACATGTGATCTTCTAGTTCCTGGTTTCTGGTGTAGTTTTAGTTCTACTAAATAAACTAGATGACGATGTAACTGTGTGGTACACGCAATTAAGAACAATATTGATTTTCCATCCAAGCGGCTGAAATGAGATTTCTCAGGCACGTGGTAGGGTATACTCTCCATGATCATATAAGAAACACAGATATACGACATGAACTGAGTATTATGAGTATAGTCGACAGGATCGCCCAGTATCGGCCGAATTGGTGGGAACATCCTTGCCGAATGGTTGACTGCCGCAGCCCCAAACAACTATGGAACTATAAGCCGAGGTGACGGAGAGGTGTGGGATGTCCGAGGAAGCGCTGGAGTGACCAGCTGTAATATTTGCCTATTTGAGACCGGAACAAACCATTCTTGGTTTCAACCTTGAGGACGATGATGATGGAGATTGATTTTTGTTCCAATGATAAATAAATATAATAGGTATTGTTTGCGTTCAGTAAATATACAGAAACTCTTTATCCTCTGTTTGGATAGAGTGAGAGAGAGCGAGAGAGAGAGAGAGAGAATTATTGTCAGACTCTGGTTTGTAAGCCTTTTCCTTTTTCACACAGACGCCCCTCTCGCCTTCCACTTGTTGAAACAAACGAAGCTAGATTGGTGCCAACTTTTGAAAACAAATTTTGTTTCAGTTCTCATTCTATATGAAGACGGTGCGAAAGCTGCAGAACCTACTTGACCGCGTTTTATGTGTGTGCGCGTGTCTGTGCGTGTTGCTTGTGTTTCTGCCCGTGGTAAACACACACGTGTTTTAAAAATTCAAACGTGTGGTAAAATTCAAATATTAGTTTTCATCGCGTCGTTGACGTCAGCTGATTAAATTTTATTCACAGCTCTATGTCTAAAGCCCTGTATTAATTAATTACAGCTGTCATTTTACAAACTATATTGATTTTGATATAGTTAGTCCATGAATAGAATAAAATGTACCTCTTATATCCGTCTACTGGCGTTTTCTTCTTTTATATTTCACTACGCGTTTCTAGAGATATGTCCCATCTTTAGGTGTAATCCCTCAGTAAAGTTCGTCAGATAATTAAAACAAATTACGTAGACTACAATTTACACACATGTCGTAAATAACTATAAAATATATGAACACGGAACACATATGCGGTGTTGTTGGTGCACACCACGGTAACACTATAATCGACTGTTATGCTTACGTTGTTATTGACCGAGCACTACGGACCTCGTCTTGTGATCTTATCGCTGTGTCGTGTAGAGAATTGGACTGAAATTTCAGCTGTTTGTTCAGCAGGATTTCTTTGGTGTTTTTATTTTTAAAGGTCTTATAATTTTAAACCCTACATATATACGTTAAAAGACATATATGGCTTGTTTACATACATAGAGAGGTTGAAAGTTAGTCTCGAAATCAGTACACTTATTGTTTTTATTTTTAAAATCCTTATATATTTCGATCTCCTTGACAGCATTCATATATCTGCTTTTTTTACATATATGGAGGGGTTGAAAGTTAGTCTCGAAATAATGTATAATTACCAGAGGCGCTGTAGAGTACAAACCAGTTGGCAGAAGATCTGTGGGTAGACCTGTAAGAGATGGCTGCAGTGAAGACGGAACAGGCTGTACGCCTTCACCGTGAAGTGAAGAAGATGGCGACAATATTAATAAATTAATCTCTCATTTGTTTGCATCATTTTAGAAACTGGTGTTTATGCGTAATTCTACAAACTGTAGTTAATGTTTATTGGCTGGTAATCAACTGAAAAACTCTTTATGTTAATATTGCTGTAAAGTTATAACTGAGATGAATAAATGTAAACAATTTACATTATCAGTGAAAGACGTGACAAATTTATTAAACGTAATTACTTTCATTTTGGGAGGTAACATTTCAATAATCAATATTATTGATTAGCAAAAATCAATATTTGCTAAATAGTATATTGCATTTTACGTCTGAAATGTCTGTACGTTACAACTATACGTTGATAACTACTATCTCACCGTTTTTCGCGTAACAATTTATTAAACCTCAAAGAAAGGAAGGAAGTTACACGGTTTAGTAGCATGTTCTTTCAGAATCGTGTTTGCTAATTAACGACATTCCAACACACACACACACAAATACTTTCTGCTGCTCATTTTCTCCTTATTCTTGTTTTGATGTTGTCATAGTCCCATCCACTCCTTAGCCTCCTTCAGTCCACGTCTCCAACTTATCTAGTCGCAGCCGCCTCTTTTGCAATTGCTTAACTTTAGATGTTTTCTTTGCGTCCTCAGCTATCTTCTTGCACCGATAGGTAGCTTTAACCTTCGAGGCGCTTCAACCGATTTACGCCCTTCATTTTTCTATTCAAGCTTCGGCTGTCTTTGCCCCTCTACTTTGACAATGAAAACATATTTTTGTATTATGACAAGTTGGGGTTTCCTAATTGTATTTAAAATAATTTACGACTTTTTTGAAATGCATGTGCTTTTACGTGCAAATACTGACTCCTCTTCCCCTACCACACCACCTTCAAACTGACAACCGTACTCAGTCATTTAGCAGCTAGCAATGGCAATGGAAGTTGAGGAAATGTTGATTGGATGTGTGATGGAACAAAAGGTCTTGTATGATCCAAGTGATAAGAAGTATATGGATAACAGAGAAGAACTTCGACGCAAACTTCTACAACCTGAAGACCCCCCTAAAAATGTTTTTCGACTTCATGTATGGTACTACCAAAGATCTGCGTCCTCATCTTTAAAGACAAATCAGAAAGTCGTTACTAATAATGGTAACCGACGCTGAAGAAGAGGTTGACAGATACAGGGCATCATCATCATCGCATTCGTCTTCTTTAAGGTCTCCTTTCCAATCGCCAGCCACAGATAATGTGCCTGTATACTCCAACGTCATAATTACACCCTTAATGACTACAGGCAATGGGACAGCGAATACTCACAAAACAACGTTTTTTCGGACAGTATATCTAATTCTTCAGGACAATGATTTTTGTTCAACAATTTTTGTAACTTAATCATTGATTTCCGTAAATTTCTATTGCTGTATTTTAATTAATATATAAATTAAAAAGTTACCTTAAACAAATCACAAACTTCTCTTTTGGCCCTATCGCCTTCCGATAATTAGTATCATAGAACTGATATAATTATATATTGATTTATTTTTTATCAAAATACCCTTATACCATATTGGTGTCGGGTTACATCAACTACACTCTATATACAAATTTTTTCCATCTTACTCTATCCATTAACAATGTCTTTGCTTCACTCCAGCCCAAGCTTCTTTCTCTCAAAATGTTTCCCATCATTCCATCCCAAATCAGTCGCGGTCCTCCTCTCTTCTTTCTCCACCCTGATTTTACCTCCCAAACCTTTTTTACCATTTTATCACTATTCATTCTGTCCCCACCAGCATAGTTGTCTCTGTTCAATAAAATCCAGAATCGATATCATTTCTAAATCCTCTATTATTTGTGTATTCCTAACTCTATTCTTCCTTGTTACTCCTACTACTCTCCTAAGATATTTCATTTCTGCCGCCTGGATTTTACTTTTTTGGCTTTTGGATAGCACCCAGTATGTTAAAACTGGTCTGTATACTGTTTTATACACACTCATTTTCGTTTTTCTTGATATCTCCTTCTTATTTATAAATCTATTGTTTAATGCATAGTATACTTTTATTGCCTTTTCAATTCTTTCATTTAATGCGGGTTCTTGATTCCCATTACTATCTGCTATAACCCCTAGATATTTAAATTGTTTGACTTGTTCTATCTTCACTCCTCCAATCTCTATATTTATTATTTTCTCCCCCATTACCATTAGCTTTGTTTTGGTCTTATTTATTTTCATCCCTTTTTCCTGGAGAACTTCATTCCATATATTCAAATTACTCTGTAACGCCCTTTCACTTGTAGCCATTAGCACTACATCATCCGCAAAAGCCCCTTCTGCTACTTCTATACTTCGCAAGTTCCTATATCCAAAGTGCATTTTCTTAACCTTCAGTGAGCACTTCTTAATAATGTCGTCCATGTACAAGTTGAATAATATCGGACTCAGTCCACCTCCTTGTCTTAATCCATAATTTTTTGTAAATCCTACCGACCTCATATTTTTAACAATTACATAATTTACATTATTTTTGTATAACCTCTCTACTGCCTTAATTATTTTACTCCTTATTCCTTTATTTTTTAAACTTTTATATATTTTTGTTCTAGGCACACTATCGAAAGCCTTCTCAAGATCAATAAAAGCCAAACATACCAATTTATATTGTTGTATCGACTTCTCAGCTATCTGTTGCAGAGTAAATATGTGATCCTGCACACTTCTCCCTGGTCTAAAGCCACTCTGCAATTCCTCCAAACTATTTTCTAAAATTAGGACCAATTTATTATTAATTATCTGCTCATAAACATTTACAATTGTATTTAAAAGATTGATACCCCTATAATTATTACAATCTCTTGCGTTACCTTTCTTAAAAATAGGAACTATCAATGCTTCCTCCCATTCTCTTGGCATGTCTACACTTGTCCACGCTTTATTGATAATTTCTAAAAGTATTTCTTTCCCCTTT
This sequence comes from Magicicada septendecula, assembly GCA_034769895.1. Taxonomy (NCBI): domain Eukaryota; kingdom Metazoa; phylum Arthropoda; class Insecta; order Hemiptera; family Cicadidae; genus Magicicada; species Magicicada septendecula. The sequence goes on along the minus strand of CM068372.1, from coordinate 76,676,350 downwards.
TTCCCCATATTCTTTATCATGTATGCTGTAATTTTATCTGTTCCCGGTGATCTCCCACTTTTAAGTCCTTTAAAAGCGGCGGGACGCTATGTTCAGCATCGACGCGATTTGTAAATTTTGTTAATTGAACTACAAAGTCAGATGGACAATATGTTCATCTAAGTATCAAACAATAACTCATAGTTTGATTACAAATACGATTATAGAACATACTCGACAATGTCTACACCCACAAACGTTCATCACTCAAGACAAGCGACGAGGTCACATCAGGCAGAGGAACGCTAGGCAGAACAATAGAGGCGTCTACTAGAACAACAGCAGTGAGTGCAGAACAACATATCACTCGACACTACAGCAACCAGATGGAACCATGAGGGACGATTAACTGGAAGACGACGAGCGGAACCGGAGAAACGTGCAGGGAACTCCATCAGAAGAGGACCTACGGATCAACGGAGGACATGGGTACGATCTACAGAATCGAGGTAACAAATAATCAATTTGTAATTTGTAAATGAGAGAATAAAGACATTGAAAAGACACTTTAAAATTTAAAAATAAATAAAAGTTATGTAAAATGTAGATAGAGATAAGAGAATCTAATTTGAATTCAATAAGAATTTTCTTTGATGATTAAAAATTAATTTAAAGTCAATAAATCTTTGTTTTGATGATTAACAATTAATTTAGTAAATTTAAATTTTATTTAAAGTTTGTAAAGCAATAAATGATTAAGAGGGTATGTAATGCAAACAGTAACGTAGTTTGATGTTATGTAAAGAAAATAAAACAAAACTGCAGTAAAAGCACACAATCAGACTGAGCAGTCGAAGTTTTAAGAATAACAAGTAAAGACTTAGAATATAGTTTTGTTACTGAAAGATATAAGATTCATTTATGATAAATGCACTGCAACGATTGAACGTTAAGCAAACAGTAATGAAGGTTTATGACGAAGTAAATGAGATTAAAAAAATTTTTTTTTTGTTTTTTTTTTTTTTTTTTAATAAATTGATGAAAACTTGTTAAAATTCAATAAATGACTACTCTTATTACGATTACACCCAAACCCCAGTAATTGGTACACATTAACAGTAATGTTAGATACATGTTGGCACAGCAAAAATTAATTTACATGTGTTATACAATTTGGCGCTCCCAGAACGTGGGGCTACATAAATTGCATTATACCCAAAATAAATTACAAAAATTAATTTACATTTGTTTTACATTTTGGTGCTCCAAGGTGTGGGGGTATACAAATTAAATTACATTTAAATTTGTACACAATTTAAAAATTGTATTGTTATAATACATATATCATTCTCAGTTTTTTCTTTTCTAAATGATTTCAATACTCTGAAGAAAAGCTTTTGATTTTTCCACCTATCTCTTTCCAATTTTTCTCCAAAATCTTTCCATGCACTCTCTTTCTCTTTTCTAACTAATTCTTTAATAATTTTTCTTTGTTGCTTATATGCTTCATAGTTATCCACAGTTCTATTAGCTATATACTTTTCCATTCCCTTTTGTTCCTTTCAATCTGCTCCTTTATTTCATCAGTCCACCATACCGTCTGTTTTCTTTTATTATTCATTCTAGTAACACCACAAACCTCCACAGCTGTATCTATAATTATATCTTTCATTATTCTCCAGCCTTGGTGTATATTAGCATGCCTTATATTTTCACTTACCTTTTGTAATTTTTCCTCGATCACATCTTTAAAACTGTTACTTACATCTCTGCTTTTCAGTGTATACGATCTGATAGATTTATATTCTATTCTTCCTTCTCCATTGTTTATCTGTTTTTTATCTAACTGTTCTTTACATTTGGTCATTACTAAATAATGGTCGCTATATATTTCAGCACCTCTCCAGACTCTAGTGTCCATTATCATTTCCCTGTTGGTCCTTTCAACTAGTCAATTACCAACTTCTCGTCCCTATTTGGTTGTTCCCTTGTGAATTTATGTATATCTCTGTGCTGATAAAAAGTGTTCGTCAAAATAAAATCATGTAATAAGCAGAAATCCAACATTCTCCTACCGTTATTTTTCTCATTTCTTCTCCATATATTCCTATTATTTTTTTATATGTAATAATTATAATTTATATATTATATATTAATAATTAATTATATATAATTATATAAATATAATATAATTAGAACATCCCGTACGGGCAAACATTGTTGTAGATGGTACTGTCCTGGAACAAGTTAGCAATTTTAAATACCTGGGCTACAGTGTGTCTTATAATGCAACCAACGACGTTGTGAATAAGTTGCATAAGCCTAATAAACTTATGTGCGGGACCATCAGGCGAACCCTTAAGTCAGCAAGTAAACGAACACGCCTAAAATTCTACAAGGTTATGGCTCTTTCCACATTTCTTTATGGCCTTGAGAATTGGACTTTAACGAAAGGCCAGGCTAGTAGCATCCAAGCGGCTGAAATGAGATTTCACGGTCACGTGGCAGGGTATACTCTCATGATCATGAACGGCAGGAACTGAATATAAGAGTATACTCGACACGATTGCCCAGTTTCGGCTGAATTGGTGGGAACATCTTTGCCGAATGGATGACTGCCGCATCACCAAATAACTATGGAACTATAAGCCGAGAGGACGGAGAGGTGTGGGACGTCCCAGAAAGCGCTGGAGCGACCAGCTGTAATATTTGCCTGTTTGATACCGGAACAAAACATCCTTGGTTTAATCCTTGATGATGATGATGATGATGAGGAAATTTAAATCTAATCCTTATTCATAAATGCATTAATGGTGTTCGTGTTAAAGTACTACTGTTCATCTCGAAACTAAACATACTGTTTCATACATTCAGACCGCACGTGATCATTATTGTGTAAGATGTTTAGCAACACAATCGTCTCAGGTCTTCCTGACCAAACTACACACTCTATTTTTCAATATTCTACGTTCAGTGAATGTCTGTACTCGTACATTATTACTCAGTAACTGACCAAATCTAATCGTCTTTTCTCGATTGTTTACCGTAAATGATTTTATGGCAGCTCTCTTCGTCATGTTGTTATTTCTCACTCGCTGTCCTTTTATCACTTCTATGTATTCAGATTGTGTTACGGCTTGTCTGCGTAATGTGTAGTACATGAGAAACACATGTTTAAAGTCATTTTTGAGACTCACAATACGCTACGACGTCGTAACAATATGTAATGCATAACTCGTAATGATACTAAACTTACTTTATACTGCTGACAACCACACACAGTTATGGAAGTGATATACACAATATACATATAGTAATATAACGAATCGACAATGAAAACAGCCACAAACTCCCTACATTACCACGGTAGAAACAGATCAGTCTTCAAACACTGAAATCTTATTAAAATTTCTTCATTATTATGTATGAATTTATGGCTCCACATAAAAACTTTTTGTGTTTTTATCCATTAGACAATGTATTTTTTTCTTTATTGTTTATAACTCAGCAGTGATGCGTCAGAAACCTAAACAAATAACACTGAGACACGTGCAACTTCAAACTTTATGTTCATAGTCAAGGTATCAAATTTAATAATGGTAGCAGCTAAAAGTGATTGATAGAGAAACTGAAACTGTATCCAACGATAGGATCAAGGGTTTTATTCTCTGATTGAACATTACAAAAACACCCGCCAATAACTTATTGGATCCCCCCCCCCAATTGACATTGATTGATGACTCGTCAGTCTTCAAACCTCAATTATAGTACTGTGTACTAAGTTTAATTATAACAACTGTATAACAATCATTACCACGTCTTGCAATAATTAAATACTTATTAGCGTATAACGTAATAACACATAGTGTGTTAATTGAATTAAGGTAAGAGAATATAAATTACAGTAAAGTACATTCTCTTATGTGTCCCGCTGCCAGCCTCTCTCCCTACAAGGGAGTCCAATCGAATGGAAACGGTCTGTAAAATACTTGGGCGACCCTCTTGACCAGCGCCTAAGCTTTGCGGCCCACGTCTCCCAGAGTCTCCAGCGTGCCCGCGGCGTCAAAGCCAAACTATATCCCTTTCTCTCTCGTCGGAGTTTAGTGCATGAGCGCATTAAAACACTACCTATTTGCTCTTTCCCAGAGTAATCCTAAAATACACAGCCCCTGTCTTTTGGGCGTTACTCATCCCAACCGTTGTCGCCCGTTTGAAAGCTTTCAAATCCCGGACCCTCCGCTAGATCTCCAACTCTCTCTGGTTTATCAGGCGAGGCTTGAAGGTTTCTTCTCTCACCGAATTCGTTCGTTCTCTAGCTTTCAACCTCTTTCACCCATCGTCAGCTCCGTCGTCTTATCACAGACGTTGGCCTACCACCTAGACGCCATAAACGCCCCCAAGCGTGTTCGATGACCCCCCTAAACCAGTAACTGGCCACCTACCCCATCCCGCTGACCTTGTGGAATTTCTCCCTCCCACTTCTTCCATGCCGGCGCCAGGTGACAGACTGAGGAGAGGCTTGTTCTTGCCTTAGGTCTGCTTAATGCCACCTTTGGTGGGCGCTTCCTCCTTCTCTGCTCTCTCCCGTGCCTTGACATTGCCACTTGGCACCCCTCAGCGGCTTTTCCTGAGCGGTTTGAAGCGCCCTCCCGGTTGTGGGCAGACAATTCCTACCTCTCATTCGAAAGGTCTCTGAGGTCTCCCCCATTCTGTCGTGGCGGGTCTTTTCGAGGTTCGAGAGTCCAAATAAACAACATCATTCTATCCCTCCAAAAATAAATAACAAGGTGGTTCCAGTCCTGCATAGCGCACGATCGCTAATCACGGTAACAAGCAGGCATCATTCAATTACATACTTACTAGTCGAGAAAAGAGAGAGACTGAGACAGAGTCTACCCTGAGCTGTTGCCAAGGTAGGCTGCGTCGTTCGTTTTCTTGTTCTTGTGCGTGGAATTTTCCATTGCACAACACTGGCTCCAGCTTGTCTGGAGTGCAATAACTCAGTAATTACTTATACTATCAAGCTGAAACTTTCACAAAGTGTTTAATTCAATTAGTGCTCTGTGTTACAATTGTGCGGGCAGTGGTGAACTCGAGTTTCTGGTGTTAGTGGTGTTTTGGTGTTCTTCGCTGCTGTCTGTTGCCTGGTAAGTGTTGTAGCTATTAAGTAGTATACCTCACTACCCAGCTAGCGATCCGTAAAGTCTCACCAGCCTAGGCGTAGGTTAACCTCGCCGATGGCCGCAACCAACCTTCCCGTCGGTCCTTCTCAGGGCCACGAAATCCCACCTGGCGCTTTGGCGCAACCTTTACCTACTGAAACCGAGACAGTGTCTGCTGGGACGAGTGCCATGGACACTGAGGAGTGGCAAACTGTGAGTAGCCGGAAACGGCGAAACAGTGGCGACTCCGCGGGGTCCGGGCGGTCTTCCCAGCTGGGTCCTGCCACGGATAGACCCGCTACGGCCACCTCACCACCTACCCCGCCCCGGCGGTTGCCGCCTCTGATCTTTGACCGGCCTACTGACTGGGATAAGGTCATGCGGCGACTTCACCGGGCCGCTCCTGCGAATACCCTGACTGCAGTTTGTCAGGGTGGCCGCTCCGTCAGAATTGAGACCACGACCATCGACAGTTTCCGGCTCGCCCAGAAACTGCTGACTGATCGTGGTATCCCTTACTACACCTACGCCCTGCCGGAGGAGAGGGAACTCAAGGTCGAGATCATCGGGATCCCCGCCGATGTTCCCGAGCCTACAATCTCGCACGCCCTTGAACTTTTGGGCTTTACTGTCAGCTCTGTGACTCCTCTCTTCTCCCCCGGCAGACGCATTCCCAGAAATGCCTTCCTTGTGAAAATCCTCAAGGTAGGGAATTTCCAAGCCATTTATCAGGTAGACTCTCTCTTTTACCTCCGGGTAAAAGTTTCAGCTTTCGAGTCCCGACCCGGACCCAAGCAGTGCTACAACTGCCAGCGGTACGGGCACAGCAGCATCTATTGTCACTACCCGACACGCTGCATTCGTTGTGGTGAAGGTCATCACAAGGGCGATTGTCCTCGTGAACGTACCGCCACTGCCACGTGTGCAAACTGTCGTGAACCTCACCCGGCAAGCTCTCGCCAGTGCAAACACTATCACGACGCCCTAAAGCGTATCGCCAAGGCCCAAAAGCCTATCCCACCTGCCCCCAAGAAACCCTCAGCCCCTGCATCTGCCGCCCCGGCGGCCCCAGTTCCGGCTACCTCGTCTGCGCCTGCAGCCGCCGTAGTCCCCCCGACCTGTCCAGCGCCTGCCGGAGCGCTCAGTTACGCGGCAGCCGCCGCCTCCGATGCATCTTTCCCTCCTTTGGCCTCGTCGCGAAAGCAACCCGCGCCAAAGAAGAAAAAGTCATCGACCACCATCCTCACGCAACACAAGCCCGCTGCAACTAGGTCAGCATCTGCCCCAACTCCCAAAGAGCCTCGGCAGCCTACAACTACACCTCGGCCCGATAATGGTATCATGTATCGAGTGCCCCCGCCCACGCCGCAGGCGCCATCGACGGAGGAAGGGTCCTCGGACCCGACCTTTGCCGATCGTTTGCGTGTCTGGGTTGAGACCCTCATCCCTCAAATCTTGGCTGCCAAGGACGTCCAGTCTCTGCTAGTCACCATTCTTACCTCCCTCATGACTCTCCTGCGTCTCAATGTCTAGGCCTCTTCGGCTGGTGGCATGGAACGCGTGTGGTGTTCCGTCTCGCCGAGCCGAATTGGCTAACTTTGCCACTGAATATGACCTAGATGTCATCCTACTCTCCGAAACTTTCCTTACCCCTGCTGCTTCCTTTCAGCTTCCGGCGTACACTACATATCGCACGGATAGGCCCCGGCTACAACCCCCCGCTCGTCCCAGCGGGGGTACTGCTATTCTCGTCCACAGGCGCATTGCCCATCGTCTCTTACCCCCTCCAGATACTAGGTATTTGGAGACGACGGCGGTGGCCCTCTGGATCGGGGATCGGGAGGTTCGCCTAATTTCGGCGTACCTTCCTCCCGGGCCCGGAGGGCCACCGCCGCCTGAGGAGTGGAACGCCCTCCTCGACCACGAACTACCTACTATAGCTGCCGGAGACTTCAACTCCAAGCATCCCTCTTGGAACAGCCGTGTCACGAACCCGCGTGGCCGCTCGCTCTACACCTACGTTCAGCGTCATCTGCAGGTCTCAGTTATTGGTCCTGACTCACCGACCCACGTGCCCACTAGGGGCCTTCCGGATGTCCTTGACATTGTCATTGTCAAGGACCTGGCCATTCCTATCACTGTCAGTGCTGTATCGGACCTCTCGTCCGACCACGACCCGGTACTTATCACTGTTCGTCCCCTGTTGGACACACCTCTCAAACCCCCCTCTCGTCCACGGAGAGTCAACTGGCGCTCCTATCATGACGAACTCCAACGAACAGTGCCATCTGACCCCCCGGCCCCCATCGCCTCCCGAAATTTTTGGTGTCTGACATTCCATCAAAACTTCAAACACGACAGGACTCACGTCTTTAGATATAAAACAATACGTTTATTTTCTATAAACACAGGTTACACATGCTTGCGTTGGGAATAAAATACAACCGTCCATTCAGCACGTAACACAGGTGCTTAATCGAAACCGTTTCAGGGTGGGATATTATTCAATTTAATATTGTTACATAATGCGGAAAAGTGTTACGTAATACGGAACGTTCTACAAGTTTATCGAATGTTCCAGTGGAATCCGGCTGTAATTGGTTTGCGTACGTGATTCTCAACGCATTTGCTAAACTGTGACGGAATTTGCGCGGCCACACTCACTGTGTCAAGGCCGCAATGAATTACGCTCTAATGTTTTAATTTCTTCCTAATGCGTAGCATGTGGTATTTTGGCGGGGTATAGATACAAGTACTCAGCGACGTTCAGTTCAGTTTGAGTTGCGATATATCACAGTGCGGTTCGCGTTCTTGTCGGGCGATTACTCTGTGCGTTCACGTGATTATTAATGGAAAGTAATTATTGTGGCCAAGTGTTATGTGTTCTATAATCGTGCGGAACAATATTGTAATACAATTGTGTTTTATTTTAGTTGACATTTTACTGCGTGTGAACAATTTTTATCTGTTTTGTTGTAAGAGACAATTTTGTTGATTACAAACTGTTTAATTGTGATAATTAAAGCTGGTGATTAGTGACTTAATTGGTGTCTTGTATTTTGTTTTTCACTGTACCATACGACGATCAGTTAGAACGTCGTAACAATATATTCAAATAAATTCTTAACTTGTTACCTCAAAATATATTATTTCCTTATTTGGAAACGTGATATACTTTCCAAACGTGTTTCGGAAATCCTGTTTTTCCCATTCTCAGCCATCTTAATTTTTCTCAGATGGTAAGATGGTTAATTTTTTTAACAAATCACGAGTGCAGGTGGACACAGCCGCTACTGTCGATTGAGCCAGTCGGAAAATTCTACCGTGGCGGAGCACGCGCTCGCCAATGCCGACCATCGGATCGTCTTCGATGAGACGAAGCTTTTGTCGTCGGTGAGTGCGTATTTCCCTCGCCTTCATATGGAATCCGTCCAGATTCAGAAACATGCTGCGATCGCTATGAATCGGCGGGTTGAAAGCCTGTCATTAAGTAGTCTGTGGCAAGGTGTGTTGCGAGCCTCTAATATACGTTGTTCTTTCTGAGCGGCTGGTAGTTGACTTATGACTGTATCGTGGCACTTAGAGAATTTATAAGTAGGAGTGGTGTTCACGGGCGTTATCCACAATACTGTGGTCACTAACGTCTACCAACCTACGTTATCGAAGCTCAAATTTACACTGATGATGGCAGTCGATGGCATTGCCGAAACGTCTGTTTTCGTAGGAAAAAATGGAGCACGGCCAAACAGTCCGGCAATGAATTTAACAACACTGACTTCGGCCGTGTAAGCCTACGAAGTATATTGTAGCATACATTGTTTGATATAATTTAAGTACGGTAAGCATAATTGAGATCACACTAAAGCAACATAGTAAACGCGCTATCATGACATTATATTGTTTTTGTATAGTAGGGAAAAAGAAAGAAACTTCATTTACACATACATAATTTATTTTCATACTTAAATCCATTTTAATTTAATAGAAGAGCGTAACAAACGATGCGACTAAAAATTTTAAATCTGTGAATAGTTACAAAAACCGCGTTAAATTTAATTGTGGTTCGTTTAGCCCGTTACGGAATACCCGTCGTCATCAACTTCTTAACGGTTTTAGGCTTAGCGGGCTATTTTTATCCCAAAGTCCACCTTTTCTTAGGCCTACCAACTTTCCTTCTGCCTCTAGGGCTGTAATCTTTCGCTATCTTCGGTATTCTACTTTCGTCCATTCTGTCTATTTGTTGAATACATTTCCATCTGTATTCTTTAATTCTTTCATTAACTGCAAAAATGTCTCAATCACTTATCTCCTCATTTTTTATATGATCTCGTGTATTACACCTTTCAAACTGATTTCAGAAATTTAATTTCTGCTGTTTTAATCTTCTGTTCATCTTCTTTCTTTACGACCCAAGTTTCAGAACCATGCAGTAGTGTAGGTATTGTGATTGTTTTATAAAATTTTATTTGAATTTCTTTTCTACATTTATTTCCCAACGTTCTCTAAATCGTTCCACACATTCTTGTGAAATTGGTCACTTTATTTTCTATATCTCTATCTTGATCATAAGTAATGTCACGTCCAAGAGAGTTGAAATGGATTATTTGTTCTATACATATGTTGTCTATGCATATTTTGGTCCAAACCGGTTCATCTCCTATAAAGATATATTGTAACATAGGCCTATATATAATATATGTTCTCCTCCTACAACATATTCAAATATGTTATAGTTATATTCTTTTCCTATTTTATGTAAGATTTATATTGATCGCTGGAGATCGTGTTCTAAGGTGGCGAATATAGCTTGGTGATAAGGGAAGAAAATGGTTTTCAATCGTTTTACTGTTGGAAATGTGAGTTGTGAGAACACGACGGATCTAGGCCAGAGAAAATCGATAAAAAATCTAGCCGGCGTAGAATTGGTTACCCTATACGATGCTCTCAATCCACAACTTACGTAATACCCGTGCAGGTAAATAAACATAAGTTGATACATAACAAACTTATGTAAGATATATGGATATTATTAATATGGTATGGATATGGCAATATAACTTTTGTGTTATCCCAAGTGATTACAGACATTGGGACAGGTAAATTCTAACGGTAAACCCACTCATGAGATACGAGTTGACTATAATCGACCAACGGATAAAATTGTAATATATGAGAAAATTAATAACAGACACTGTAAACTTGACATCAAAATTCGAAAGAGATCAGTCAATATGATATGCCTTGAAAAAGATTACTATCGTGTAGTGCGTATTTCTTTTTTTTTTTTGTATAATGATGCGTTCGTTTGGTTTATATCGTATTAGTTTAGTTTAATATTTACACTTTCATTTACCCAGGTTATTTTTCGATTCAAAATTATAAGCTCTTCTACCTTTCAATAGCGCTCTAATTAAAATTTTCATTTTGTTAAACATTCCATTACCACACCTAGCGACACTAATTCAATTTAAATGATAATAAACAACAAAATGGAAAATGAAAATTTTCAGTGATGTCTTGTTAACAAACGCGTATGTCGGATTACTTAGAATTTGTTTTTAAAACTAAATTCGTTATACAAATTTGTATTACATCAATACACATACAGTACTCGTAATAGAATTGTCATGTACAAAACGTGAGCAACTACCTCACTCATTTATGTCACGGAAAAGAAAGAACAAACTATAAAAAGAAAGGAAAAGGAAAAGAAAGAAACTCATCTATAAAACAAATGAAATTTTAAACTTACAAAAGACACGTATATTTCTGTAACGTTAAACCACGACATAGTATTGTAGTTAGCGGAAAACCTTTTGAAAAATTTAATATTTAATATAAAACAGACCTGCCTACAGAATGAAACAAAAAAAGAGAATAATTAAGAAGGCTACATGTGGGAAGAATATGTTTTTTATATAATGCACGAGTCTACTTAAGTATAAAAGGAATAAAAGAGTACCATCTATTAAAAATGTTGTACCCCATCCAATAAACTAATTTTATACCAACGTTAAGGTCTCAAAGCTTTGGCGCAAATAAATTGATTCCTCTGAAGTCCTGGCAACCAAACCATAGTAAACACGTTTTTTTTTTTTATCTACATTGTTACATCAGTCAAATTGCCTATTAGAAACATGAAACACGTATCAGTGTCTCCAAGTAAGATTTAGACACGCTTAGTCACTAGTGTTTACGTTGATGTTTATGGCACAACACACACCAATTAGTCACTGCAACTAGACATGTCTAAACGTGTCTCATGAAACAGGGCATTCACTATTCCTATCAGTCACCATCAGACGACAGCAGTGTTCAGTTCACAACAGCAGTATTTGTATATTTATTGATTTTGATTTCCTTTTATTTATGTCATTATTTTATTACTACAGTTTTATTAATATTTATATTTACTAAACTAGTGTAATATAATTCGTAGCTTTTTTTCCTTTCTATCTTGTAGAAGTGACAGCAGATAGTCAAATGTTCCTAGATAATCGTGTGCAACTGTAAAAATTTTCTTCATCACAGCTCAAGAATTAAATTTTCTAATGTATTTTTACTACCCGCCTCCTATTATACGGATGAAGCAAATATTTCCCATTTCCTATTTCTTGCTTACATATCCACTCCGAAATCATAAGTGCAACCAAAACAACTTTACTGTCTGACATCTTGTTCACGACTAACTGGTGTGAGTTACAATCATATGACTAAAGGTGTCGTGTCTAGTTTCGTCCAAAGTTGTTTCACCTAAACCTGCCTTGGCTTGCCTTGACTAACCTGTGTGCGTGTACCCTAATGCAGAGCGTCTACATGAAATTAAACATAAAAAGAATTCTCTGCCTCTGGAATGACCAAATTTTTTCACTAGTCTCAGCAATGTAAACATACTACCTTAGCTAAAGCGGTAAATAACTGAAACGTTATCTTCGTGTAACATGCGTTCTCGGCCTAGTTAACTGTGTTAGTGTGAAGAAGAAATTATCTCTAACAACGTACGAGCATTGTTCAGTAGAAACATGTTTGATCTGCGCAGCCGTGACTTCGTCGCCATCGCAACGGAATTCGTTTGTTTATATTGTCTATTTAATTAATAGTGGCGCGTCAGTCAAAAACACTTGCAGTTCCTCTTTTCTAAGCGTTGTGATTGGGTTGAAAAATGACATCTATGGTAGAAAATACGTCCAAAGATAATCTGCGTGCCGATATTCTGTTTTTGGCCGCTGAGGGCCGTTAGCCAATGGAAATTTATACAAGAATGAAAGCTGTATATGGTGACCATAGTTATCTCATACGGCAGTTTTTGAATGGTGCAACAAATTTTGACAAGGAGAGAATCCACTAAAGATTTGGCCTGTTACTGACCTGCACGTATTGCAGCATTAGATGAAAATGTGAGACAGCTGGAAACTGCTTTACGCGCAAATAGGCGCATCAAAGTTAGAGAACATTCTCAAATGTAGAGCATCAGCGTGGAGACTGTTCATTCCATCATTCATATAGTCTTGGCTATCACATAGTTGCTGCTCAGTGCATTCCACGACTGCTTACTGATGAGCAGAAAAATGTGCGTTCGGCCTTATGACTACAGCATTTGATGCGCTATCAACAACAAGGTAATGCCTTTCTACACCAAATTGTTGCCGGTGACGAGTCTAGGTGTTATCAATACAAACCATAATCCAAACGTTAGAGTATGCAGTGGAAGCATGCACAATCTCCGAAGGCGAAAAAATGTAGGTCCCAACCTTCGGCTGGAAAAGTAATGGTGACCGTATTTTTTGATTATCAGGGTGTGCTGCTCTTAGATTTTAAAGAACCTGGTGTCAAGATCAACTCTGAACGATATGCAGACAGCTTAAAACGCTTACAGGTCAGTATCGGGAATAAAGATTCCGGGAAGCTCACAAATGTTGTCATTCTGCATAATAATGCTCGACCCCATGTAGCCCAGACGATTCAAGATCTGATTGGTCGTATGAAGTGGGAAGTCTTACAACATCTACTTTACAGCCCCCACTTGTCCCCGTACGATTATCATCTTTTGGGCCCTTTAAAGGGATCACTAAAAGGATGGCGGTTCAAATTGGACGCTGAGGTAGAGTTTGCTGTTAGCTAATGATTCCGCAAACAGCCGCAAGAATATTACCAGCAGGTAATATAAAAATTAGTGCATTAGTGGGACTCATGCTTTAATGTTAATGGAGACTTTTTTTAAATCGTTGAATAAAAAATACTTCACAGCCTCTAAACGTGTTTCTATTGAACAACCCTCGTAGTACGGAAATGATATGATTAAAGTTGTGCTTTCAGTTTTGTATGCAACATATCCAGAGAATGGATGCACCTAGTAATTTAATTCCAACATCCATTGGGAAAGAAGGTAAAAATTGCTTCCCGTTATGTTTAAGATCTGGTTATGCTGTGTATTTACGTAATCAAAAGTATATAATAATTATTACAAATTTCTGTTTTAATCTTATAATTATAAAATATAACGTTAATATATTTTACATTATACGACATGCACCAACATGTAAATAGAATAAAATACAATTACACAAATATTAGCAAATTACGCAGTCACATCTTGTTTGGAGCAGGAAAAATACGGCACTAAAAGATATTGGTAACCGTTTGCCCACATTTATACACGGACGTTACAAGACCTCTGTCATGACCTAACCTCATGCTTACGTTTAGTATTGTAAAAAGTATGATTTCACGAATCGTGTAAACACAACTTGACAATACTGTATTTAAATAAAAAAAAATTAGACTTTCTCTCTACAGTTTTTAGTTCTTTTCCTCTGAAAATTACTTAATACAAAAATTGGAAACGGCAGTTATATGAACTTCGAATACGTAAAATCAATCGATCTAAGAAATCTATCAAACTGACACTATAAGTGACAATTTTGTAGTCTCCGCCTGGTGATTTGAATGCAACTATAATCAAGAACGTAGCCAGTAGCGCACAATACATGTAACTTTACGTTTAATCGCCAGTAACTGGCGACTTTATTCACCCCTGATTGCTCTATTCTGTTTATGAGGACATTTAATACACTGTGGTTACATAAACATAAGGCGGGGTGTCTTGCAATATGACTTTCATTTTACTTTGTCTGTAAATTCTTACTTTTGTAATCTGCGGTTCTGCACCATCATCGCAAGACAAACGTGGTGTCCATTTTTCCGTTCTGCTGCTCGCTGCCAGTACTATAATAATCTAGTACATCCTTGCGTTGTCCATACTATGTCATTTGTTTAATTTTTATACTGTCAGTGTGAATGAGTGCCCTTCTTCTTATCTCCTCATTTGTAATTTTGTCTATCCACTCTGCCAACAACTTTAACCAGACCATACGTACAATTATAATCGATGCAAGGGAAATCAATTTTTTAGTTTTGTTGCTCACAACTCCATCGCCGGTAAAAAATAATTGTCATTGCTCTATACTTTTACGTAGTTTCATCAGTCATTAACCATATCTTTACAGTGTTTGTAGCGGTACATTAATCTATGTATTTCCAAATTTCGTTTTTATATCTTTGGTGATGTACTTATTCCAGAGTAGGCCTACTAGTGCGTTGGTTAAGCCGCTGCCCTACCTATTCCAAACCATTGATTTATTTTCTGCGCAGTCCTATTTTCTGCGGATGTAAGTCTCAACACATGTACTTCGTGACTTCCGCACCGCCCGCCATTTCCAGACCTTCCTCTGTGCCGCCGACAATCAAATTATTCTTTTCTTCACAATTAATTTTCGGTTAGTTAATTAAATATTAGTTTAAATAAAATAAAATATTGGTTTTTGTATTAGTTTAAGATATTAGTTCTCATTAAAATGAAAGTAATGAGCATCCTCGTCTCCCTCGTAAAAATTAATATGATGATGAACATTATCATCATTACCACTCCAAGGACTAGGCCTTAGACCTGTTTCGTAACCCATCTCTCCCTTGGTCTACCGAGATCTCTCTTCCCAGTAGGGTCATAACCCAAGGCAGCCACAGGTAGTCGGATATCAGGCATGCGATTCAAGTGTTCACACTATCTCCTTCTACGGTCTTCAATCTTCTGGAGCAATGATACAGTGTTTAAATCGCGTCTAATATCCTCGTTCCTTCGCCGATCCAAGAGATAACAACCTTGCGTCCCTCTGAGAAATTTCATTTCGGCTGCCTGAATCCTCTGCACGTCTCTTTTACCAAGAATCTATGTCTCACTAACATACAGGAATGTTGGGACAGGCACAATTTTTTAAAAATTTCATTTGGGTATCCTTTCTTGTTTTATTTTTCAGGTACCTGTGAATCGTCCCACAGATGCATCTAAATTTTGTTAGTTTAGTTATTATAATTTAAATTAAAAAATTAATATGATCCTCAGTAAAATTAAGGAAGTAGAGTAAACGGAAATCTGCATTGAGATTGTGACATTTTACACGCACTGATTATGTAACCTTTTAATTAAGAAAGTTGTGTTAGTAGTTATAGTCAAAACATAATTATCACTGTTGCACATGACTGTAGAAAAATTATTCCTCTTAGTGCTTTCAAGCTTCACAACTCATCAAATCGAAAATAACGTTATTTAGGTAAATGTAAATATAAAAGTACATGTAGGCATCAAAAACTAGACGCCACTTTATTTTCCTGAAAAAGCGTCAACCTCAAAATTTTAAAAATACGTTACACCTATCAAAATAATAATTTTTATTGTTTTTAAACCAATAACATGTAACCCTAAAACACAAGTGACTATAAGTTATTATTATGTTATTAGCAATTTACGATTAACAATTAAGCTTAACTTATTTATTATACGATTTTACTTAGATGCTCATGTGCTAAGATCTTGTGTACTAAGACTTGAAGACAAAATCTAATTAAATAGTTTATTTATTAAATGAGCAAATATGAATATAATTAAAAAATTGTAAGATTATTTTTACACGTATAGTTTATAGTACCGAAACTATTAGTTTCTCGGTAAATACGTTCAGTGTGATGTAACGTGAACCTAAGACCGATTTTATGTAAAATATCGTTGTTTTTACATCGAGGTAAGATGATTTTTTTCTTATTACAATTTTCCTTAATTCTATCAATTATTGTCGACTCCCAACTTTGTTTACATTCTAATATTTTTATAATATTTGTTCATGTGTGTCTATAAATGATAATAGATTTGTTTAATAACTGACGACATTTTCGTGATTGGTGATACGTAAGAAAAGTGTTTGAAATATTTATTAGCGATTCTCGTAGAGTCGGTGTTTTGTCTAATACTGTTGCGAGGCTCTAGTATTAAATGGCACCCAGTGATCAACGAAAAGATCTTCTGATACCTCTTGAGCTCCGAGCTCTTATGCCTTTAATCTTGGCAACGATATATGTTGTGTTGCTGACGTTAAAATTACAGGGCCATATCCATTGTAACTGGTTATTCCTGTCTTCATTAATTTGGCTCCTGGAATGCATGGAATTGGTCAATGTAGTTTACAACTTTATGTCACGCTGGAAGTGCCTTGAGTACTGGTCACTGATGAAAAGACTGCTGTACATGTTTAACTTATTGGGACTGGTGACAGCGCACGCTATATGTTACGCCGTAGAAGCCTACCATCCGGAAGAGCAGGTCCCTATGTACATCGCTATCACTCCGGTGTGCTCGCTGTTCTGTCAGATAGTTTTAGACCTCGTTGAGAAGTTAGTAACAAAACCTATAATCGGCAAGTATCGCCAGCCTCGATCCTTAATTGCACACACGCGCGCTCGCACACGCAGGCATAAACACGCGGGCGTGACCGCGCACTAAGCCAGTTCTAATTTCCAATTTGCAAAGACTATCTAATACTGAAAACAGATAAATTTTCAAATTCCACGTACTGATGCGCAAGAACTGTTTGCATAGAAAGTGTTCTGCACAAGAATTATCATGTTGTATGATGTATAATGTAACATTCTTAAAATTATGTCGACAGTACTAAATATTTTCTTGTTATATTAAATTAACTTTTATTGTCTATTTATATTGTTTTGTCTGTTTATATTCACTTGGGTTTGTCTATTTATGTTGTGGGAAAATATTTCCCACACATTTCAACAAATTTATTGTACACAAACACACGCGTCCATATACAGAGGTGAGAAAATTATTAGAATAATTGTGATTTTTTTATTTTTTTGGTTTCTACTTTTACGCTTGGTTGTGAAAATTTACGCTAAAACTGTAAAAACTGCACAAGAAGTCTCCTGGTAACCTGTAACAACATGAAATAACGATAAAACACCAAAACATAACATAACCTCACTTTGAAAATCGTCTGTTAACTAGCTGATTTCTCTATTCAGTGATGGCACATGACATATTTCTGAAAACGTTTTTCTAAATACGTTGAAACCACTCAAAATTAACGAAATGTATAAACCAAATCATTGTTAAGAGATGAAAAATGAATTATATCAACAACTAAAAAGATATATGTCATAAAATATTGCTTTTACTTAAAAGTAGAAACCAAAAAAAATCAAAAAATCACAATTTTTCTAATAATTTTCACACCTCTGTATGTGTGCGAGTGCATACATGGTTAGACATTTAGAATAAGATGCATGAAAATCATAACTGGTAAGGGGATGTCTGTAACGATTTGGAAATTTAAAGTGTTTTTGTATATCAATATTTTTAGAATATTAGTGCAAAAATATTTACAGAAGTAAATATTTACGTAAGAGTTTACGAATAGACAATTTTGTAATACAATTAATACAGTAGACTTGCTATCATTTGGCCTACTTCTGTAAACGGGTTAATTTCACAGCGATTATTGTAAAAACTGAATCTGATGAAGTTCTCAATAAAGTGATATAAATAAAGAGGCAAGACAAGACCACACTTTCGATATTTATATTTGTACGATGCTGTTAGAAAGTGGAAGCAGAGGCTAGCAACTTTAGTAACAGTTTCAGTGAAGGTAATTTTGTCAAAACTCTAATGTTTCCTGACAATCAGGTTGTAATAGCAGACAATGAAAATAGCATGCAGTGGGCCCTCTATGAATTGCAGCACATGATCAGGATGTATGGTCTGGAAATTTGTGTTATCAAGACTAAGTCCATGGCTTTTAAAGGCTGCTTTCCTCTAAGGTGTAAACTAGAACTGAATGACCAACTAATTGAGCAAGTACGTTAGTCTAATTCTCGTTCCTTGGATGTGACTTGTCTTATGTTGGGGAGATAGATGTGGACAAAAAATAGAGAAGTTTAATCACCTATATGGAACAATAAGAATAACACTAAATGGAAACGTCAGAAGATATACTATTTTGAAAATTTATAAAGTGGCATGCGGCCTTTACGGCAGTAACACTTGGACACTAAACACAAAGGCCCAAAGCCGGATACAGGCTAGTGAAATGAGATTTTTACGATCAGTTCTAGGAATATCACAGACACACCGGCTAAGAAATGATGATATAAGGAACATCATTGGAATATAAAACCTAAACTAAAGGATAAAGCAATACAGACAGAACATGTTGAAAGGATGCATAAAAACAGTATACTAAAACAAATTTTGGTTTAAAATAAAAAAAAACGGCGGAATATTGGAAGAACAAAGAAAAAATGGTCGGACCAAGGAGTGCGCAACGGACCGTAAGGTCCACAGCCTGAAGAAGAGTTAATTCCAGCAAAGAGGTTAACGTGGAATCACTTTGGCTGCAGTCACCTCCCTATATTTTAATAACTGTAAGTTAATATCGACTGTTAGTATGTTTGAATTTGCGTTTATAGTGTTTCAATACTTTTCAAGCAATAAGATTTTATTTTACCATAACTACTTAAGAATGTTAAATACAGAATAACAGTGGCCTATACAGTAGTGTATACTGCGATTTTTCGTCATGCTGTCTAATTCGATGATCGCCGATGATTAGCAAAACCACAAAATAAGTCACTCCCTGCTTAAAAATACTCCAACAAATTCTTAATTTATTTTAAGCACATAAGATTTTATGAACAAACAGAATTTCCTGTTATTAATTGCTTCTAGTTAATTAGAAATTACGGTTTTTTACTATAACTAATATTTGATTAAGTAATCTAAATTAGTTAAATTGGCTACTAAGTTAGTTGGCTCTGAAAGCACAGAGAATAACCTATAAAAGAAACAATAAAAGATACAACTAAAACTAACACAAAATTCAGTATTTTTTAAATTAATTTATTGTCACTAGTTCAACGCAACTTTAAACAGTTTATTTGTGAATTATCTTACGTACTTTGCTCAAATACCGAAGCACTTAAAAAGATTAAACAGAAAAACCATGTACTGAAACTAACAATGTAAAGCCAACTGCTAAGATTAATAAATAGAATACATAACTTAAGAATTAGCCAATAAGCTGAAGACCGTGATGCAGTTATCACAGTTACGTAGCTCGAGTGAACAAAAGCTGCCTGTATAATAATGGTAATAACAACAGTGATAATAATAACGATTTGAAGAAATCGAAGAGGGAGAAGGAGGCGAAAAAGAACGAAGAACAGGAGAAAGACGAGGAGAAGAAGAATGGACACAAGATGAAAAATGACTCTATTTTTATGCCATCAAAACAATTTAGGACCTTTGCAGGTTAGAGTGCCTTAAATTAGCTGTTAGGTACTGAAGGAAACACCAAGTTTCACGTCTCTAGGGTTAGCCCAGTTGCACATTTTTGCTGGTTGAAGGGGTAAAATGGGAAATAAGTATGGTGATTTTCTGTTGCGCCCGGAAGTCGAAGGAGCGACTCTAGGTTAGTAGACAAGAGCCATAGTTACTTATGTAATAGTATTATTATTTGGTGTTCTGCCCTAAGGCAAGTCTTCAAATAATAAAAGCTCTCCAAGCTGTCCTATCGTATGCCAGTCTTATCGTTTCTT
Organism: Magicicada septendecula; assembly: GCA_034769895.1. Classification (NCBI taxonomy): domain Eukaryota; kingdom Metazoa; phylum Arthropoda; class Insecta; order Hemiptera; family Cicadidae; genus Magicicada; species Magicicada septendecula. Next base: position 76,656,272 of record CM068372.1, on the reverse strand, counting down.
CGTAACACCCTCTAATTTTAATGCAATCTATTAACTTCATTCTTCTACGCCCTCTTCTTTTTTCTCCTTTTATGACACCCTCCATGGCAGTTGTAACCAAGCAGTCTCTTCTTAAACAATCATCTAACGAATTCATTTTCCTATTTTCTGTTAACTTCAGGATTCTCCTCTCTTCCCCTGTTCTTCTGAAAACTCCATCATTCCTTTTTTTATCAAACCCACCTCACTTTTTCCATTACTCGCCAAACCCACATCTCAAATGCTTCTAATCTTTTCATAACCTCCTTCCTCAGTGTCCATGTCTCTGTACCATATAAAACAACGCTCCACACATAACATTTGGCCAACCTTTTTCTTAAATTCTTATTAATTTTGCCAACAGCAATCTTTTCTTCCCATTAAATGCCTTACTGATATATTAAACCCGTATTTTTTTAATAGGGGCTACTGACCCTGTGTTTTAAGTTAACAATTGGTCGCTGTATTAAATCAGATATTTGCTGCTCGTTTTGCAAATGCAATTAGTAAGTTATTGTTGCCAGTATTCAATTCCATGAGTACTGCCAAAACGTTTGATGCACGCCCCGAACAGTTGCTTATGTCAATATGCTTAATCGAGTTATTCTTATCATTATTTTGTTTGTCTGTGTATGCTGTAGCTTTTTCATAATAAAGAGATAGAGAAATATAAGTTATATACATTAAAAGTAATAATATAATAGTGAACTGCTGACAACATTACACGTCAGAACTACTCGAGACATACGTTCTGTTACCAAGAGGATTATAATTCTCTTTCGTGTGAGTGCAAAAGTAAAATAATGCGGAGAGGATCCGCGTAAACGCATTGGCTCAGAGGAAATTTGAATTTTACACGTTAGCAGAATCCGCAAGCAGAGCGGTTTATTTACGTGCCATTTATATCGGTCGGCGGCTGTCAATGGGCCGTTACCGAATGGGGTCACAGAAGGCTGCCCCACACAAAGTGATTTACTCATGCAGTGTATGTACTTCCTGTCAAGCATACTTAGACTTAACATATTAAGGTTCAAACACAGTATATAGCGTTTACTGATTACATGTTTGTACTTGCTGCACATTACTGAAAAACCGAGGCCACATTGCCTAACTTTCTCTACTGTAAATAATACAAATAAATAAAAATAGTTACCGTATTTCTTCCGTCGTGTGACTTCCGTTCCGTATCGTTCACGTGTGGCTTCGTGTGATGTATTTGTTCCGTCGCGTTTCGAAAATATGTTTCATCTTCAGAATAAAAAAATCATTCAAAGTGAGGTCGTTAAACACCAACATTGCAAATATTACAACCAGTTCTAAACATTAGTGTCCGATCGGTCCCACTCGAGTGCGGACTCATGTAATGCGGATATGTGTAGAACTATTTTTAGTACCGTATTTGCAATTTTGATGTTTAACGACCTCACTTTAAGTGATTTTTATTCTGAAGACGAAACATATGTTTTGAAACGCGTAAATATAATCAATCGAACGCAACACGAAGTCACACGACGGAAGAAATACGGTAAATGTTATATATATATATATATATATATATATATATATATATATATATATATAGTAACATTACATTTGGCATAGCTTGATATCGTACCAGATTTAATGAAGACCATGGATAAGAAACTAAACAAGAAGAAAAATATCTTTCAAAATGATAGTGAAGATGAACAAATAACTACTTTAGACTGACTTGTACTACAACTGACCGTACCCAGATTAATGATTAGGCAAAGTGATGCAAAATACCCCGATTATGACATGAACTTCAAATAATGACAAGAATTAATACTTACAAAGACAGACAGCTTATGTACCAATAATATAAGTAAACTAATGGTTTCATTAAATGTATCAAAATATAAAAATAATCAAAATACAAATTGAGGGATAATAGGCCCAAACATACAATACAATGTAAAATGATATATTAGTAAATTATTAATTTGAATGGTATAATGAAATAATATAACCAAACAATTATTATAGATACATGAAACATGCAACTAATTGTAATTAATAGTGGACATAATGTTGTCAAGAGAATAATGAATAATAACCTATTCACATTACTATTATATGAACAATGTGAAATTGACTTCGAATAATTAATTAAATAACAGAGCAAAATGGATTGAGGAGAGATATTATTATATGTTAAACAGTTGTTAGGGTTTAATGAAAGTTAGCTTATTTGTTCAATGTTCATTAGAGTCATAGCCATGTGGGCATGACATTAAGTTGATATGATTGTATATTGTTTTGTTGTTGTTTAACGTAATGATGTTATTAGAATGCAATGAAGATGTTAAAACCATATGATTAACCAGAAGGTCTTAAAACAATGGGCCAAATGGAATTTGTAAAATTAGAACATTGTACCAAACACACAAAGAAATAGGCCAATACTGATATAGTATGGTGGACCAACTATTATATAATTATGAAAAAAAAGAAAAGAATTAATGTTATTAGATGATAAACAGTTGTTGTGTTTTTTTGGAATTTAGTTTATTTGTTTAATGTGTATCATAATCTCAGCCATGAAGGCATAATATTTAAGTCAATCTGTTTGTAATTTTGTTAAAGTATTCACATTATGAGAGGAGGATGAGTATTTGTAAATCTCATGGGTTAACATCGAATATAATGATTATAATTAAATATAAAGGTTCAAGCCAACAGGCTAAATAATAAAACAATATGTAAACATAGGCCAATGTTAAAATAAATAAACTATTATCAGAATAGCCAGTAAAGTAACAAACCATTATAAATTAATAAGAAATAGTAAAACTAACAAAACAGACAGTAGTTCTATAATGGTAATCACATTTTTTGAACAAATAAATGAGTTAGCAAATGTTTTTGTTGATGGCAAACTGTATGAAGCCATGTAAAACCAACTTTTGTAAATTTTAGGAAATACTGTTAGAATTTTGTAAAACAAATGTTGAAGGATGATTAGATTTATAGTTAATGGTATACACAACAAATCTAGAATCAAAATAATCCGTATTAAGTTATTTAAGAAAAATTCAAATAGCAAAAATGTAACATCAGTATTTCTTAAGTAAAAGTAGCCATGTTTAGTGTCTATATGTCACAAATGTAAAGACCAAAATAATGATGCTAGTAGTTTTAAATTCCCAATCAGTACAGAAAAGTTATACTAATTTAAAAGTTTTGACCAATTTCAGACATTGAAATAATGAATTTGTATGACAATGTATAGCTGAATCAACCAACCAGATTTCAAGTTTTTACCTTAGCAACCAAAAATTTCAGATAAATAAAATGGGACTTCTTTAACAACGCGTTAATAAAACGTCTTATATAATTATATTTTAAACAGTGAAAACACGTACCAGACTTAGTAAAACAAATCGATGTACATAATACAAAATATTATAATCAAGAAAGGAACATCCAGCATTTAATACAGAAGAATTGAGATCCAGGGAGAAGAACCGAAGAAGACGTGGACCCTATCTTCGTCCTGGAAGAAGAAAGAAGAGGATCTGGTGAATTTGAACAATTTATTATATTATGTGTCAAAACCAACATTTGTGTACACGAATATCTAGGAATTAAACAGAATAAAACGACAGACACTATATCACACCAACACTAAAGAACACTCACAAATAACACAAATTGAGCTTTACACTTTTTTGAACACCATAAGAAACTTTAACGATAACTAATAAGCACCTAAACTGGTCATAACCTCTAATAATAAGTAACCAATACACGACTGCCAGTTTGCACTTTAAACACCAAAACCTTGTAATATCCTTGTACTGTGAAATTTGTATTTTGATTTTAAGAATAGTATTATTTGTTTAAACGTAATCCCCGAACCAGATACGCCCTGAGATAATTTATTTTAATAGAAATAAAAACAGTCTCCATCATTCCTTTGGTCCGGCTGACAATATTTTTAGCTACTGCACCAACTGGTAAAAGAAGACGCATAATTTTGTCACAATTGTAATTACCGTAAAAAGAAAACGAGAAATAATTAACCAATGCTTCATTGAATAAAGATCGTTCAAAGGAAGATATATGTTTGGTGTTATATTTGCGTCATTATTATTACTGTTTCATTTAAGAAATAAGTTAACATAGCACAGCGGACGGAGCAACTGTAGGCAACTCTGAGTGACGTCATTGGAACTGCATGCATAGTGGGAGCGAGCGGCAGAATACAAAATAATTTACCGTTCAACATATCATATTAATTGTTACAGATTGACAACAACAACGGTGTGGTTTAATAATTTTACACATATATATTAATTTGTTAAAAATTGACGCATGCTACGTGGAGCATAAGAACTCGTATCTCAACACAAATTGTTATATTGTTTACTCGCGAGACCTCATCTCATTTATTTTATTATCGTTACAAATTGACGACTCCAGTGTGAGGAGAAATAAGTAGTAACATTTATTATTAATTGTTACAATATATATATATATATTTTTAATAAGTGACTTGGGTACTTATTCAAACATTTTTACAAATAAATAATAATTACATTGAATAACCTATGTTAATATTTGGATATTCTTTATTATGTTTTACAGTCTAAAATTCTTTTGGATGGTAATGTTGTAGAGCGAGTCTCAGATTTTAACTATTTAGGTTGTAAGCTCTTATATAAAAACGAAGAAGATATTAATGGAAAAATAAATAAATTCGAACAAATAACGGGAACTCTCCGACGTGCTCTATTTTGGAGAAGAAAGGGTCCAAAATAAAATTATACAAATCCATGACAGTTCCTGCCCTCACTTATAGCTCAAAAACGTGGACAATGTCTGCTAGATAAATACTGTATATTAAGAATTCAGGCTACAGAAATGAAATTTTTGCGTTCCATACCTGGGTACACAAAATTAAATTTCAACTTTCAGTTTCTCTCTCATCTATTTATTGCTTTTTATAGATATAAAAAGCAATAAATAGATAAGAGAGGAACTAAAAGTTGAAAAAGTAAACGGAGTCATGATTAAGTATAGAGAAAGCTTGAAACAACACATTAACAGAATGCTCAGTGACAGATTCCCCAAGGTAGCCTTATTCTATCAGCCGAAAGAAAAGAGAAGCTTTGGTAGACCCAAGAAGAGACGGTCCGACCACTTTAGAGACGGAACAGACTAAACAGTCTAAGGCGTAAAGAAAAAGAAGAGATGGCTCACAGTAAATATTTACACAGTCTTTGTAATTACAGGGAAAAATACAGTGAAATTAAAAAGAACGTAACATTATATAAAATAAGTAACATACTGTTCCGAAAATTGCAGCTACTGTAATATTAGAACAGCTAAACAAATTAGTGTACTCAAAAATAATCTATACAATTTTGATCAGAACCTCTGTTTATAAAACTGTAGTGTTTTTAGCGAATACGGTCTGCTAAAAACAACTTTTTGTAAACAATGACCGAGTTAAATAATAATAAGAATGTTACTAGCTGTCTACGTGGTAGACGCAAGGAAAAAAGTGAATCCAGTTAGTACGGCAATGGCAGAAAGTAGATTGTCTGTAGAAATGATTCAGCAGAAAATAAAGCAACTGAAATAAATTGTTTTCAAACAAAAAGCAGCAGGAAAATTCAGGACTTAGAGACTGAACTGAATGATGAGGATATAGGCCTACGTAACGGCAAGATAAACTTCTATTTCTTAAAACATTAGACATTTCAATTATGCAAATCCTCTGCCTTACGAAAATGAGAGATCTCTATCTAGTTCGAAGTCACAAGTAAGTTGATTACGATTTTGTTTCTGCTTGTGTAACAATATTGTGTAGGAAACTGGGATTCCGTTAATTATTAATTTAACAACTCGTATGATAATTATGTAGCTGCTAATTTCTAGAAATTGATGCCTGTTCCAACACTTCTCTATAAGTCTGAGTATTGGATTTTAACGAAATACCAGGCCAATCGCATTCGAGCGGCTAAAATGAGATTTCTGTGGCACGTGACAGCATACTTATACTCTTCAAGATGGCGAAAGAAATGTCGATGATGAGCAGGATCAAAGTATTACAAGTATACTCAATCTGACTGTCCTTCTTCTTCTGATATTGCTATCCGTTCCTATATGTTGGATATTATACAGACTATTTTAAATTTCCGCACTGCTGCACGTAATAAGTCAGTTGTATTCATGCCAAACCAGGTCCTTAAGTTTCTCAGCCATGATAGTCCCGGTCGCTCAACTCCTCCGAATATCGGCTAAACCATCTGGACTCTAGTTTGAAAATTCCTAATATCTTAATACATCACAAGTAAGAAAAACCCTACGACCTTAATTTGCATTGAAATGGGCCATTCATGTGTTAATAATATAATCGAGGGTAGACGAGTCGGCAGCTATGTATGTGTGAACATCTGTGTGCGTGTGTGTGAGAGCGAGCGAGAGAGATAGAGAGAGAGATAGAGAGAGAGAGAGAGAGAGAGAGAGAGAGAGAGAGAGAGAGAGAGAGATATGTTATTCAATGTGTGAGTGTACGTGTGAAGGTTCACTACGCATAACAAGCAGTTGAAGCTGCGGTCTTTAATAGTCTACTGTCTACTGGAAACAAGGCTCCGTGGTTTAAAACCAGTGAAACACATACGAGGTATGTTCAAAAAAAGGCCGAACTTTTTGAATAACACATCAACCTGCAAAAACAACGCGCCGCGATTTTTTGGCGCACCTAGTGATAGTTTTTTACAACAAACTACATTTATTCTGTTCCGCTATCAGCATTATTCTAGGAGATATATCAGATTGAGTGGGTACGTGTGCACGCTGGCCGGCGGGATCAGTGACAAAGCGGTTAAGAAAGACCGCGAAGAATAACGTGTGTCTATGAAATTTTGCGTCAAAACTAGGTTAAAACTTTAACCAGAGATATTCTGGTTTGGAATTAAGCATACGCGGAGGCCCGCGTGAGGCGAACAATTATTTTATGAATTTTTAAAGATGGCAAAAACAATGGTCCGTGCACATCAAAGCGATATCGAAGATCATGGGAAGAGAGCTACTTATATGGTAATTGTTAATCATCGTTTAACTGCCGAGACTTTGTGAAAGATTGCACATCCATATAAGATCGTAAAACTAAACTTTGATAGAAAAATTTAAATGTATCGTATTACTGAAAAAGTTTTACTGCGTTTGTTGACGAGGATCAGAAAGATACGCGTTTTGAAATCGATCAACAACTGCGTACCAAAGCAAACTATACTGAAAACTTACGACTTTTCAGCAAAATTTTATACATACACACGTTAAGATCTTCATTCGTACTTTGTTATAAATCCGTAGGACGGTGTATGGCCGTACCCACTACAGGGCGTGTAGCTGGAAGACTCATGATCATGACGGAAAGGAGAAAACGGTAAACGGTAGCGTCAAAACCTGTCGCTAACAGCATTTAATTGCGCGCTCGCTCTATGTGCAGGTTGACGTGCTATACAAACAGTTCGTTTTTTTTTAACACACCGCGTTTAATTTTCAGAAAAAATGTTTGTAATATTACGTTGATCTGGAAACTATCGATAATTTAAAAAAAAATAAAATTTTGTTTGGATAAATATTATATTTCTTTTTACCAGAAATGTATAAAATAATAAAATTCTACTCGGAAAAAAATATATTTCACTGTATACCACATTCACTGCACCATAAAACATCAACCAACGGATGACGTGGAGTGGTGCCAATCAAAGTTGAAATATGACGCTGCTATAAAATTGCTTCTACCACAGTATAATGCGTCGCTCCCATAAATCCGGCATGTCGTAAGAATGCTGTCGTAAATCGAGGGTGAGTATCCGGTGTGTAATTTCGTGACATCATATTTCTTATTTTGTTAGGAAAAGTAAAGTTCTGGTATAAATTATAATGCTAAATGATAATTAAATTTTGCGTCGAGAACTTATTGTTTGTAAGTTGATTAAGACGATTTGTAACGTTCTTTGCCGTTACAGAACGTTCTACATGCTTCTCGGCTATCTGAACAGACCCCAGCTGTAATTTTTGTGTGCGTACGTGACACTTAACACGCGAGGCAGTGTTACGTATTACGGAACAAACTCGTACATTCGATAGTGTTGTTCGATACGTTTCTCAACTAACCCAACGGTGCGTGTTTCTGCCAAGGTCGCGCTTAAGTACCCTCTAGAATTTTCAATTGCTTTTTAAGGACCCATATTATGAAACCCTGCAGATTATGAATAACCCATACCTGCCGCTTAGTTCTCAGTTTTATGACGGGCGATTTGCACAGTGCGTCATAAGTGGTCTATTAGTGAAATGTGATTATAGTGCGGAATGCATTATAGTTGACGTTATTATGTGTGTGGACAGATTAACTTGATTTAGTGTACAGTTATAATCTTGTTGAATAACGTGTTGATTGCAAACTGTTGCTTTTGATAATTAAAGCTGGTTATTAGTGATTTCATTGGTGTCTTTTATTTTGTTTTCCACTGTACCATACGACGATCAGTGAGACCGTCGCAACGATATGGAGAGCTAATAGGAACAACATACAGCTGTATTTGAATTGATGAATTCATTTAATTCCATACTCGAATAACTAATGGACAATGAAAATTCACTTAATAAATGTGTAATTGTTATTTTTATTACACAAGTATACATTACTTGACCGTAGAATTCCAGTAGTATCACAGACGTCCGGCGCTCCACTGTCATTCACTCCTCGTGCGTCGCTCGCTGACCGCGTCGTTCACTGCTACGTCACACACACACACACACACACACACACACACACACACACACACACACACACACACACACACACACACACACACACGGGCGCGCGCAATGTGTTTCTCGGACTGTTATTGTTTATCAATTTTATCTCAGGGTTATAAATGGGTTATTAATAGATCGTGTGTATTGAGCTTACATAAACTCCCGCTTTTTGAAGTGTTCTCGCGTCTATAATTAGCAATACCGCGAATTGGTATTACTGTCCCTATACCGGAAATCTTCCACTATGCGCGAAACGCACTAAATGAGATCTATTATAATTGCAGTTGAGTTATTCGATTGGATGCGAATACTAAAACTCGTATCGTCTACCAAAGTACTAAATCACACGTAAATAGACTTGTCCTGACACGCAAAACTCGCGACAGACAGTACGTCCTTCTATGGCAAGACGTCGAAGCGAACTTACCCATCCGAACTCGGCAGAGTACCGACTCAAATAAATTGTAGACCTTCTGATTGGTGGAAAATCTAGCAACTTCATAGATGGTCACTGCGATAGACAGACTTCAAGTTAAATCTGTGATCGATTCTCCAAAGGCCTGTTTAGATTTAATCTACAAATTTTGTTACCCTCTTGTAGATAACGAGTTAAAAAAAGAATTGATTTCATAAAAAAAATGTAAATATTATAGTTTTGAAGAATTGAGTATATGTATAATATACCCTTCAGTACTGAGAAAACCCTGTCCATGTTTCAAAAAGAAATATCTATTATTAAAGAAGTTATGAAATAAAATGTAAATCACCCGTGCACCCGCCCACTTATACACAAATATCGCACTTGAGATGAAAGAGTATATGGGTATTTACTGGAAATTTATGGGTGGAAAATTATGGGTATTTTGACATACTTTAATTTTTTACCCATACTTTAATTCAAAATTTATAACTACTTTACAAAAAAAAATCAATTTATAACATGTCCATGGCCGTCAGAGAATGTGTTATAGCAGTATTATCCCCATTTCCTTAAAAAACGTTCTGTTGCAGTAGATTGGTTGTTAACATATCACTTACTTCAGAAAACCAGAGCACTTGGCATTACATTTACAGCAAAATGACAACGATACAACGGGTCCAATTCAATGAAGGTGATCGTGGACTCATGCGATTATGTCTTATTAATAAAGGGTTAATCTGATTGGCGTAGAGCGACAATGCCACACTTCCAGAAACACGTTATTACTTAAAAGCGTTCCGAATGTTTACGTTTAGACCGCAGTCCCAATTTACGATGGAAGGACTATTCAGGTTATACTAACTGTAAGCTCAATGTGTATGTATTCAAGCGGGAGTTTGTGTAAGCTCAATACGCAAGATCTGTTAATAACCCATTTATAACCCTGAGAGAAAGTTGATAAACAATAACAGTCCGACAACCACAGCGTGTGTGTATGTGTGACGTAGCAGTGAACGACGCGGGGGTCAGCGAGCGAGGCGCGAGGAGTGAATAACAACGGAGCGCCGGACGTCTGTGATACTATTGGAATTCTACGATCAAGTAACGATATATGTAAAACAAACCCAATAAAATCTTTTATTTAAAAGACACTTAAATAATAATTAATTTTATGTTAAGAACTGAATAAGACAATAATAATTATTAGTGTGTCAGTTAATAAACTTTTCCTACCTCCAGATGTAGACTCTGTGTTGATAATTTCATCTAACCTATCTATCCAATAATAATTTGTTACGCTGCACTACGTAGATGAAACTAGAAAATTTAATAACTTCCTTTGAGTGTTTCTCTAACTGCGGACCTTAATGGTTAATAAACAAGGCAATAATACTTTTACTTGGCTCCCATCTCAACTATTATTAATGTCGCTGTTTACGGAACTGTTAGATGTCACAGATATTAACAAAAACTCATAAATTTATGGTTTATGATTTACCGAAAGGGTTAAAAATGTAAGTTAATGTAGACGACTCCGTAACCATACATCCTTAACGTGCGTCTGCGCGCGTGTGTTTGTTGGTGCCTGATTGTGTTGTTAGACACCCAGTGCAAAAAAAGCTGTTGGACGGTCGTTATTTGGCAACTAGAAACAAGGCCCCGTTGGTTTTAAACATTTAGCCATCAGAAAACAAATTTTCGATTATTACTGTGATTATTTCGTCTATCTTAAAATAGGAAAATTCTACTTGAATAAATCATTATATTATTTTATATCACAAATGTAAGAATTATATCCTGCTAAGATACATAGAATTTAGATTCAAGTTTTATGTTAAATATAAAAGCAAATAATAGTGGTAAAATAATGTAAATAATGTGAGTTATGTAAAAAAAATTAAGTAATGTATTCGATACCCAAATACCAAATCAAAAATAGAAATAAATGTAGTGTATATAACTGTAAACGTGAAGTAAAGAGGAAGATTTAAAAATATGAGAATTGCTAATTATCTGGAAAACGACATTTGAATAAAAAAAAAATACGTAAATATCACATGAAAAGAGAATCATTTGAGAGAAAATAACTTTAATCAATAATGATAATAAATAAAATGAAAGCTATAACATAGAAACATAAGCAGCTCAAAAGAACAAAGGAAAATATTTGACAAACATCAGAAAAGACTAAATAAATTAAGTTTAAACTACTACAGATGCCAGGTACTAAAAAAGGATATGTAATTAAAAAACTGAATTATTCTCGGCCTACAAAAATAAACACTTAACATTAAGGAGGTAAAATTAGTAGATGCTAAATACGTTGTGAAGCAATAAATGCCAAATACAACAATTTAAAGAATATAATTGAAAACGTTTATCATATTATGAATACACCAAAACAAAAGCACATCTTAATTAATTAATTTAAATAAAAAGACACTGCAATGTGTACACATTTGAGGTAAGGTAATATAAGCTGTCCTGAAAATTTCTGAAAGTGTATGCCATTTTGGTTGTGGTAATAATTGAAACTAACGGTACATTCTCATGTAAGCTTACACTTGTAGTAAAAAAGTTCGTATTGCAGTAGAATTGTTTTATATTAATTTGTACAACTGCAAATAATATTTGTAATTAATAATTGTTCGTCATCATCATCATCATCATCATCTTCAAGGATTAATCCAAGGATGGTTTGCTCCAGTCTCAAGTAGGCAAAGATTAGAGCTGATCACTCCAGCGCTTCTTCGAACGTCCCACACCTCTCCGTCCCCTCGGCTTATAGTTCCATAGTTGTTTGGGGATGCGGCAGTCATTCGTTCGGCAAAGATGTTCCCACCAATTCAGCCGATACTGGGCGATCCTGTCGAGTATACTCATAATATTCAGTTCCTGCCGTATATCTGTGTTACTTCTATGATCATGGAGAGTTTACCTTGCCCCCCATACCTGAGAAATCTCATTTCACTCGTTTGGATGCGTTTTGCCTGGCTTTTGTTAAAGTCCAATTCTCAGACCCATAAAAAGTGTGGGGAGAGCCATCACTTTGTAGAATTTTAGGCGTATTCCTTTACTTGGTGAGTTAAGGGTTCGCCTAATGGTGCCGCACATAAGTTTGAACTTATGCAACTTATTCACAACGTCGTTGCTTGCATTATAAGACACATTGTAGCCGAGGTATTCAAAATTGTTAACTTGTTCCACGATAATACCATCTATAATAATTTTTGCTCGTATGGGATCAGTTCCATCACCTTGGTCTAAGTGTGGGTATTTGGAATCCAGAGCCTTTGCAGATAATTAATAATTGTTAGTAATAGTAATTTTTACTCATATATGCCCTAAGATTGAAAAAACTGTAATCACGTTTAATACAACATTTTATGTGTTACCCACCTTCGTATGCCTTACACGTCAATACAACATTTTACAGAAAAAAAATTCACGATTCACGTTTTCATAACGTTGTTTCTACGCACAGACATGACTCCAGGAATGTCAAAGTGTTCAGTTTACACATCCTTATTGTTAGAGATAACGGCAACAACTAAGTGAAAAAACTTATCAGAAAGTAGGGATAAAGGGGAAAACGGATACGAGCGTGTGAACAAAAGGAAACCATCAGCGATTAAAGTGAATGTTGGGTGTTGGTGCCTGCGCCGCCGTTCAAGCAAACACACAATCGATACCACACGTGCACGGCATTGGGATCTGTACCAGTAGTGTGTAGTTGTACAAACCGTCTTAGCGTTATCTCTACCTATCCCTTACTACATACGAAGGAAAATTACATTCTTACAAATGCAAAGTATTTGAATTTCTCTTCGTAGGCCTATTAACTGATGTGCAATGGAACCATCTTGGCAGGTTTCTTATCGATAAAGTTCTTATTTGACCTTACGTCCTTCTACTTTCAATTTTAGCCTCATATAGAAGATGTAAAATTTTAAAAAGAAATGTCACAAAACATACCAAAATTACTTCTACTTTCTTTTCTAAATATTAAAAGGCAATTAATTTTTTTGCTAACACTCCTTGTAGATTTTTTGATAATAATTTATAGTTTGCAGCATTAAAGATTCTATAATTAAATCAGAAGATTGACGACCACAGAAAGACAGTGTGAACCGCATGCCGGATATCATTCTACCTGTGGCTGCCTTGGGTTATCTCCCTACTGGGAAGAGAGATGTCGGTAGACCAAGGAGGAGATGGGTTCCGGGATAGGTCTAAGACCTGGTCCTTTGAGTGGTGATGATAATTATGAGGTTTGTGGTGGTGGTAAGACCGGGATTTACTTAATGTGCTTGCAAAATCGTTATAAACTCGTTGTAGACAAGTAATTGGCCTACTAGTTTACGGAAGCACTGGTAAATCTGTTACATGTTAAATACAGTAAACAGAACGAGCCTGTAGTCAACATTAAATTATATCAGGTTTGGTATACACATTGTAACAGGTCTAGTGTTCTATAATAAGCCGTTGGTATAGTGTTCGTTGTTGTGGCACAAGAAATGTAAATATTAAACTTCAAATGTCTTTTAATTTATATCAAAGAGCGAATTATTTTTTTTTTTAATTTAATTTACTTCAGTTTACTTAGAATCAACCCGTTTTAAAGTCGTTTAATTACGACACTCACCAAATGGAATACTGATCACGAAGCTACTCCACTGGCACATTGCGTGGCTCAATATTCGTACGTCAATTCTGAATTTAAATGGTGGTAATAAATCTAGAGCAGACGTAGTAAAACAATCGTCAGTTATTTAACTCTTCTACCGTACAAAACAATGGGTACATGCTCACACATACACATATACACAAGGAATGTGCTAGAAAAACATGTAACTGTACCGACGGGGGTGACAGGGCTCGAAGGTTGGGAACGGACATTTGACTTATAGCTTGTTTGCGGGTGTGTGTATGGACAGTGGGGCGGGTGGGGGTGTGAAGATTTTGTTTTATTCTGTTGTTGTTATTTCCAAACTGACGATGAGCTGAGAAGCTTGAAAGCGCTAATCGGAATAATTTTTCTATAGTGGTGTGCAACAGTGATAATTCTGTTTGTTCTGATTGTCTATGAATGTAGCCAACCTACGTACATAATTTAGCTTATGCTGCTTGTTAATTTGATTTCTGTGTGCACTACAAGACTCAACGATCTACAGTGTTATAATAATAACTTCCTTTATAATTTATGGAAATATTTACGTGGAATGCTAACAAGTTTGGTGTGCATGGAAGACCAGTTTACGGGTGCTACAAAAGTTTAAAGTTAGTCCTGAATTGAATAAAGTTTACGGTAGTAATATGAAGAGTGCGGTAATGTGCCCCTCGCATTCGTATCAACATCATGACATCGACAAAATAGTTGCTATTCAGGATTTTTATAATTGTTTAAAGATATCTCCAGAAACAGTAAAATTTATGTAACGCTAATTTACGAAAATTTACACCGTTAATGTCTTAGTGCACAGGTAATTTAAAAATATTTGTACAAAAAAGAAAGTGATTTTTTATCAACCTCCGTATTTAACGAATGTGTTTCAAGGCTCAAAACTTTAACTCTTCAGTTTTCAAAAATCAAAAATAATATGAAAGGACGACGTTTTGCGACTGTGAAAGTCACAAAACTAAAATACTTTTTATGGTTGAAACGAATAAATACAAGTTACTTGCATTAAAAAAACATTTGATGTTTGAAAAACGTAAACATATCTGTAGATTTCATTAAAGTAAGTAATGTGTTTGTGTGTGTGAGAGTGTGTGTGTGTGTGTGTGTGTGTGAGTGTGTAGACGAATAAATATACATTTTAAAAAGAATATAGAAACAAAATTTATGTTTACTATTGATCAAACCTGTTACAGAGTAAAAACTTAAAATTCGTTGTATCAAAGTTAACAAGCAGTATTCAGTATCAGATTTAATGCTGTCTCGGTTACTCAGAAAACGAAGTTAAGTCACTAACGTATGGTGTTGAGTATGTTGTTTTGTTATGACGCTCTTACTACAATTGGATCTGTAACAATCTGAAACTAGCAAAGAACACTCCCTACATTTTGAGAAATATTCATAAATTATTTTATTGAATGCTGACGATTTTGCTTGACCTTTATGTACGTGGCTAGAGACAAAGTCAGTAAACTCTTTGATACTAATAAAGATTACATTTTTTGTTTAAATTTTCTTATACAGACACTTATTTTCCTTGACATTTCTAGAAAGATAAGTAAGAAGTAAACTTAACTGACTTTAGGATCAGCGGTTTCCTGCGTCAAAATTTATCGGATGGAACACACTTTACGACCGGATATTATTCTGCCGGTAAATTGTACGGCCTACATGAGTGGGCTGTAAAACAAGTTAAGGACAAAGCATATTATATTACCTCTTCCCAAAGCAAAAGTTGTTCTTCGCAACTCAAACATACCATCCACTTCAGCTTTTTTATTCTTTTAATTGTAAATATTGGATTCCACTACGCTGTAACGCCGAACGTTGTAAATGTTTATTATTTTCAATAACAATAATTAATGATAATAAAAATATTCATCATCATCATCACCATCCTCAAGGTTTTAATCAAGAATGGTTTGTTCCGGTCTCATATAGGCAAATATTACAGCTGGTCACTCCAGCGCTTCCTCGGACGTCCCACACCTCTCCGCCCCTCGGCTTATAGTTCCATAGTTGTTTGGGGATGCGGCAGTCATCAATTCGTCAAAGATGTTCCCACCAATTCAGCCGACACTGTGCGACCCTCTCGAGTATACTCATAATATTCAGTTCTTGCCGTATAACTGTGTTTCTTCTATGATTATGGATAGTATACCCTGTCACGTGCCTGACAAATCTCATTTCGGCCGCTTGGATGCGACTGGCCTGGCCTTTCGTTAAAGTCCAATTCTCAGACCCATAAAGAAGTGTGGAAAGAGCCGTCACTTTGTAGAATTTTAGGCGTGTCCCTTTACTTGCTGACTTAAGGGTTCGCCTGATGGTCCCGCACATAAGGTTGAACTTATGTAACTTATAGACCACGTCGTTGCTTGCATTAAAAGACACGCTGTAGCCCAGGTTTCAAAACTGCTAACTTGTTCTAGGACAGTACCATCTATAACAATTTTTTCCAATACGGGATCAGTTCCACAAAAAGCCATCACCTTGGTTTTAATTGTGGGTATCTGCAATCCAGAGTCTTTGCAAGTTCCATTTAACAAATGTATACTCATCTGCAATCTGTTTTCAGAGTCCGACAGAATAGCCTGATTGTCCGCAAACAACAAAGTGTCAATTGCAGAGTGACCAATCATAAAATGGTCTGGAAGACATATCTGCCAGTTTTGTATGTCATCGTCAATATATAAAGGTGATAATGGACACCCTTGTCGTACTCTACAATTGATCAGGGCTACTCTAGGAGCTGTTCTCGGTCTCCCTGCTTCTATTAAGATTTTATTCTCCATATACGAGACTGTGTATTGCTCTAATTAGATGTTGTGGGATCCTTTTCTAGCCATTACTGGCCATAGTTTGCTCGAAGATAACAATATTAAATTACTAAAATTACGAAAATTATTCGACACATGTGTATATCTAGTGTTCTACGTGGAGGCATTAAACAACGGTGACTTCTTAATGAGTAACTTTACTTTTGTCTTTGTTTTTACAACTCCTTTTTCTGTTGTCACTTTCAGCTTTGGAATTTGTAGCTGATCTTCCTTTGATTCAGATTTCCTGCATTGAAAGGTGTAAGTTTCATTGCACCTTGCTAGCAAAAGGTGTGCCGCTCTGTGGTCGTACCAACCTCTTAACCTGAATAACAAAACTACAAAAGTAGTAAACAACTGTATAAACAACGATATTGATAGTTTTTGTTTGTGTATTTTTTTTTTGCTAGAATAAATATATTTTCTATGCAAATGTTGTAAATATTTTTATTAAACTGGAGACATAAAACCACTTTTTTTCTTCATTTTCTGTCATTATTATCAGAAAGAAATTCTTACTAGTTTCTTCGGTTTTTATAGCAGCTGAACTTTACTTCTCCTTCCCTGGGATATATCACACATTGTTTACCACAAATATTCTCACAGTCTCTTAAGAATTTAGAATTTAGTAGCACAGGACTTCATCTATGATCGACATGGTCTTTATAATGGTTCTGCATGTTTGTGTCAACTTGCTAAGAATGTACACACTTATTTGCCTTTTACAAAGTAATTAGTGTTTTTGAAAGCTGAGCTGTATCGTACTACCACCCTAAATAGTCTGCTTACCTCATTTTATATTTTTTTTTTTTGACATTTGCTTGAAAGAAGCTAACGGCGTGATGTGACTGACATAATGCAGTACAATTTCGGCCGCGTGTTTTTACTGTGATTAGTAAAATGTCTTCTTTTTATACTGTAAAAATAAAACTTTAAGCAATCAGCCTGCTTTTCTGTTACAACAAACCCAAACACATTTATATAATTAGGAGTGTGTAGTTGATGTTATGTTATCCTTCAAAACAAGCGCAGAGACCTGTCTAATTAGCTTTATTTACTTGAGAACACAGGTGCAGTGTTGGCCGCCAATCCAATTACTCAATCCCACCTCCCATTAAATTTGATACAACTCACCTCAAGCTTCACGCTTTCTTTTGAAAAGAACTATTTTTTCTCTTTGGTGTCAATTGAGTAGACCTACATGCTTTAGAAGGATAATTTTGATCTCAGTGATATATAACTCAATAGACATTCTTTTAGTTTAATGTTTTTGAACATTATTTAGATCTGTCAAGAGTAGGTATATGGAAGTTAAGAGAAAGAAACAAATGTAAATATAATTATTTATTTCTGAGAAGTGTTAACTACAATTATGAAAATAGAAGAAAAAATATGTTATACAGTTTAATAAAGCTGATAGAAATATTTTACTTGTCACAAGTTAAAAACCTGTTAACAACTTAGGCCGACATTTTAATGATGGCCAAACAAAAGTTTTAGTTTTTACACAGCGTAAAAATTGGAGAAATACTTTCCGTGTGGTAATATATTTAACACATTTTCTTTTATTTTAATTCATTAATGTATATTCTTAGTTTCTTAAGAATAATTTTTGCCCATTACTACCATCCTTTGTCATCCTTTTCCTGAATGAGATTTGTAAGTGACTAATGTAGTTGTTCTAGTTAACTAAAGCCACAAATTACAATTTTCTTATGAAGCATTTTACAATCTATTTTTCTCATATATACTTTTACAATATTCATTAATTTTTCACTCTCTTTCTCAAATTTGCATAGTATTTGATATTAGTTTGAACGTTACAATTATACTATTACACTGTCAACTATAAACACCGTACTTGATGTTTATACATATCGTTTATCTTCTGGGCACTATTTCTCACCGTCTGTTCATAGATAATCTTTCTCAAAAGTCGTTAAGACATCCTTATATGGTTAGACTGCTGCCCTGTTGTACTTCACCGACATCGAAATAGATAAACCGTAATAGAAATATAATTCCACAGTGTTTGAAGTATGCGCTTCACATCATTTCTGGTTCAAGTGAATAAATCATGGCTAAAAACATAGGTTGTGTTCTCAATTTGGATGATTTTAGACAGCATGGTAAAAAAAAAAATACTACGGTGTCTCTAGTTTTCTTTATCGTATGATTTTTTGCAGTGTTATATGAATTATATGCAGTGCAATCTGCCCGTTTACATTACAGTTTCAGCGCCGAAGATTCTGAAAACGAACAACGTAGGCTACACCATTCCGCGTGATCTAATTACTTCATGGAATCTGATGGCGTATCACATAATAACGTGACATGTCATACGCCATCATGTGCAAATACCAGGAACTCTTTGACAACAATTCAAATGTCAATATTTTACTGATGAGTCTTACTATAGCTATTGATATGCCTCCATATTCTATTGATGCGTCTATATATAGATAACCAAAGCGGCAGCGTCTATAAATGCTTGGTTCACACTTCATTATATTTATAGAGATCTGTGTATAGCGAAGACGGCGTCACTGTTGGCTCATGTTGCCGAATGCAGCGACACAGTTGTACTACGTAATTATTGTAAAGTAATATTAGGTTTTGGCTTGGTTATAACTTATGTTAACATGGCTTAAGATATTATCGTATTTTAGAAAGGAGTGTAGCACTGTGATTTAGGTAAAGTTTGATCATCATCATCATCCTGAAGGTTTAAACCAAGAATGGTTTGTTCCGGTCTCAAGTATTCAAATATTAGAGCTGATCACTCCAGCGCTTCCTCGGACGTCCCACACCTCTCCGTCCCCTCGGCTTATAGTTCCATATTTGTTTGGGGATGCGGCAGTCATTCGTTCGGCAAAGATGTTCCTACCACTTCAGCCGATACTGGGCGATCCTGTCGAGTATACTCATAATATTCAGTTCTGCCGTATATCTGTGTTTCTTCTATGATCATGGAGAGTTTACCTTGCCCCATACCTGAGAAATCTCATTTCACCCGCTTGGATGCGCCTTGCCTGGCTTTTGTTAAAGTCCAATTCTCAGATCCATAAAGAAGTGTGGGGAGAGCCATCACTTTGTAGAATTTTAGGCGTGTTCCTTTACTTGCTGAGTTAAGGGTTCGCCTAATGGTGCCGCACATAAGTTTGAACTTATGCAACTTATTCACAACGTCGTTGCTTGCATTATAAGACACATTGCAGCTCAGGTATTGAAAATTTGTAACTTGTTCCAGGACATTACCATCTAAAACAATTTTTGCCCGTACGGAATCAATCCCAAAAAAGCCATCACCTTGGTTTTAATTGTGGATATCTGCAATCCAAAATCTTTGCAGATTCAATTTAACAAATATATACCCATCTGCAATCTTTTTTCAGAGTCCGACAGAATAGCCTGATTGTCCGCAAACAACAAAGTGTCAATTGTAGAGTGACCAATCATAAAATGGTCTGGAAGACACAGCTCGCAGTTTTGTATAACATCGCCAATATATAAATTAAAAAGGGAAGGTGAAAATGGACACCTTTGTCGTACTCCACAATTGATCAGACCAACTTTAGAGCTGTTCTCGGTCTCCCTGCATCTATTAAGATTTGATTCTCCATATACAGACTCTTTATTGCTCTAATTAGGTGTTGTGGGATCCATTTTCTTGCCATTACTGCCATTAGGTAAAGTTTGATAGACATTATAATTGTTTTTTGTTTCTAAAGTGTAACTTAGATGTTACATGTCGGTTGTAATAATTTACGGTATTAAAACTCATAAAAATATCAATTTTGTGCTGCACAAACAAGTGGAAAGAAAAAGACTTAGTCATTAGTATTTGGACAGAAAATAACATTAATTCAGTTATTGTTAATTTCTTATAGCGTTAACACTAAAATTATAAAATACTTTGAAGAGTAAACATTTTTATTTTCAGTTTACGATTCGCTGTGTATATATTAATATGTAGTGTTAGGTTATACACGAAATTAAACATGTTATCGTTACATATTATCAAGCAGTGATAATACTTAAATCTGCAAACTATCGCCGATCACAATAAAACTGGCTTGCTTATTCTACATAAATGTGCCATGGGACCGAGTCTCTTTCAGCGTTGCGTACACAGCTGGGGGCGACCCTTTTGTCAATAATAGCTCCTCAGTGCAAAAAATGGTAATTCCATTTCAAAGAAAAGACGACAGAAAATTCTTTCATCGATACGAATTTATAGACATTATATCGTATTGTAAACGACTGTAAGGTATTATATCTGCTACATATCAGCGAATCAAGAGGAAATTACTTTTGTTAAAACATAAAACGTTGCTGATAAACTACCCCTTCCCCTTAACCGATCTTCACCAAAATCAACTGGCCTTGAGTACTCTACAATTCAGGGATGTATGCAAAAAATTATTTGTTGTTAGATATATATTAAACTTTCACTGTGAACACTTACTTTTTGGTTTTGTTTCCCAGACGTTTCGACTTTGTGTTCGTCTTCTTCAGTGGGATTTAAATACTGAATGTCTGTACAAAGTAACGGTTATGGGAAAGTGTTCGTACAAAGAAGACGAACACAACGTCGAAACGTCTGGGAAACAAAACCAAAAAGTAAGTGTTCACAGTGAAAGTTTAATATATATCTAATATTTTAAATAAGTGAATGAAGAGGATGTACCAACAAGATAATTATTTGATGTTGTTTGAATTTGCGGTTTGTTATCGTTTGCCACAGAAACATTCTACACACAGACACACAGACAGACACACAGACACTTTTCGAAAAATGACTTTTCTTCATGTCTTGAGGGTAGTACAATCAGAATCAGCCCTTATCTCAAACACAATTTTTTTCGCCATCACCATACTTCCATTTCCTTATGGAACATGGAAGTAAAAATTAACATCCACTGGAAAGCAAAGACTGCAATGTTAGAGGACATCGTAAACAAAGTTGCTATGCAAGTTGGAAATCGCATTAGCGTAAGAGGTCTGCTGATAATGCTGTATTTATCTTTCCTTGTATTTTGCATTGAACGACCAGCTGTTAAATTCCTTTTCGTCGTAGCCTAAACTTTATAACATGGCTTTGCAGTCTGTCGTTACTTTCAGTTTACAGAGAACTGAAGCACACTAATTCTATGAGTAGGACACGGTATTATTGACAATTGCCTCGAGGCGAGTACCTTCTACATCACCTTCAAGGTCCCCAATTTAGAAGCGTACGTGACAGTCGGAAAGTAAAATGTTCTGAGCAACCGTACCCGCCCTTTTTTCTGAGCTTATATTTCCATAATTTAATTAACTCTTGTAGGCCGATTCCCCAATCCAATTCATCGCATTATTTCCTCTTCACATTACGTCTATTACTTGTAATGCAGGCACGTAAGTAATTAATATTTGTTATATGTCTCAGTGCCTGATATCAATCAAAATACTGACGTTAAACTCCAGATCTGTCACCAACCATGACATCATTTAAACCAAATTTATTAAAATTTGGTTTAAGGTCTTTCTCCGTGTTAAAATATAATTTTCTTTAAAGAGAGGGCACACATTTTTGCTATATGCCAATTGTCTGAACAGTTTTATTATCTGTCAGGAGACTGCGCAAAATATTGTCACCCTAAGCAACCACGTGTATACAACGTGCTACTTATAATTTTATTATATTTTTTGTGAAAATTACAAAACTTATTGATGTATACACTAGCTGTTACCCGCGGCTTCGCACGCGAATATTTGACTTTTAAGAAGTATTTTCATATAATTTTTAATGTCTATGTCTATATGGCGTTCTGTCAGCTCGTATAACAATTTTGTACTCATTAGTCAAAATCTCTTCAAAGCTGTTTTCAACACTTGTACTATTTTAACTTGCACTAAATTATTATGTTGGTGCACAGCTTTTGGAGATTTAAACGTACCGGTTTATAAAGCCTTTGGAGATATTTATAAAGTACCTGTTAAATCAAAAAAGCTAAATTCTTTATTTTAAGTGTTACAGTGTCAGAAGGATTGTATAACACATTAAACGTTATGTTTTTCCCCAACCGTGGCTTTTATTTATTTCAGCAGTAAACTAAAAACCAAAACCCGTTGTCACCTAACCTCACAAATATTGTAGGCAAAATGTATACGTATCTGTGTATCTATTTGTGAGATAGGGTCATCCAAAAAAGAAGCAACCCACTGTTAACTGTGCATACATAGTACATAGTGCTAGAGGATGGAACAGATAAAATTCATGGGAGCAATAGAACAAGCAGTTACCGAGAAAATGCGAGAGAGAATGATTGTGATATACAGATTTTACCTCATAAAAACTTATCGATATATTAATACACTTAAGTAATCACATTAACTATGTGCAGTGGTGTATTGGCAGACTGGGAAATGGCAAACATGCTTAAATGCACAAAACATGTTCTTGGATTGAGTAGCTGCTGACGAAGCTATGAGTATACGTGTTTAGAAAGGATGAACAACAAATTTATAAAAGATGTTCCGGTGGTGTTGAAATATGCCCACTCATAGGATACTGGTAGCCGCTGGTAGCTCATTAATTTGAGAAGCAGCCGTCAGGCTATAATATGTGTCTAAAGTTCTAATAAACTTATAACTTCAGTAAATGTTAATTTCAGTAGGATGAAAAATACAAATTATCAGAATTTGTATTTGTATGGTACATTAAAAACTCGTTTATCCGAATTTGATGGAACCGCGCCCGTTTCGGATAAATGAAATTTCGGATAAACCGAAACTTCTATTTAAATAATAACACATATGTAAGTAGGCCGACAGTAACTTTATTTAATAATAATAATTTCAAAGTTACTTATAGTGAATATGACACAATACACTATAAAACGGCACCATACTGTAAATTATAGTTTCTACATTACTGGAACAGTCCTATTGATCGTACAGTAATCAATCATGTATTTTGCCTAATCTTTGAAGCTCGTTTTCTGGCTACCCGATCTCGAAGTCGTTTCATTGTTAGAAGTTCTTTAGGGGAAGTTTCAATGTTTACATTTATGTTCATGTTACTTTATGTGTACAATATACGAACATATACTTTATGTTCGAAAATCTGAACAAATCGATAATTCGGAGTACCGCTTATCCCAGTTAGTTCTGATTATTGACTTTCTACTTTAAATCACGTGGAATCGCTTGTCTATTCGGATAAACGAGATTTTCCGATAATCGCGATTCGGATAAACGAGTTTTTAGTGTACCTCTATATGACTCCGAAACACGATCACTGCAAGTATAGCAGTAAATAACTGTACGTGACTTACACATGGAAATAAATTTTACAAAAATTACAGATAAATGGTATAAGAGAATAAATGTGGAAACGTTATTGTGGAAATGTAGTGTCGATCACATGAAAATATCAATTCGGAAATTAATTAGGAGTAGGAGATAAACGACTACCAAACGAAAGACTGTTAATCCAAGGAGTAGGCATAGGATTGTAAAGATCGTGATATCGAATTAATTAAAAAGAAAACCACAATAACAAAATCAAGTTATATAACTTTGTCAATAGGTGGAGTAATTAATAGAAAACTACTTTAGAAAACTTGCAGAAACATGCAATAGGTGGTTTACTTTAGAAAACTGCAGACACTATCAATTAATATTAATTATATGTAAATGATAATTTTGTTCATGCAACTGAATACCTATTTTTCAAACATGCTTCTGAATTATTGTGTGATTTGACAGATGATAGTCATCAGTTTCATTGTCGAGTACATGTAACACATTGAAAGAATTGAGAAACAATTTTTTGATAATATATTTAAAATCGGTTGGCAGCAGAAATGTAGTACCCTTTGAAAGTACGATTCAAGAAAATAAATTGAAAACGTTGTGAGGCTCTTAAATCGAGTATAAATGCTTATTATTTTTACCATTAAAATTTTTAAACTAATGTTACGCCCTTTTCCTTGATTTTAGAGTATTGATTGTGTATATATATATTTTTTTAACTTTCGTCACTTCTAACAAACTTGAAGCTGGAATGTTAGTAACAATAATTTGGTCAATAAGTATGGCGTGTTAATCCAGTAAAAAACCTTAGTTAAACATGCAATAAAACTCCTGTTGTGTCCTTTAGAATTATGTCGTTGTAGAAGTTTTGTAACATCAAAAAGCATAATTAAATTTTGTGTAGTAAAAGTAAACAACTTTAAACTCCACGTTTAAAAGCATAAAAAGTTAATAACTGTTTCGCTAAGCTAAAAACTGCTGCACTGCGTTTCTCAAAATAATTACTTTTTAACGATTAAAAAAGAACACATAGTTATTATATTTTACACTATCTGGAAATGTTTTTTAAACTTGGATAATTATTAACGCTTAAATTAGTAATATTAATAATTATGAACATAACTAGCTAATGCAAAGTATAATATATGAGTTGAAAATAAACTTTTGCATTTTTTCTCCTAATAAAACTTTTTAAATTTTATTCGGTATAACAAGATTTTTAATGTTTTAATATGTACTACTGAACTTATTAGTAAAAAGACGCAGATAAAATTTTCCATTACTTGAATGTTAGCAAGTCGAAAAAAATTAATTTTTAATTGTAATCTGTATTGCAAATAGATTTTCCAACGCCCACATTACGCAATTTATTTCAGCACGAACAAATAATTAGTACGACCTGGCCTAAAATGATGACGTCATATGCACACCACTTGTAGACGGGACACGTCTTTGTCAACAGCTTGAGCTCCACATTTGCGTTCACATAATTTTAATTTTTTGATTTTTATAATTACAATTATATTATAATTTATTTTTAAATTTATAATTCATCCAGTGAAATAGAAGTTCATTGTATAAAATTGTTTAATGACAATTATTCCAGATTGACTACTACAGTCAGAGGCCATAAAAAATAAGTATAAAAAAGATATAGACAACCAACTAACTTAAAACTTGTCAGAATGTACGTAACTCAGTAACCATCACTAATCGTTTTACATCCTTTTTTCGGATACAGTTTATCGTTTATATTGTAATAATTTATAACCGCTTACGAATATGGCTACGTTTGAGTACTTTAAAGGTTTCTCTTGCATTTGTATACATTTCCGTCGTAAGTTGAAAGAGACCATGAAGCTCTAAAATTGTAACGTGCACGCAAACAAAGGAACAATACTTTCGTTCTGTACACGCAAAACTGAAATCTCTAACGAGGTTTGATCAAGAATTTTATGAAATGTTTAGGTAGCTCTAGTTAGAAATATCGGGAAAATTGTTTTTGTGACGATAGTATCCCTATTTTTGGCAACTGTCTACGTTTGTAGCCATAGCCATATTTGATGTATAAATTGTGTTTACAACTAAGTTAATACCTTACTTTTTCTATATTTGGCAATTTTTAAACTTTTAAACCGTAGTCTATACAATTTAAGATGCAAAATATTACGTTACATGTTGTCTAAAAATGAATAAAGTATTAAAAATAAAAAAAGATTTGCATAAAGTTTATGTAGAGTAGTGTGCATTAGTAAGCGGCTTACAGATAGTACGAAACCTTCAAAACATTTATAAACGAGTGGTAAGAAGACGAAGATTGCCATGCATTGTGTTCCATGAATTTTAATTTCTAGCTGCTATGTGCTATGGTGATTAAAGAATGGGCTGTTTAACCATTTCACGTCACTCATCACAATTTAGATAAGTCCGTCTTAACGTGTTACCGCCATCAAATTGAATTGTAAACTTCTAGTTTTACTTATTTGTTTATTACTATACTAGCTGTTACCCCCGGCTTCGCACGCCAATATTTGACTTTTAATAAGTATTTTAATATAATTTTTATTGTTTATATCCATGTGGCGTTCTGTCAGCTCATATAACAATTTTTGTACTCAATAGTCAAATTTTCTCCAAAGCTGTTTTCAACACTTGTAATATTTTAACTTGTACTAAATTATTATGCTGGTGCAGCAGCCTTCGGAGATTTAAAAGTACCCGTTTATAAAGCCTTTGGAGATATTTACAAAGTACCTGTTATATCAAAACCGCTAAATTCTTTATTTTAAGTGTTACTGTGTTAGAAGCATTCTATAACACATTAAACGTTATGTTTTTCCCCAACCGTGGCTTTTATTTATTTCAGCAGTAAACTAAAAACCAAAACCCGTTGTCACCTAACCTCACAAATATTGTAGGTAAAATGTATACGTATCTGTATACAAAATTACAAAATATATCTTTACAATCGCATATTACAAACATTAAAAACTGTAGTAACTGATAAAGGTATAGTTCCGATGCCGCTAAATATAATTTGTTTATTTACTTTTTACTATGGTAATTATTCTGGTATCCATGGTGTTGATGACATCTTTATACGCGTCAACGAAAAGGTATAATTAAACGGGCCTAAATAGTGCGAACGAGGCAAAATATCAAATTCGAAGTTAGACATTATTTTGAGCCTTGTGTCAAAGGTTACCTGTCCAAAATTTGGTGGCAATCGGTGTAACGGTGTGGATTTGTATTCAGTACCCACAAATCCTCAGACTTTGAGTTATATATATATATATAAAATATAAATTATTACTATATAATTTATGTAAAAGACATTGTTTGTAAATACCTGTTGTAGTTCTACGAGTACAATAGTAGGCATTGTGTGTACAATAGGGACCTCTGACGCAATTTAAAGAATTAGGGCTCTTTTTAGAATCTACTACTGAAGCATTTTAAAGGTATGCACGTGTCACACCAATTTCGTAAACACACGCAAACTCTGTGAATGTTTTAATCCCATTTGTTCTTCGGCAGCTGTTTATTGTATAGGCAAACCGCAACGATAACAAAACACAGCCAGTCCGGAAGTAATGTTGTCAAGTGGCAAACGTCATGGTTGTAACCTGCTTCTTTATTGTTATAAAAACACCAACAGTCTGCTTTACAGCAACTGACTTTTTTTTTCTAAACATAAGCTGCAAACGTTTCATAATAACTTATTAACTGTTGGTTACGTTTCAAGATTAACAAGATATTCTACCATTATAGATTTGTATGAACTTTAATTCTGTTACGTCTAACTGAACGTCGTATGATACAGTGGAAAGAAATTACAAGACACCAATGAAATCACTAATAACCACCTTTAATTATCACAATTAGTAATTTGTAATCTCTTACAACAATTCAAGTAAAAATAGTCCACACGGAGTAATAATGTCAGCTATAAAGAATTCCGCATTAGTTATAACACAACAATACTTCGCTACAATACTTCTACAAACACTTGATCCGCGCTAAAGAAATCGCTCAACATCACTGAACTGACAATCCGGCTGCTGTGGCTTTCTATAAGTAGCGCACGCCTTCTAAATACCTTCCATCCTCAATGTTCGCCACTTAAAGCGTTTTCAAGTATGCTGTAGAGTACTCTGGAATGTACTTTAACGTGGCCTTGACTGAAACAACACCTACCACAATAGGCGTGGGACGGATCGAAGACGCTCTCGTTACTCTAGGCGGTTCTATTCGTTTCAATGCGATTAAGTACCTGAAAAATGTTCTGCAAGATAGTGAAAGGTAATAAAACTGTCTTCTTCTTCACGGCTTTGATTGTTTAATCTCTTTCGGCTCCACACTGATCGGACCATCCCTTCTTGGGTCTTCCCAGACTTCTCTTTCCTTTCGGCTGATACAATAAAGCTGCCTTGGTGAACCTGTCGCTGCTCACTCTGCTAATGTGTTGTTTCCAGCTTCCTCTATACTTATTGATGATTCCGTTTACTTATTCAACTTTCAGTTTATATTTTACTTGATTGTTTATTTTCGTATGTAATTTTGTGTACCGAGCTATGGAACGCAAAAATTTAATTTCTACAGCCTGAATTCTTGTAATTTGTCTAGCAGATATGGTCCACTTTTCTGAGCCATAAGTAAGGGTAGGAACTGCCATGGATTTGTATAATTTTATTATGGACTCTTTCTTTGCCTTGTGTTTGCACGTTGGAGAGTTCTTGTAATCGGTTTAAATTTATTATGTTCCCGTTAATATCTTTTTCGTTTTTTTATGTGAGAGCTTACAGCCTAAATAGTTAAATTCTGAGACTTGTTCTATAATTTTACTATCCAAAACAACTTTATATCTAACTGACCATGTTCCTTAATGTTCCTTAAAAGCTATATATTTTTTTGTCAGATATTTCCATATTACATGCTTTCGCAATGTTACTTAAGTACTGGAGCATCCTTTTTAGGTCATCTTTGTTTGTGGTTAATAAAATCTGATCATCTGCAAACATCAGAATCTTTTTGCCCGCAACTCTGGTTCCTCCATTTGGAAACAGAACGATATTATTAAAAATACATTATTGGAGTCTTTATGATACTCTTCAACTTTTGAGAAGCAGGAAATTGAATTTGTGAAGACATTCAGTAGAGGCCCTATAGAGGCGAGAAGTTAAGTAAAATAAATTATGTAGTGATATGAATAAACTATGAAACAATTGTACGGTTCAGTCGTCTTATAAATACGGCTCACAAAGGAAATCACACAACCCATTAAGTCATAATCCTTTAATACAGAAAATGCAAATCCACTATACTTTACGTCTGCATAAACTGGATATTTCACCGTTAGCAGTGGTTAGCCCAATAAAATCGAAGTTAGTTGTTTGACGACTAAAATGTCCACAATTTTTTAACGTTGATATTGGAGTCGGTTTTTCCCTTCCACTAGATGGGCGCAAGGTAAACGTGGGCATGGTTTGACATGCGGGAGACTACATTATTGTTGGACCAGTTCCAGTGCTGCTGTCACACTTTTGGAGATTGTATCTGTGATTTGTCACACTCGGCCAGGCAAACTTCTTGACAGATGAACAAAGCTGTCTTTCTTCCCGTATCAGAAAAACAATTTTTCCTGTTGGTCTCTCAACATATAAATTTAAATCTGTGCACTGTCTTTCATAAATATTGCGCAAGTCCATGATACGTGAATATTCAAATACAACATTGTGTTATTATCATGCGATAAATAATTTTGTCTTTTCTATACGTGTAAACATGTAGTAATTCAATACTGACCTTTAGCTCTTCATATGATTTACTCTCCCTGGTTATGTATTAGAACCTCTAATGAATACTATAATGAACTATTGAATCATTGAAATATTTTTTTTGAGAATAAGCTAGTCCTTAACGACTACAGTAATGTATATAGCAGACCTTCTTGTATAATACCCAAAGTTCTCGTACACTTGTAATTAATTGAAACCAATTATGTTCACACTCTTTTTGCTTTGTACGATATATTTAAGTAGCGTGTAACTTTGTATATTGTTTTATTACTCGTAAAAGTAATACAATTATAAAATGTATGTTGGAAATTAGAAACAGGTATTTTACAAAATTATGCAGTCATATATTGAGTAGTATGATCTATTCCTGTTGAAAAGTAACTATCAATAAAAATAAATAGTTACAAAGTTATAATTTGATACAGGCTGTTTGATGACATTTATACGCATGAAGATATTGGGCGAACCCGTTGGACACCTAGGTGCTTTAGGTGACACCTAGGGAGGTTCCAAGCGTCTAGGTGTCCAACGGGTTCGCCCCAAAAATATTTACTTTCTGCCAAATGTCTGAGCAAGTTCCTGTTTACTATTCTCTCATCAAACACACTCACTATTTGACATTAATACGTCTACTTGTTTCTTTTCAGCTTTAGTTTTATATATAATGAAACATTAATGAAAATTATGTTATACAGTAGAACCTCCATCAACCAAAACACTTTAACCTAAATATCTTTTAACCGAAACGATCGACAAAAAAAATTACATATTCCCAATTTTTACTACAATAAGAATGTTTTCCGGATAAAACACAAAACCTAATGTAATAAATTGTGCTTCATGTCAACAAAGCGGAAACGGGTCATGATAACGATTCAAGAAAAATCTGAGGCAATTAATGGAAAATGACGAGATTTTGCGAATTGTGGCAGCCGATTTTGGTGTTGGTGTTCCTACTGGTTCTGATTGCGTCAAGATGAGAAATAAGTCTGAACAGCATGCTTCGAAGATCCCAAACAAGAAAATAATTAAGACGTGTCAGAAAACGAGAAAGTAAATGAGGCTGTGCTATGTGCTTGTGTCACGAGACAGTGACAACGAAGACGATTACATAGCAGATAGCAGCAGCCATGACACCGCTTACGAGATCTTCATTGCCTTAGAGGTAAGAGATTTAAGTCTGAGTTAAGGTATTAAATTATGCTATATGAAATACGCGTTCTTCTCACGGAGTTTTATTCATATTGTTAGATAGCATTACGGTTTGTCGAACGGTCTGAAGAATCAAAGTCTTCTGATGTTCTGCTAATAAAGCGATGGCAATATATTGCTGCACGAAAGCGATTTGAAATTAAAAATGAAAATAAAATATAAGCATTTACAAAAACAATAATAATAAAACGTATTGAAATAAACTGTTTTGACATTCGTAGATGACTTTGCTATACTTTCTGAACATCTGACATCTGCAGTAACACAAGTTAATTTTTTCGAGGACGTAGCCAGTAGAACAGGCTTAAGAATTTCTGCAGAAAAAAAAAAATTTCTCGCAAACATTAAAAACGCGCCAAAATTCCTGGTAACAGATATTGGTCGAATAGAGAGGGTTCGAAAATTTAAGTATCTGGGAGAGATAATTCAAGAGAATCGCTTGGAAAAATCTGCTATAGAAGAAATGATTCATAAGATGGAAGTGGCATATGGTATAACTAAAGATATTTACAATAAAAAGTGCATATCTAAAAATGCGAAAATAAGGCATTACAGTACAGTAGTGAAGCCAGAATGCCTATATGGAAGTGAATGTCTAGCATTGAATTATAATTTAGACAAAAAAGAAATAATGGAAAACGAATTATTAGGAAAATACGTATTACGCCCACGAAAAACTTCAGAAGGTTGGAAATTAAGAAGTAATGTTGAAATATATCAAAGTATAGAGAATATAACAGAAACAATGAGAAAAAGAAGACTATTATTTTTTGGACATTTAAATAGAATGGACGAGAATAGGTTGACAAAGCAAATCTTCAAATATCTGTGGGGGAAGAGGTCATATCAAGTTGGATTAAAGAAATCCGAAAGGATTTAGAAAAAAATAATATACATACAGAAGAAGCAATTGAAGGAGAAATTTTTCGGGCAAAAGTGTTAAAAATGGAAGGAGTCCATGGTAGGTGAGAGAAAAACACAGGTTTAAAGTGGACTGAAGAGAGGAAGAAGAGACACAGTGAGAAGATGAAAGAATATTGGAAAAAAGGAAAGAACAAAGAGTAAAGAATTGAAATTGGCATGTGGTCCTTAGATGGCCGATACGAAAGAAAGAAGAAGAATAATAAAACTTGTGTTAAAAAATGACTTAAAATCTTTTGATAATATTGTATGTTGCCTCCAGTTATTTTACCTCAAACATTAAAAAATTATATTTTAATTATTATTCAAAATTTTGGTTATCCGAAACCGCCTTCCCCCCTTTGTTTTGGCTAACAGAGGTTCTACTGTAATACTGTTTGCATAAATAATTTAATACAAATTTACAGGAACGAAGAGAGACTAAATAAGGGGAAAGTAGACAGTTTTTACTGCGAATCAAATGAATTACACAAAAAGTAAAAATATCCATTTAAAATTATGTACGACTTTAATATTGACGTTGCAATCTAATGCTTTCTAGAGTGCATTAGAAACACACAGCTGAATACTCCTACACACAGCTGACAAGAATGCGTGTATACACAACTGTGAAATTGCTATACGCAAACATCAGCTCCCATGAGGTTGACAAGTAAGCATATTCTTTCAGCGCTGCGTATGAACAAGCATGACACTCTGTGACGTCTCCCTTGTTAAGACAACACAAAAGTCGGGAACTAGTTCAATTCGTTACCAGTTAATTAAACTAGCTGCCGTTGTTAGTAAAACTTCCTTACCAACAAACTACAACACAATTTTTTACATAGGAAATAGACACAAATTTACTATTACTATTACTTTATTTAGGATTGCACAAATTTATTCACTCACTTGGTGTTAGCAAAAACATCTCTTTATTACTATTCAAATCTCATGATTTACTTTGTTTTTCAAAAAGAATTACTGTAGCAAATTCTTCTTTTAATGCTTTAAAAATATTAAGTGTATTATTCCTTTTATCTCAAAAGTACTCATCTAGATGTTGTTTTAAGTACCTCGGATCCGGGTCTGAACTTTGTTAAAAATTAATTTATCACAATTTTAATCAAATTATTGGAAGAATAATATTTGCTGAAAACTACAGAATTACCTTACATTTAGATATAGTGCTGTTACTACTACTTCATTACAAAA
This sequence comes from Magicicada septendecula, assembly GCA_034769895.1. NCBI lineage: Eukaryota > Metazoa > Arthropoda > Insecta > Hemiptera > Cicadidae > Magicicada > Magicicada septendecula. The sequence continues at coordinate 76,623,110 of CM068372.1, read as the reverse complement.
ATTACAAATCTGATAAGTTATTCTTTACATTATTAAAAGTTCTTTAGTGTTCTTTTGTTACTTCTCTTATTGAAACGAATATGTACAAATGTTGTGTTTGGATATCACCTGAATTTAACATGAGGTTGTGGCTGGGTCCTTGGTGGTCATCTTCTGTCGTCTTCTAGGGTGGTGTACGTTGTTCCTCTTGAAGCTACATCGGGTTGATTATATCTGGTCTCGACGATCGGATTTTTACTTGAAGTTCTTACTGTTGTATTTTGAGTTTTCTACGTCTGGAGTTTGTAGTTCACATTTTACACCTTAATTATAGTTCTTACTTTGCAGTACTAAAGTCTGGTAAGTTACATATCTTACAACTTACAGTTTTATTTTTTAAAAGAGATGTGTCGGCTAAGTTTTCCTTTCTTTATATTTTTTATAACTCTACACACACTACATTATTTATTTTTGTTATTATTTTCCACACTACATTCTTCAAAATAAAATCACCTCAAACTGGATATTTTTTTACGGCATACACCTACGTGTACTGTATGTGGACAACACAAAACTCACATCTTTACATGTCGAAGTTCTACTGGCGACTGCGTGCATAGTTTAGGGGCGAGGGGTCAGTAAGCTGGCGCGTATTTACGCACTGAGAAAATAGTTCGTTCTTTTATTTATTATTAATTACTCATCAATTAGAATGTAAATACTTTACGTTAACTTTGTTACGAATTAGAGATTTCCTTATTTATATAGTCGTATTTTAAATAATTAACGTAATTATTATTATTATTTAATTAACACCTTTCTTTGCGTGTTGGTACGGGACAAGTTCAAGTTGATTCAGGAATCTGGGTGGATAATACTCTTACTTGTTAGAAATTAAAATTTTTTCTTTGTGCGATTTACTATATTTTTTAAAATCGTCACAACTCATATAAACAGGTCAACGCTGCTATGCTGTAAACGGAACACGTAAACATGAAAACAAACACATCAGTTTGTATGAAGACATTAGGTCGTATGTTTCATTCTTTCCGTACTACACAACAGATAATTCATAGAATACTGTAACGTGACAAATACAGAGAAAAAGTTATTTTCTTCTTCTTCTTCTTCTTCTTCTTCTTCTTCTTCTTCTTCTTCTTCTTCTTCTTCTTCTTCTTCTTCTTCTTCTTCTTCTTCAGCGGGGCAACAACCCGTTACTGAGTCAAGGTCTTCTTTAAAAGCCTCTACTAGTTGTCCCGTTCAATTGGATGTGCTCTCCAGTTCCCAAATACAGAGAAAAAGTTATTTTGTTACTCTTCTTCTTCTTCTTCTTCTTCTTCTTCTTCTTCTTCTTCTTCTTCTTCTTCTTCTTCTTCTTCTTCTTCTTCTTCTTCTTCTTCTTCTTCTTCCTCGTCTTCTTTTTCTTCTTCTTCTTCTTCAGCGGAGCAACAAGCCATTACTGAGTCAAGGTATTCTTTAACAGCCTCCACTAGTTGTCCTGGTCAAGTGGAGGAGCAGCTCTCCAGTTCCGGGTCTCAAGGATATGACGCGCACCATAGTTCACACCGTCTTCACAACATAGTTTGGGTCTACCAACTCCCCTGGTGCCATAGATTTGTTCTGTAAGTGCCTTTCTGGTTATTTCATTTTCCCCCATTCTGATCACATGTCCAACCCACCCAAGTCTACCAAGTTTTATAATTTTCACAATATCTGGATGGTGTTCATTTCTTGGTTGGAACTTTTCCTCCATTCACCTCTCACACATATTGTACCAAATATTCTGCGGAGGATTTTTCATTCATGAACCGCAGGCTTTACTCAGACTTTCTAGAAATTGTTCAGGTCTCAGAACCATAGGTGACAACTGGGCGGTTCAGTGTTTTATACAGAAGCAGATTGATGGTCCTGGGAATTGTTCTGCTCTGGAACACGGGTATAAGACCAAAGAAGCACCTATTATCTGAGGTAATTCTTCGCTTCATTTCTTCTGTTGTTTCTCTATCGGAGTTAACTTAGCATCCTAAATAAACAAAGTTGTTGACTTTTTCGAAGGAATAGATGGCAATTTGGATGCGCTCTCCTTCTCTAGCTTCCTGTTATGTGACTATGTATTTTATCTTGCTCTCGTTTATGTTATTTTGTTAAGTTTAAAAATTATAAATATTGTGTTTGTTATTTTTTACCAATCCACATCCCTATCAGTATCTGATATAGAAATTTGTGAAATAATTCTATCTTATGCGTATTATACTTTTTGTGTTTTACATTCTTTTAAATGTAAAAAAAAAATCGAAGCTGAAGTTATATTTCCCAGAAATTATTCACCAAACGTGTTTCATAGATATTGGTTATAGCTGGATATGAACTTTCCAAGTATTTAGCATCTTCCTCTTTAACTGATCTAAGAAAATGTTTAGAAACATGAACCATTCTAATTGAACTTTTGAGATCTACTTTGTTTCTATTTCTCATTTACGGTTACTGACAACGTGTGTTTGAATTGTTATCATAAATACTGATTTTCTGTAGCATAGGGTGAAGAAGTTGAGCATTTAGAACAATTCTCATAAGGGGTGGATACCTGCAGCAGTGAATTTGTTTGAGACAGAGAAAGAAACAGAGAAACAGGATCAGCAAAATGTCTCCTTCTGTTATTTTAATTGTAAATAAAGGAGTGGTCCTCTCAATTTACACAGCATTACAATTACAGGTTAAAAATAGTAACATTTTAATTATATTTTTGTTACGATGTTATGAAAGACAATCACATGACACTTATTATGGGTCAACAATCAAGGCTGTACCAGATCGCACCGGTCGGCGCACTGTGTTCAATATCAGACGTTGAAATAGTTTCTAGCGAATTACAGACCGCCGGTAAGACGCAATTCGGTCGACACGTCATACGGAACGTGACAGAATATTAAATAGAAACAATAATTCAATCTTGGAGTTATATTATAACAGCTGCAGAAATAAATATCAGTATGGACAACCATACATGACTTCCATGTTCTAAGATTTATATTTAAAATATTTTACTTGAATTCGGTTCCATCATTTTTAACAATTCAGGTGTTCCTTGTAAATCGAGTTTTATGTTTGACTAATTTAAATGAAACATTTCCATAGAAACTACTTCTTTGTTGCCGATAACGTAGTACACATATAAAAATTACCCCCTCCTCCTATAACTATCATTTTCATTTATAAATATCGGTATGGAGAACCATACATGACTCTTCCATGTTCTAAGATTTATATTTAAAATCATATTCGAAATGAAATATTTCCATAGAAACTACGTCTTTCTACTTATTGCTTCAGCATTAACCACAGTACTGTGGTCACTAACGTATACCACCTCACGTTTTCGCACTCGATTTTCACTGATGATGGCAGTCGATGGCACTGTCGAAAAGTCTGGTTTTACAGAAAACATTGGACTACGGCTAAACAGCCCGGGAAGCAATTTTAACAAAAAACTACTCCTTTGTTGCCGATAACGTAGTACACATAAAAAATTCTCCCCTCCACCTTCAAATATAATTTTTAATACAATATAATAGAAAATTACCCCCACCCCGTTCACTTAACCTCTTCATTTATAGATATTTCATCTACGTTTCTACAGTGGATTATTATGAGCTTCTTATCAGGATACATTATTTATAAAAATTAAGTACTTTACTCTTGTTAAATCATAAAATGTTTCAGGTAAACTACCCCTTTCTCTTAACCGTTCTTCTCCAAAATCAATAGGCACAATAAATCAGTCCTCTAAAATTCAGGGATGCATGCAAAAAAATATTTGATTCTGTTTGAATGTGCGGCAGTTATCGTTCGTAATGGAAACATTTCTCTTGTTACAACATAAAATGTTGCAGGTAAACTACCCCTTTCCCTTAACCGATCTTCACCAAAATCAACAGACCTTGAGTTCTCTACACACACACTTTTCGAAAAATGACTTTTTCCATGTTTTGAGTGTAGTACAATGAGAATCTTCAATAATCTCAAACACGATTTTTTTGCCATCACCATACTTCCATTTCCTTAAGGAACATGGAAGTAAAAATTACCCCCTCCCTCTTTAACTACCCTTTTTATTTATAGACATTTCATCTACTGTCCTACGGTGGATTATTATACCCTTTTTCAGGATACTTTGAATAGGAAAATTAAGTACTTTATTCTTGTTAAAACGTAAAACGTTGCAGGTAAACTACCCCTTCCCCTTAACCGATCTTCACCAAAATCAATAGGCCTTGAGTCCTCTACAACTCGGGCGCATATGCAAAAATTATTTGATTCTGTTTAAATTTGCGGTAGTCCGACATAGAAAAAGTCTCTCTCTCTCTCTCTCTCTCTCTCACACACACACACACACACACACACACACACATTTCGAAAAATAACTTTTCTTCATGTTTTGAGGGTAGTACAATAAGAATCAGCCTTATCTCGAACACGATTTTTTTCGCGATAACCATACTTCCATTTCCTTACGGAACATGGAAGTAAAAATCTTGGTCCACTCAAAAGGAAGGTGTTGTACTTTCAAAATTAACGCTAAAAGTGACCTAACTATTAACTGATATGGTGAGATTTATGTATATGCCATTTTTCCTGTGTTTCACAATTCTTCTTTATAATTGCTATTCTAAATTTAAAAAATCCGCCATACCAATAATTGCATTATATTTTTGATTAAATTATCTTTCCGTTGATATATAATCTTATGGTATTGCTCTAAAAAATAGGCGTTACGAGCAATCAAACTTCAGAAATACACTTTCTCTTAAGGGTTTCTACTACTTTAATTACATTATAGCATCATATTTTTTCAATCCCTCCTTGGTACCCTGAGCTACAGCCAAGGTACCAGCCATTGACATCAGTAATGAGATCGTAATTGGTGACAAGGGTCTGATTAGTAAGTCAGATGTTCATCAATTTTTAAGCGGTGATATCGTCTTTGACCGGACCGGTGCAGCAAGGAACCGATCGCGAGTCGAGCGCTGACATGGTTATCTCCGCTTGTCCCGTCTATAAATCTTTTAAAAGTTCGAGCTTTTCAAGTATGCTAACTCTGATTGCATCGTCACTAATGCCCGCGATGGAAAATCTCCGGTTCTTCCTACAGTCCCTGATAAATTTGCATCGATTACCCGCCATACCGCAAGGGCTCCAACAGTGACTATCCGAGACGACCCTACACTGTTGATAGAGAACATACAGAACTCTTCACAGTATGATCACGCACTGGTCTGTCCAATGGCCGAAAAGTTTTGCTCAAACCGATTATGCCGTTGGGTTACAACCTATACTTCAAACAGATATCAACACAAACTTTATATTTGGCGAGACAAGCAATCATAATAGGTTCCATGTTTCATCGGTTAGTATTCGAAAGGAAATTGACAAAACGGTCCGAGGGTTTGAATTCAAGAATATAAATGAAACTGCTAAGGAAATTAAGTAAATTAGGCACACGACTGTGATATTAAATGAATCGGTTAACTGGAGATATGCAAGCGGACGCTATTAACCAGTGAATATGAGAACGGAAAATTTGTATATACTGTTGTATTGTAAGCGAGTGTTCAATTGATCAGGCTGCTTATGATATTTCTAAGCTTGGAGTCTTATTTGTCATGTGTGCTTGTACCTACTCGGAGATTGTTAGGTCATCCTATTTATGGTTGTCTGTTTAATACTCTTTAATATAGTTAAATATATTTTTGCTCCTACGATAAATCACCAACCTTGTTTTTGGCTTTGCATTACTACCTCTACCAATCCATCACGCACGTCGAAATATATATCTTGTTGTTGCTGTTATTACTGCTGTTGCTCCTCTCCTTCGTCCTCCTTTTTCTTCTTCTCCTTATCTTTCTTTTCATTTTCTGTATTTTCCTACATTGCAATGAGTATTTTGCTAAATCTGATTTGGTACCCATCTCACTGCCGGAAGGTCGACAGACATCAATGTTCCTCTACAGTCAAAAGATCATGTACACTTCTCCATTGAAAAAGAACAAGGGATTCTTGGATGTTGTTCTCCATGACGTGTCCGTTGATTAACTAAATATAAGTGTATCAGAACCCACTCTGAACACAAAGTTTTTTATTTGTAAAATTTAAAAGTTTTACCTTACAGCCTGAACCAGTTTTCACTTATTATAACTAGCCAGTTTTCGAAGACCTATAACTTTAGCTGCCTTCAGAACTATGATACACAGACTAAACAACATTCCACTAGATGAAAAAGACAACAAGACAAACTAAACACGATAAAATATCTAGCAGAATCCAACGGATACAACAGAACAATAGTCAATAAGCTCCTACACTAAACACAAAACAAACAACAGACAAAGACGGAAAACAACAAATTCATAAGACTAACATACATCAATAATCACACTGAAAAATAGCCCACAAATTCAAAAAATCAAGATACAGAATCGCATACAAAACTACAAACAAAACAGAACACACACTATCAAAACATACACACAAAGCACAAAACAAATTCGATCTACCTGGTGTTTACAAACTAAATTGCTCAGATTGCAACACATTCTACATAGGCCAGACAGGACGTAGCTTCAAACAAAGACACATTGAACACACAAAGGCACTACACTCCACTACAGAACCCACCTTTGCAAACCACCTTATTGAAGCAAACCAAACATACAAAAACATCGACAATAACATGGACAGTCTACACGTACACACAAAAGGCCAAAAACTAGACACTCTTGAACAATTGGAAATATAAAAACACACGAAAACACATGAAAACGACATCCTGAACGAACAGACACAATTCAGATCACACGCATTATTCGAACATATCACACCCCACACACACACAACATCGATCCTTCAAAAGTCGATACCGTCGCCAAGAACAAGACGGACAGTCCTCCCAGCGGCAGCCTATGAGGAAGCTTTTTACGTTTTTACCCATAAAAACTTTGTGTTCCGAGTCGAAAGTGATTTAAATACATTTAGTAAAAAATATTTCTAACGTATATTAATTCCGTGTGAGATATAGATGATATTTGTAAATGACTGAACATAGTTCTGTCAATTGTCAAATGTGTAAGTGGTTACATATATCTGCTTGCAAACTAATAAATGTTTTTAATAGAGTGGCAATTTAAACTGTGCTCATTGTAGTGATAGGAGTAATTAAATGGAAGTGAACATATGTTGTTTTAAAACAGTCGTTAATTAATTTATGTTTCATTAGTATTGTTTCTAAAACGTACGTTTCTGTGCAAACGTATTAATCGCACTAAATGTTTATTGTCGGTTAATTGAGTGACAACATTATTTGCGTAAATGTTTCTGCATACTTTCTATGCATACATTACATAATTAAATTGAGTGAAAAAATGATAGTACAAATAATAGATTGTTTAATTATTTGTATGCAATTATAGAGTATGCCCAAACAAATATCAATAAATAAAGTACATTACAGGTATGACATACAGATATTTACTATTGTGACGCAGTATAGAACATACTGCTTCTCACAACCAGAAACGTAGAAAGGAAATTCTGGTATATCAATGGCATTCTTTAATGTGGTAGAATATTAAACACTAGAGAAAGCATGTAAATCAAAAGTTTTATTTAACGTTCACTAGAACCGCATCTGTATACTGTACATCAATTCTCCTACTTTGAAACAAATACCTTTTGTGCGAAAGAAATTAATTTCTACATGGAGTGGGAAGCAAATACTTCTCCCGCCGCTCACCTGTCAGACACTTTGGGAAATAAGAGTCTTCTCTTACCTCCCATAACTAGTTGTAACTGTGCATTTCCATACGTTTTTCAACACTGTTAAAATCAGTTTTAAAATCACATATATACCTATTTATTAACATTAAATAGAGTATTATTTTAACTTGTAAGGTCAGGGCAGTCACATCCAAGCGGCTGAAATGAGATTTCTCAGGGATGTGACAGGGTATACTCTCCATGATCATAGAAAAAAACAAAGGAACGTATATACATGATCATATACACAGCAGGAACAGAATATTACGAGTACACTAGACGGGATTGCCCAGTATTGGCTGAATTGGTGGGAACATCTTTGCCGAATGGATGATTGCCGAATCCCGACTATGGAACTATAAGCCGAGAGGACGGTGAGGTGTGGGACGTCCGAGGATTAGTGGAGTGACCAGCACTAACCTTTGCCTGTTTGAGACCGGAACAAACCATCCTTGGTTTAATTTTTGCAGATGATGATGATTTTACGTTGTGATCAGTGACGTAGCCAAGATGTGTTGGGATGGAAGGGACGTATACAACCTTCACTGTAAATGTCGCCAATGAAGTCATACGTGAAACCTACATGCAGGCAGTTACATTGCTGGCTGCCGTTGTATATCGTATACGACTGACTAAAACTGACTAGTTTTCTACTGCCGCCAACGCCACACTTTACGTTTATAACCAGCGATCGTACGACAAACCAGGTCAGTAAGTTTTCGTAAGCGACCGTACAAAAATACGATAACGCAACAAATAAAAAGAAACGACAGCGGTTTATTTGCACTAATTTCAATAACGTTCAATTATACCAAGAATGTATGTAAATCATCCAGACAGTTTCTGCCTTGTTTGTAATCAATTAACCTTCAACACTCGGATATAAAATTTCAAGCCACCTGTAAAAAAGTGTTATGCACTTTACTTCGGTTGCCAAGCTGCTGATTTGTTATGATAACTGCGCCCCGAATATACGCAGTATGTCATGTGTTAAGCTGCTCACTGGGTAGAAAAACACGTTATATGCCATTTAAAATTACCATCATTTAGAGAGAATCCATGGAGCATTTAACCGATTGCTTTTTTTGTTTAACTAACATTAAAAGAATCACATCGAAAACAAAATATTCAGTTAGGTAGCCGAATTTTGCAATCTGCAATGGTGCCTGTCTTACACGGCTAAGAGCTCCCTGTGGTAATATATTCAGATATGATGTTAAGTGAAAACTCTGATTCTGACCTCCCTCATACTGAAAAAGTAATAGGCGATTTTAGAAGTGCTTCTACATACGGAGGAGGTGAACCCTACTTTCCAAGTCAACAAGATCTCATTAATCTGATTCGGGATTTAAAACTGACTAATCCACAATCTGAACTTTCAAGTTCCAGGCTCAAAGGATGGAATCTACTCAATAATTATGCAAGAATATGCTGTTATCGTAACCGCCATAGTGATTTCAAAGCCTACTTCTCTGAAGAAAAAACGTTTAGTGTTTTATAATAATATTTGTTATGTTATGGGTACTCTTGGTCATCAACAACGGAGAGATAAGTAGCGTTTGTTTATAGCCTCAACAAAAGTTAGTTTACAAGCTGTACATCTATATACTAGCAATACAGTTCCATCAATACCTGTCATTCATGCCGCTGATATGAAAGAGACATGTTAAAATATAAAAGTAGTGTTAGAAATATAACAAAAAAAAAATAACATTGAATTATTTGTAGAAACTTGGTGGTCGTTTTTTGCTAGGTTTGCAACTTCTTGGATGCACAAAATGTTTGCTTAAACGTAAGTAGAAAATTGTTGCTTATTTCTGTGGAGAAAATGTGTCAGACACCTCTTTAACGAATCCTAGAAAGTTGATTCTCCATTGGATACTAAACTGAGAGTCATGAAAACGTTTGTGAAAGAAATTGATAAAGAATCTGGTGCACTTATCTACATAAAATGAAAACTTCCAAAAGTCAATTAAGCTAAACTGAGAAAAGGGATAACTGAGTTGTCTTCTCTCTACATTTCTCACTCTATCTAGTCTGGTTAGTCTACAGCACCTCCGCCAGTAATCCATCTCCATAGCTCTTATTATGATTTATTTCTGTTATTAATTTCCCACAGTTCTGCTCCATATAGGCCTATTCTTTCTAATGCAAGTACAAATACAAATACATTGCTGAGGTAAATAACATGGCAAAATGATATTAGCGGATTTTTGAGAACAAAGCTATAAGAACGGAAATTCAAAATTTTCAACGAAATGATTATTTTCTAATGACGATGGAATTTTATTGTCATAAGAAGGGCGATGATATTAATTTGAATATGTTATATGAATGCAAACAGGATTCTGGGAAAGAGGATTACATTACACAGGCAGCGCCGCACAGTTGTCAGCACTTCATTTAATATAATACGGGTGTTACGCGTGCCACATTAATTCCATAAAACACAGAATGTCGCTAAATGTCGCTAACCGCATTCATTACTGTAATCGCACTCAAGCCACGTGTGGTCGTTCCCCCAAAATGGCACCATAACAACAGCCCTTCCGGTCATAGTTATTAGGTACAAAAAAACTTACACTTTTTAATTGTTGATTACGTCATCAAAAATTCAACAATTAATTACACTCTGAGTATTTACTAATAACTCTCAGTTTCCCTCAATATTCTTGTCATGTTAAAAATGTAGGCTTCAAGCAATAGGCTAATCGCATGTAATGATCGACAGTTGATATTGTAACGACTATCACGGAACGCTGTCAAAGAGTCCAGAGCGTCCTTGCACCCGTTTCTCTGCTAGCCGAGCAGGCGTAGCGTCTCAGTCAAGGACACACAAAAGTACCTTCCCGACTGTTCCGGAAAGCACTTGTAAATACGCAAATTCTGCTCACGCCACCAAAACGATGGAAAGCTATACTGGAATCTCTGCGCCACCTATATAAGCAAGAACGGCTGCCTTTGCCAGTCAGTTACGATGGGCAATTTGCTTAGTACGGATCGAGTTATGGTTGAGGATTAGTGAAAAGTGATTATTTTGTTACAATTAGTGCGGGACTCTATTACCTGACATTATTATTCCGTGCGAGCAAATTTAACCTGAATTATTGCACGAGAGTACCGTGTTGAATACAAATTGTTATTTGTGATTAATGAAAGCTGGTAATAATTAGTGATTTCATTGGTATCTGCATTTTGTTTTCACTGTACCATACTGTTACATAATGCGGAAAAAGCGTTACGTAATACGGAACGTTCTACAAGTTTATCGAATGTTCCAGTGGAATCCGGCTGTAATGTGTGTGCGTACATAATGCTGCTACTTGGCGGTGAAAGACAATTACGCGTCAACTATCGGGTATGTACCAGGCCGGTCCTCCGCGCGTGCTTTGTTCAAGGCCGTAATGAATTACGTTTCAGTGTTTTCTAGTAGACGCCTATTAGCGAATATTCTGGAAACTCAGCGGGGTATAAATAGAAGTAGTTAACGAAGCTCAGTCAGTTATTATCGGGCGATTACTCAATCAGTTTGTGCTGCAAATTATTATAGTGCGGTTCGAGTATTGTGGCGGAGTGTTAGGCCTCCGTGTTCTATAATTGTGCTGGAGAATTGTAATAAAATTGTGTTTTATGTCAGTTGAGATTTTTATTTCGTGTGACAATTTTTTTTATTTGTTTTAAGAGACTGTCTTATTAATTACAAATTGTTTAATTGTGATAATTAAAGCTGGTGATTAGTAACGTAATTGGTGTCTGGTATTTTGTTTTCCACAATATGATACGACGATCAGTAGACTGTCGTAACAATACCATGATCAGTGAGACCGTCGTAAAAATATAAAAGTTTTATGTGGTATTTCACAAAATATATCTTGGAAATGACGGGTACATCCAAATGACGGGTACATCCAAATGACGGGTACATCCAAATGACGGGTACATCCAAATGACGGGTACATCCAAATGACGGGTACATCCAAATGACGGGTACATCCAAATGACGGGTACATCCAAATGACGGGTACATCCAAATGACGGGTACATCCAAATTTATTCTGAGTTTAAATTTTGCGTCTACTCACTGTTTACTGTGACGCAATCACACAATTTGTTCGCTTACACCCTTCTTACAAAGACGTGTTCATCTGTACTCAGCTCATACTTAAGACGTTTACCATAAGGTGTAATGTAAACAAAATATCTTTTATTAAAGAAATGATCAAAAGCTAAAATAAAATTTAAAAATTTTATCAAGATATTTTAAATTAAAAATTATCAAGCAGATAATTTAAAAATTATTTCTAACTTTATTTAAATTTAGTGAGTGGTGGGTCATGGCAAGAAAGTAAAGCGGGAAGATTCAGAGTGCTGAAATGCAGTTTCTTTAAAATACTTTAACTTTTACATTGCAAGATAGAATAAGGAATGAAGATATAGGAGCAGAACTAAAAGTAAAGTAAATAAATGAAATTATTGCAGTTTACAGAAGACAATGGTGGGATCGTCTGCAAAGGATGACCTAGGATCGATTGTCGAAAGCGGCACTGAACTCTAAAGCCGTTGGTAGAAGAGACGTGGGTCGTCCGAGGAACTGATGGGTCGGTTTATTTAAAAAGGAACAGTTTATATAACCTAATCTTTGAAGAGCAGAAGAAAAAGTATTACTTTATTTACTGTTAATATATATAAATTTATCCTGATTCTGCATTCTCTTGTCAATCTCCATGTTAATTTACTTTGACCAGCACAACTATTTTTCTCATTCTTCTATTATCGTTTTAATTTGGCTTAGATAATAACGCTCATTGCACCATACATAGGGCTATTATCTAAAATAATTGTATTCCTTGAATGGTCGTTTAGTTATTGAAATTTGGTATTATCAAAAAGTAGTTACTGATTTTGAAAATTTGTTGTCTTTGGATTTCATGAACTACATCCATATTAAAGAACAATGTGTTTACTTCTGCAGAACCAACCTTCTTTTCATAGTGAATATTAGTTCAAGATGCATAAATTAACTTATAAAACAATTTTCTTATTTGCTTCAGAGTAGGCGAAAAACTACTCTAAAGTATTAAAGAAATCAAAGTTTCATTACTACATTTTATACGTCAATTGTTTTTAACTTAATTTATTAAATTTTATTTTAACAGAACAATACAATTTTTTAAATAATATTTACAGTAATTATTGTTTAATTTATGTATAATTTAATATAACCTTTCCAAGTGCGTGTTATGTAGTATACAAAGTAAAACTGTTTCCGATGTTAGTGAATAATACTGAAATATGTTACTAAGTGCTCTGAAAAATCTAACGATTATAAACTTCTAACTATTATTAGCTTACAGACCGTGATCAGTCGTTGAGAGATCTTCTGCCAAACATTGCAAACGACTGTGCTCGTCATTTTCATTTGCTTAACAAACGACGCAGTGGAGTCCGTTTGAAGCTCACAGTAGAAACAAACCATTTCCAGTTGTTACCTCTGATACCGATTCTACTGCTTCGTCCATTACACGGATGACGATGAATATTTTGACCGTAGCAAAAACGATTGGTAGAGGATTACTGAACTAGCGATTACGGCCTATAAGCCCACAACGGTTTACATCCACTGATTATGGCAGTAAAATCCTTCATTCAAAATAACTTGTTTTGTTTTTGTGATAAGCTTTATTATTACTTGTTTTTGTGGCAAGATTACAAAATATTTGTTGATGTTTACAACAAAAGTTTTACTTAACAAACTTTATTGATTTATGCAACAACATATTTTAGCTCTACCAAACTCTAAATATTTTAAATTTAACTGCACCAATAATATAAGGGGTATAATAATATTGTTATTAATACTAGCTATAATGTAAGGAATAATTAATGTAATTATTAAGTAAATTAAAATTATAAATGTTCGCGTAATGTTCATTGAATTTTGTGGAAAATGTAATGGTAAAACAATGAAAAAGAGTATACTTTGTATTTCAATTTTCCAGCAAGAGAAAAAAATTAAAGGATCACGTCTCCCTTGGGTGAAGATAATCTCTCCTTAAATCTAGTTTACCGGTGGGAGAAGATAGGATTTAAAAACTTTATGAGAAAATATACTGAGCTTTCGTTGAGCCTTTTAAGATAAGTGTCATTTAATACTTAAAGATCTTAAATACATGTTGGATTCGATTTTATTTATTTAATTGCATACTATTGTGTATGCCCCTTTTAGTACATTGTACTTTTAAAATTCATGTGTTTTGTCAAGTAATTTTCAAACAAAATTAAATTTTTATTTAACTAACTTAGAAGGTAGATAACTTATGCGACTTCAGCCAGTCACTTTTCAAATTAAAACAAGGCGCGCTTTCACCCAAACATACAATATTGATTTAATTCATAAGTTTATATTAGCGATCGTCGTAATAGAGTCTAATTATTGCACACGAACCCAATACCCATGAATTGGCAATATGTCAATACGTGGACTGGCTTCATCCATCAAACACACACATATGTACAAAGCAGCAATCAACATGAAGAAATCAGTCTACCGTAATTGTACATGTAGACTTAATGTAATATATAACGTTATCGCAGGGAAACGACTCAAAATTTCAGTAACTTCAAATCATTATTTTTAATTTTGTTTGTAAAACTATAATATTGCTGTTTTAATGCTAACAATGCTGTTTTATAATCTAACTAGTAACGCAATCAATAATTTACATATTTAATGAAAACAAATTTATTCCTCTTTAATTAACAATTTATAATTAATAAATTAATAGTGTTCAAGAAGTAACAAATCAAAATGAATAAAATAGTAGACTGCGATGTTTTGTTAATGTTATAAATAAAATAAACTCATGTAACCACAGGAAGAGTTAATCTCTTGTTAAACACTGGAGTTTGGTTAGGGTAGAACCAGTTTATAAAATCGGGAAAATGAAATAACAAGGTAGACTACTGATAAAGCGATTAGTGAACAACAACTAACCTTTGTTAGTAATTGTCTCCTATTTACATAGAAAAGAACGGTGTTCGATTTAGATCATCGTAATATTTAATTACTGTAAAATAATCGTATTTCAGTTCAAAATAATAGTACCTAAAACATTATCCGTCTTCATTATATATATGAGGACACTGTTTTTAGGTTTAACTTAGGTTTAGTTCTGATTGTAAGTCATACTAAGTTGGAAGAAGCCAATCCGCGTCTTATTTCCTGTAATTATAAATATTTATCTGAAGCATAACTAAAACTTTTAAAACCGTATCGTTTTACTAATTACGTATTCGGTATAATGCTTTACCATTCTCAGACTAGTAAGTTAGAAATTTTTAAACATAACGCACCCCCTCATTACTACTACCATATTTAGTACTGCTATTACGATAGTGCTAGGACAATTGCGTAACGCTATCAGAAAGTCGGCAGGTGCAGTTAAGTAAAAGTTCTACACGTTACACGGCTAGCCGAGCAGGTTCAGTGTCCTTGTCAAGGTCGTACACCCAAGTGGCTCTAGACTGTTCGAGCACTTGCAACTAGGTAAATATTGTTGGTACGCGGCTAGAAGTAATAACAATTATTCTGGAAAGTCTGCGGGACCTATATAAGCAATAACGGCCAGCTAGGAAGTCAGTTACAGCTGTCGAAACTGTGGATTGCGAATCAAGTGATTGTTCCTGATTAGTGGAAAGTGATAATTGTGTTATAATTATTGCGGAACTCTAACAGTTGACATTATTATTGCATGTGGACAAACTTAACTTGAATTGTTGTATGAAAATAAATTGTTATTTTCAAATTGTTATTTGTGATAATTAAAGCTGGTAATTGGTGATTTTATTGGTTTCTGTATTTTGTGTCCACCGTACAATACGATGATCCGTGAGACCGTCGTAATAATTTAGTTACTGCTATCAATAAAGAAAGTGGTATTGTGGATTTGTAATAAAATTAAAAAAAAATTTAGTTTTTCTACCTAAGAATCTACTAAAATCTCTAATCACTTATTTACTCTAAAACACACGTAAATGACTTAATGTGGTACTAGCTAAGATTTGGACAGAAGTAACTGTGTGCTTTTCTGATTCCATACTTCTGATTATTAAGTTCCTTCTCATTCATTAACATCCAAATAAAGTACATTACTGAGTGTATTTATATTGTAAGGGATGCGTATATCAAGTGGTCGATAATTTAGGCAACTCAGAATTTGAAAATGTCATTTTCTATAGTAAAGACAGGAAGGTAAATAATGGGTGTTATATGTTGACACGGATAAGTTTTTTTTAGCGCAGCGTCAAATTTCAACAATAATTTATACTAATTACACAGTAACTATTATTTCTTCTTAAAGTGTGCGTTGCTTACGTAGGAGCCTATACGGACAAATTTAGATTTTTTCTACAGAGACGTGTGTTTAATTTAGAACATTGTGTGTTAGTAAAGTCGTTAAACCGCATCACACTTCGGTATTCTTATGTATTCGAATAATTTTTAACATTCTTATTTTCTTTTTGATTCTTCTTCATTTTACGTTGTCTGCAATTGTCGCACCTGTTTACAGTCCCAATCTTCTATGTGGTCTGCCTACGCCCCGCCTTTCTTGATATGTGTCGGTTTTAGTTTGAAGACCAGTTCATTGTATATTCGTTCTATCCAGATAGTCAAACCGTTTTTATATGCAATTATTAATTCTATCATTTAAATGACATAATATTAATTCATTTTTTAGCTTTTCTTATATTGTTTTACTTTGTATTTACTTTGTCCAGTAGCCTACCCATTTTATGCTAAAAAACTAAGTTTACAGCATTTGCGTGTTATTTTTGTGTTTCTTTGAGCACCAACTATTTTCTTTTATACATACGTATTTTGTCAGATATTTTACAGACTTTCTGGACTTTTATCTGTTTTTCCGTCCATACCTTTCCCTTAAAGTTTATACTTCATGATTTCTTAGTAAGCAAATATAAAAGATTTTTCTCAATGTCGTAACTTTATCACTATGTAGTGAATAATGGAAAATATTTGACGTGGTTTGCTTATTTTATCATAAATACCCTTTTACTATTACTAGTTCTAACTCAACAAACTCCGTTGTATTTGTTTTTCCTTTAAGATCTTTCATGGCACATCCATTCATGCACAGCTTACATTTAACTGAGATTAAGTTTTGTGGACACATTTTCGGGAGTCAATGATCCTTTGTGAAGGCTATTTCCAATTGCAAGAAATATAACTACGAATCAGCCTGCCAAAAATATAATTTACTAGTGTGTTTCTCTCTAGATATATGCACATTCTTTTAGTTGTTCACTAACTGTAATTGGAAAACATAATAATGTTAACTAGTGAGTATTACTGACAGGATTTGTTTGTTTGTGACAAAAAATTGTTTTAACGAGAATTGATTAGGATGGAAAAAGTTATAATTCCGTCTTAATTTTTAATGATTCTCTTAAAGATATGATTGTCTAAATATATATATATATATATATATATATATATATATTTATTTATTTATTTATCGGTCATCTAAGAGGAACACATGCCAATTTCAATTCTTTACTCGTTGATCTTTTCATTTTTACCAATAGTTTTTCATCTTCACACTGTGTCTCTTCTTCCTGTCTTCAGTCCACTTTGAACCTGCGGTTTTATCTCTCCTACCCTGGACTCCCTCCATTTTCAACACTATTGTCAAAAACTTCTCCGTCAATTGCTTTTTCTGCGTGTATATTATTTTCTTCTAAATCCTATTGGACTTCTTTAATCCAACTTGATGTTGACTTCTTCCCCCACAGATATATGAAGATTTACTTTGTCAACCTATTGTCGTCCATTCTATATAAATATGCAAAAAATAATAGTCTTCTTTTCTCATTGTTTCTGTTATATTTTCTATACTTTGATATATTTCAACATTACTTCTTAATTTCCAACCTTCTGAAGTTTTTCGTGGGACTAATATTTTCCTAATAACTCGTCTTTCCAATATTTCTAGTTTGTCTAAATTATAATTCAATGCTAGACATGCATTTGCATATAGGCATTCTGGAATCACTACTGTACTGTAATGCCTTATTTTCGCATTTTTAGATATGCACTTTTTATTGTAAATATCTTTAGTTTTTGTTTGTATTTAATTAAAAGTTAGTGCCAACTTACATACAGTACTATGTTATTGAAAACAATATTGTTACTTAATACGGAACGTTCTACAAATATCTGCGCTATCCCAGCAGAGCCCAGCTGTAATGTGTGTGTGTGAGTGCGCGCGCGCGCGCACGGACATATTGTTGTTACTTTGAAATAAAAGACAATTATGTGACACTTGTCATGCGTCAACAAACGAGTCTATTCCATATCGTACCGGTACATATAGGCCTACAGTGGGTTTCAAGTGGCTATTAGTGAAAAGTGCTGCACAACTATATTAGTTGACATTATTATTGCGTCTGGACAAATTTGAATTATTGTACGAGTATAATCTTGTTGAATAACAAACAGTTATTTGTGATAATTAAAGCTGGTTTTTAGTGACTTCATTGGTGTCTTGTATTTTGTTTTCCACTGTACCATACGACGATCAGTGATACCGTCGTAACAATATTTTAGTGCCTATGCGCGCTTCTATATGAGCGTCTTTTTATTAATTGTATCCACGTACAAAAAGAGTGTTATATTTCCTGTAATGAATGGAAAACAGTATAATTTCCTCATTAAGTAAGTTTTATTCCTTTATGTAGGTAACTAGTTTCGTTTCCTAATGAAAATCGAAATTAAGGCAATAAAGTCAATACAGATAAAAGAAAAATAACGGTAGAATGTACACAAACTTTAAAACACAAACAACGCCATGTACCAAAGAAGAAATATATTATATACTATCTAAAAAGTACTAGACTGCATTCATTATTGACAATTCGAAAGCGATTCAATAAGCAACCAAAACACAAATTACAACATTACATTTGGTAAAATATATTTTACTGTGTTACGGCGGAAGGGAACTAATTGCCCTCTTAGCTGTCAGCACCAGAAACAGTCAGAGAAATAACTCACTTCTGTACCTCAATGGTAAAAGTTTCTTAGACTGAGTAAGTTTGTAATAAGCTAATACTGCGTCTCTCATTAAATTTGTTTTATACTTACTATATTTTTATGTTAACGTATCCAATAAAATTATAACTGCACTAACAAAACAGTTAATAAATGTCTATCCGTTAATAAAATTCGAAACTACGCATGAAATAACAAAAAGAAAATAATTGCGAATAAAACACTGTAGGAAAGCTGTATATTGGAATGTGACGATCATTGCGCGCAATATGTGTATGAAAACACATAACGCCGGTCGTAACAATTATCCAAGGAGATCAGTAATAGGATCACTTATAAATTGCCTGCATAAAACGAAGGATAACGATTAATATTAATAGCATATAGGGAGAAAGCTCATTTAAGGAGAAGATTGAGAAAACGTGAATCAGACTCTAAGTCTTGGGCATCTCGTAAGAAATAAAACATGTTTATACTGGTACTTGTATGGAATGACGTCCAACGTGACTTATCAGATGCTACTGGAATTATCAGAGTATTAGACAACATTGCTGTTTCTTGTCTATAGTGCTACCATATTTTTTTGTCACTGCTTAGTATGGTAAATCCTACTTAGCAACTTAGCACCAGTAACATTAAGCTTACTTATTCTGCTAACTACTGTAAAGCCAGTATTCTATATTTTAACTACTTATATTAACAATACTGTTTTAAACTACAATATAACAGTTTAAACAATTGTCAGTCTATAAACAGTTTCAACAAATCGCTACGAGTAAAGACTATATAGTTAGTCAATAAAATGTCTTGTTGTGTTTTGAAATCATGGATTCTAGTACCAACTGTTAGAAAATGTTATTTTCTGGAACTCACAGTGGTTGATTTCTAAAATTATAGGTGCCGGATCGCATCGATTCAAAAGTTGTACAGACACAAATATACTTACATTTTATATTAACTTACAAGTTTAATCAAGTTGTTACAAAGGAGGTATACATTTTTAAAGCCTTATAAAATATGTAACATACGTATGAACTTGTATCTAAAAAGGTAATAAAGTTTACTGATATTTCTAAAGAGGTTCATCATCAGGTTGGCCGCACGACAATCGAAAACATGTTAAAACATGATGACGTCATCCCGGAGCCTCAATCAAACTAAGGGTTTCGGTGATTCGGACATCTTAAAAAAGTTTTCATAGTTTCATCACTGTGACGTCATATTGTTTGTTTCTTGACCTTTCTTTACTCTTTGCGTACAATGTTGTATGAAGGCCAGAAATCAGCCCTCTTACATTTATTTGAAGTTATTGCTATTGATTTAATAGCATATTTCAAGGTAGAAAGACTCTCCAGAAAAATTCTAGAATACACATATTTTTGGATGCTCCCAATCATTTGCCTTTCATGTAATTTTAATTATGAAGCAAGTTCTTTTCCATAGCTTATTGGGACATTTTTTGAAAGATAGTATGTAAGATAGTGCTGGTCTTTGATTTTGACAAACGTTTAATTTTGTAGTGGGGCTGATGATGGGCACAATTTAAAAAGTATTTGTAAATTTTTGTAATAATCAGGTTTTCCTTTTCATATATTTTTTTGGTAGATTATTTTTGAATCTAAGAGGCTTCGGAACGCCGTTCGGGCGCGTTCCTCCTGAAATCGAGCCCTGGGAACTAACATAGGTAAACTGAGCAATTCATACTGAAGGGTAGAAGGTACCTGCCAAATAAATCCATTTTGCAACAATAGTGGAATGAGATTTGCGCCAAAAATGAACAATTATTCCTGCGTGAAGTCTTTCTGTTTCTTATCGCAGTCAACCCGGGTAACGATGTATCAAAAACATTTCTATTGTCTCTTTGTCTAAAGCGACAATTCTTGTCAGGATTTTCTTTATTCAAAGTTAAGAACATTGCTTACAAGAAATATACGCGGCCACTCGCGGGTCCGTGTGTGTGTTGGCTTGTTATGTATATAACAAAAAATATTATTAGCAGTGATTTGAGAAAAATATGTTCAAATCTATTTTATTAGTGTATTCCTTTTGTATAAGTGTAGGAGATACAGGCAAACATTTTGTAAATAAAATTGTAGTTAGCAAATCAAAACGCTTAGTCTGTAATTTACTGTTGAGAATGCAGTGTGCGTAGTGATATCTTAAAACCCAATTCCAATATATTATTTAGTTTGAAACTATATGAAAGTTTCCATGCGATGCTTAATCCATTTCCCAAGGGAACGTTACTCTGTCGGCAGCAGTGTTTTGTGGCTTAGTCCGATCCGTACTGGTACGTGATCAAAACGCCGGATTAGTGGATTTATACACCTTCACTTATATTTTACTTCTTTCAGATAGAAACAAACAATTAAATCAATTTTATCTTTTCATAAACGTACAATTTTAAACTACAACTGCACTTTGTATACTCGTTAATATTACTTTCAAAACAAATCAGTTGATAAAATAAACGCAAATTAGTCAAAAAATTATTAATAGGCCTATATGTAATACATCATAAATTTGTATTCTAAAAACCATGTTGATTGGGCCATAATCAAAGCAATGGATAATAATAATAAAGGTCTACGTGGGAGACATGTGCCTAATTGACATCATACTAAAGGGCAACTCACGTTTTATTCTCGGATGCGTTTAGAGTCACCTAAACCTCGCCAGCTCGAAACATGAAGTAGGCCTATTTCTCTTTGTGATGATAGCAAAGTTCTCCGAAAACGCCAAGAAATCATCAACAATACGCTTATGGACGCAGAGGAACAGATGGAAATCGTGTGTCCAGACTTTAACGTTGACGCCTAAATGAATCTACATTAGCTCGATTTAACTTAGACGTTATGCCGACCCAGTTGCCAACCACTCTGGGAAAATAGAGATCGGCTTGACATCCATCGTCGAACTCATTCCGTATGTGGGCTACTTCTCGAATCATCGGCTCATCGTCAACAAGTTCAACCTAAAGTAAGTAAGCCGTTCGGCCAAAACATATTACTGTCAGAACAATATTTTTGTAAACAGCAAAAGAAAACAAATTAAAAATAAAAGTCACTAAACCTACACTTTAGGCATTTGCTTATGTGTAATACCCACGAGCCACGTTACATTTCTACATCCATAATACCTGAGATAGTATTTTTGTTCTGTAAATCACTTCCTTCTCATGTCAAAACAAAAGTTACTCAAGAGAGCTTCCTCGTATAACAATGGCAAACGAACGATGATGGAAAACTAGGACTTTGTGATGACGACCTCTTGAGAACGCTTCATCTTAGTATGGGCTAAAGGTTTACTGCTAAAAAAAAAAAAAAAAAAAAAAAAAAAAAAAAAAAAAAAAAAAAAAAACAAAGCCAAAAACGAACAGTAGAATTTCAAAACGTAAAATGTGTGAGTGAGTTTCTGTGTGTTTTTGTGACAAACGTAGGAGCGTTTATATCTCAACACTCAATTTGAGTTATTTCCTTTGTGTTAGCAGACTTCATAACA
Source organism: Magicicada septendecula (assembly GCA_034769895.1). Lineage (NCBI taxonomy): Eukaryota > Metazoa > Arthropoda > Insecta > Hemiptera > Cicadidae > Magicicada > Magicicada septendecula. The sequence goes on along the minus strand of CM068372.1, from coordinate 76,600,753 downwards.
ACTTTGTCGAATTTTATTGCTTCTCTGCTATTTACAATTTTCCCTCGAACGAGGCCTTTCGGTTTCGCAACCATAATCAAGTTCTTCCTACAACAACAAAAAAATAAAATAAAACAACAGACATAAAGCCAAAAAACAAACTAATTCAAAAGAATTTCAAATCGTAAAATATGTGAGTGCGTGTCTGTGTGTTTTTGTGACAAACGTAGGAGCGTTTAAATCTCAACGCTCCTGGTTGTTGTAGGAAGAACTTGATAATGGTTGCGAAACCGAAAGGCCTCGTTCGAGGGAAAATTGTAAATAGCAGAGAAGCAGTAAAATTCGACAAAGTTGTAATCAGTTTGACAATTTGATACTCTTGTGAACGCTTACAGTTAAACAAAAATTTTCAACCACTCTTATATTGTATTGTCATGTTTCATTCCTGACGTGTAGGACTTTGTTCGCGGTTGTCATTGCTTAAAAAATAACTTTCATCTTGTTTTTAGAAGCATGTTTTCTATAAACGTTTAACTTAAGACAAATTTCGTTGTTTGTATGCCATGTATCGGAGAATATTTGACCCAAAACATTGTTATATGTCAGTTGTCCGTTTTTATGAGTAAACTGTGAACAATTGTCGTGCAAGTATTGTATATATAATTTATAATTGTTAAAAGAATTTAATGCGCTACGGCATCAGGCTATTTTGGGGTTCCACTTTGTCAAACATGAGAGGTAGGGAGGCCTGCTCCTCTGTGGCCAGCTGTACTACTTATGGTCCGTATTGAGTAGTCTAATCACCCTATAATTCGCACACTCACGTAACCTATATTGTCATTTTTGAAAGTTGTGGCTACCCGTGTTCAGACGGTGAATTTGATAATTCACAAATTTTCAAACACAAATTCATACATCTTCAAAGTCTAACTTTTGTGACGGCCTCTATATTTGAAAGGTTCTGTAATTAAACCAATGTTAACTGGACTCTGCTTTTTCTTTCAGTTAATTAAATTACTATAGAAATTTGTGAGTCCTAATCTTTATTCTTTATCTTCAGGCTACACATTGCTATTGTAAACAGGCAGTGCAACTTTTGCAAGCTTTTAAAGGCACAATACCTTACGGCTGGCGTTACCATGTCCACATCTTACAAATATTTCTTTCTCGGGCGATTTTCCTCTTTTTTTAACTTTTAAATGTTTCTATTTAATTTTTTATCTGTTTACCTTTTTATACAAATAGATAAAATTACTAATTTTTATGACTAAACATCACTGACTCTATCCTGGTTTCTTCCAAATTTTTATATTTTCTTTCTTCCTTTTACAGTTCTTACTTCCCTAAAGTAAAGATTTTGAAAAAGGCTTACTCATTTTTAAATTTACCTGTATATACGTTGGCAAATTTCTTTAAATCTGAAACAGTTTGTTTATTAGATTATAATACGTAGTACTTTGTTTGCTTATAGGCCTACTAGTAACATTAGATTTGGAAATAACTAAACTGGTATTGAACTAAAATCTTAAAAATGTACGCCATCATGTAACGTGATTTATTAGGAAACATCTTCACTGCAGACGAATTTCTCGGATAAAAAGTGTCAATTTTATTTAAAATTGCGTTTTTCAGTTATTGCAAATGCATTTTTAATAATAACAAATCATGGAATGTAAAACAACGTCTCACTAATACTTGAAATTAATAAACAAACACTTGGTAAATATTACAGATGATTTCATGTTACTGACAATTGTTTCACCAGTTATGACCGCTTCAGACGTTGGATCTTAACTGACAGCTTTGAAATGTATGTTATGCGCGGGAGGGTTGGAGGTAGTGTATGACAAAGGGTGCAGTGGAAAGTCCCAGCTAAACGGTTGGGCAAAGGTGTTCATTATTGTTAACAAAAGGTACAGTTACTGGCTAATTATGAAACGTATACAATACAATTCTGTGTAAAGAAAACTTGTTAGTTACAACAACTTGTTAGTTAAACTAATGTAAGTTTAAATAAAAATATGTACACTGTATGAATTTTACAATTGAGAAAGATTGTGTCTATTAATCTAATACAATAAAGTGTAGTAAAAATTGATAAATTTTTATAAACGACATATAGCTTTTGTCTAACTTAACCCAATTACAAGTAATGTAATATGTTTTCCAGTATAATGCAAGACATGTAAATGTATAATGATAGACTAGTGTGAAAGAGATGTAATGATTGACTGAAGTGATAAGCCATCTACTATTAAAATAAAAATTTTGGGTGCGTGTACTTATGTACGCGCGTTAGAAGTTATACTTCTTTTTGTATATAATATATATCTTATTGTATAGTGTTTAAGTGGTCCAATAAATAAATAACAACGAATAAACAACGACCACAGTTATAATAGACCTATATATGCATAAAATAAAATTAGTATGACTATTATACACGAAAAGATAAAAGTTTAATTCAATTGAATTAATGTAAATTCAATATTATAATATTTTAGTAGAGAAAAATTAATTGTTTATCAAATATCTCAGAATACTTACGAATAGTGTATTACAGCAATCGATTTACTTTTCGATAGACTTCTGAATAATTAAGTGTGATCTATAATTTAAAATATAGAAATATATATTAGATTATTGGATTAAAGCAAACATAATGATAGAATACTTATGGAAACGTTTATTCATTTAATATAAAAAAGACTTTTTAAATTAATACTTACGAAAAATAAATGATTAGTTGGTACTAGAAGAAACCTACGTTTTAACAAAAATTTCCGTAATTAGTGTACAAAAAGCGGCTGTACTTTTGAACCTGAGACCGTGCTAAATCATGATTCCCTATTACCATTCTTTTCCACTATAATTCTTATGCAGTTTCCATTATTTTGTAAGAAAGAAAGTTGATATGTTCAATGGCGATTTTTCTGTTCACCTTTTAAAAACGTAATTGTTATTCAGTTTTCTTTCTTGTTCTGAATTGGACCGAAATTATAACCTAGTTCCCATTTACAGCACATTATTACCTTACAAAGACTAATTTAAGTAAATCTAAATTATAACGAAAGAAATACATTAAAATCCTCACTTCAACCTAATGCAATAAAAACCAATGTGCAAGTTTCTATCAATATGCAAATGATTAATTATTAGTAATTGGTTATTGTAAAATTTTATGTTGCTCTAAGTTAATGAAAAAAAAATTGGAAGAGCCACTTGAAACCGATATAAAATGACTAGCCTATATTGCATTAAAAGATGTCAGAGTGTATTTTGCAAAAAACTTATTACAGTAAGGACCTTTGTTTATGAGTAGAAACAAATAAAGACTCCATACTTAGTTTGTACCATTAAAATTCACAAACTGATAGATATTATTTCATAATGTCTATTGTTATTAAAAAGATTGAAATAACAAATATATAAACAAAGTTTTGTATATTGTGAATACAAAAATTAAATATTTGACATTTATAGCCTTTTACAAAGTGTATAGAAATTTGTTTTACGTGGTGCAATGATTTGTTTTATATAGCAACTTCTCAGGTTTTAATAAAAATAGACACTCACGACCCAACAGTTTCATGATTATTTTCGCACATCATAATAAAAATTAACCTCAAATATTTTTAAACGCTTATCAAAATCTGGTTACACAATTTTTGTCACCGAAAAATATTTCACAAACAATGTATATGTAGTTATTTAATTATATATCCATTTAAGATCAGCAGCAGCAGCAGGTCCATCGGGTCCGCGACCGAAATGTTTCGATGTTTTGGCCTCGGACTCGTTGTCCACGGCTAACTTCATCCTGTTAATCATCCTGTTTCCGTTGTATGGTGCGCGCGCATTTCGTTACATACTAACATTTTACGCGCCTAAAGAAGTATAATTTAAAAAAACTATGTGTACATAAAAATAAAAATAAAGAAAATATAAATTGTTGTTTGGATTAATGGGGATATTGTTCCTTAGTGATTTATGAACACCTTTGTCCAACCGTTTACCTGGGACTTTCCATTGCACCCTTTGTCGTTCACTACCTCCAACCCCCCGGCCGTCTAACGTACAGTTCAAACCTGTCAGTTGAAATCCAACTTCTGAAGCTGCCGTAACTGGTGAAACAATTGTCAGGAAATGAAATCATATGTAGAACTTACTAAGTGTACGTTTATTAAATTTAAGTGTTAGTAAAGTGTTCTACCAAGTGCCGAGTGACCATTCGATCAGTGTAAAGTTAGTTTGTAACTAGTGTACGATATGCGCTGCTGGCTGTCAGACAGGATACAGTACCGTCTGTTCCTCTATGGACACATTCACGCAATAACGTTGCAACCGTTTCAAACGAGACACCCACGAATGCTTACATCTAAATTCATAAATCATGTAAATGTTTAACGATATTCTTGCTCCATAGCCTTATAAAATGATTATGTTGCAAGGTTTTTCTTATTTTTTCATTCTCTGATCTTCTTAGACTAGATTGTTTACATTCAGAAGTTTTAGGTTTCCCATTACGGTTGCAAAGTAAAAAAAATATATTGTTACGAAACGGTGTAACTGATAGTGCGTCATATGGTACAGTGGAAAACAAAATACAAGAATTAAGTCACTAATCATCAGCTTCAATTATCACAATTAAACAGTTTGTAATCAACAAGATAGTCTCTTATAACAGAGTAAATAAAATTCGTTCACACGGAACAATAATGTCAACGAGTCTCGCGGAATTATAAAACACATAACACTTCGCCACAATACTACGAACCGCACTTGAATAAGTCGCAACTCAAACTAAACTGAGCGTCGCTGAGTACTTGTATTTATACTCCGCTGAGGTTCCAGAATATCCCCTAATAGGCGTCTAATAGAAGAAAAACTAAACGTAATTGATTGCGGCCTTGAACACGGCGAGCGCGGACCGGTATGGTCTGGAAAAGTCTCGTTGCGGACGCGTGACAAGTGTCACGTAACTGTCTTTCATCTCAAAGTAGCAGCAATACGTACGCGCACACACATTACAGCTGGACTCCGTTGGAATAGCCGAGAAAGACGTATAGCATGTTCTGTAATGTCGTAGCATTATTAACGGTGTAACAATTACAATGTGAATACAGAAATTGCTACAGAAAGACTACACATAATATTCACCTTTAGCATAGGATTAAGTAAATGTGAATAATCACTCACGCATATGGGCTGTATGTTAAAACAGTACATTCATTTTCAGTGGTAGCCTAGAGTACACTATTATATTAAACATTATACGTGTCCGTGAAAGAGTTTTAGTTAACGAAAAGTAACTGTTGACTGCAGAGTACTGTAAAGTAATTAAATAAAATAAAATGATGCTGAAGGGTCGCTAGTAAAAATTACAGTATGCGTGAAAATTATTTAATTCAGCATTCAATGAAAGCGCACAAAGAAACCAAAACAATGGCTGAATATTTTAGCTTCAAACAAAGATACATTGAACACACAAAGGCACTACACTCCACTACAGAATCCACCTTTGCAAACCACCTCATTGAAGCAAACCACACATACAAAAACATCGACAATAACATGGATATTCTACACATACACACAAAAGGCCGGATACTAGACACTCTAGAACAACTGGAAATATACAAACACACGAAAACGCGTAAAAACGGCATTCTAAACAAACAGACACAATTCAAATCACACCCATTATTGGAACATATCACACCCCATACACACACAATTTCGATCTTTCAAAAAGTCGATACTGTCGCCAACAAGAAGCCGTACAGTGCTCTCAACGGCAGCCTCTGAAGAAGCTTTTTAAAAGCGGAAACTGGTTCAGGCTATAGGTAAAACTTTTACGTTTTTACCCATAAAAATCTTTGTGTTCCGAGTCGGTAGTGAATGAATTATACCGTATTTACAATATTTTATATTTACAATAATAATCTGATACAAATTAAAACGATGTCTATTAATGATCCATACAAGGAATGTCTGACAGACTATGTTATTAGATCAGTGACTTGAACCCAACTCACTTGCTTCGGTTAATATTACTGTCTCAATATGTAGAGCGCAGCACCGTACACCGTACAGTAGCGAACAAAATATCCTTTACAATACCGTGTGTGTAATGCAGTTTTATATTTACAATATATTATTAAGAAACAGGATTTACATGTGATGTAACAAAAATTATTAAATTAGTGGTAGCACAATAATAAGTGAACAATAACATTTCCTGGTTTAGAAAGTTTGCGAAAGGGTATAGAATATGTAATATTAAATATAGAGTTTACACTCAGTATTATGTGGATTCTACGTGTTACCCTAGATCATTTCCCTAGATTTCACCTTTATACTAGCTTTCCAAAACGAGATTCATTTAGATTTAATAAAATTTTACTTTAACTTAGCTTGACATTTCATCCTCCATGCTGGTTAAAGGATCCAAAATCTGTATACGTAAAACATCAAATAATTTAGTTAAAATAACATAAAGAGTATTCCCTATAAAAATTAACATTTTACGTATTTGTAGCAATATATAAGTAATAGATAATTGTTCATTATTTTTTAAGTTTCGGGCATTAAAACTTTTATATATTAACTACGGTATAATAATTAAATTGCAGGCGTTTAATCAGGGGTCTCTCACAGCCCCTCCTGCCAAATGTCCACGTAGTGCAGCCTGTTCTCACAAAGGGAGCTCTGACGACCGAGCGAATCCCTGTATAAGGAGTTCAATACTACCAAATGCCAACACCTTCTTCGAAAGGCGGACGAGCGAGTAGGAGTAGGGCACTCTTTTCCCCTTGGGATTAGAAATGGCCCAAAAAAAGCGGATGAACTAGAAGATGTTCAACGGCATAGACTGCAGAAGGTAACTGAAAACTACTGCATTAAAGTTCTTCGAACATCCTTAGTATTTCCTTAGCATTTCAGTCTGACAAACTACAAATGGAGAGCTACTGAACAGAACAGGCAATGAGAGGTGCTTGTTGAAAAGCAAAATCAGAAGAAGGGTATATCATATTGGACATACACTGCGGCATGAAGGACTACTAAAATTGGTAATGAAAGAAACAATAAAAGGTAAAGAATATAATTGAAGACCAAGATAGCAATATATACAGCAAATTATGGATGATGTAACTTGTGAAAACTGCTGCAAACCAATCTTAGGATTAAAGACATAAGAAGAAGAAGAAGAAGAAGAAGAAGAAGAAGAAGAAGAAGAAGAAGAAGAAGAAGAAGAAGAAGAAGAAGAAGAAGAAGAAGAAGAAGAAGAAGAAGAAGAAGAAGAAGAAGAAGAAGAAGAAGAAGAAGAAGAAGAAGAAGAAGAAGAAGAAGAAGAAGAAGAAGAAGAATTAAACAAACAATTATACACGTTGCATTTGCAGTTTACTCTGGTAATTAAAATCAACAATAATAAACAGTCTGCATTAATTTTTAGAATAATATTTTTTGGAATGTCGTTATTATTGTCTTGATTGGCATATTAAATCTTATACAAATTGACACTCTGTACCTTTCATTTTATGAAAAAAAACAACTGCTATTTATTTATTTTATAAAGAAGTGATTCAGATTTTAACAATCTGTTTAAAACCTTTAATGACTGTCTTATTATTAAGAGGTAAAATATTCAACAATACATTTATGCCAACGACACTTTTACTACGCAACTGGCGTAGAAATGTATTGGGTATTATGTTGTTATGTAATATGTTAATTAATGTAATGTTACATAATTACTTTCTTGATTGCAACAGCAAAAAATGCAGTAACGTGTTCGTTTAAGGCAGCCATAAATAGCAAATTACACGCAGTATTTCATTTTTTAGTTTTTATAAAAGATTTTTTCAGAAGAGCTGAATAAATTCAGAACAAGGAAAAATTGAATTTTTTCCTGAGTTACGCTTAAGTGAAGTATTTGATAATAATAATAATACTTATAAGAGAGGACGCAAATTAAAACGAAAAATTATTCCCCGTTATGAAAGGAAGAAAAATTAAAAATTTGGGGCAAAAACTTGTACAAGAACGGTAGGAAATTAGGTGGAGGGGGTGTTATTTACCCATTGTTAAGGAAACCATCAGAGACGCGTTGGGAGCAATCGGAATAATCACTGAGAGTCACGTTTACTCTTGTTTTTGTTTCAATTCAGACGAAAACACTACACAAGTTTTTAAAATTTAGGTTATGTCAAGCCAAATTTAAAGTTTTGACTTTCACTTGAACGCGTAAATTTAAAATTACACTAAACAAAAAATATCCAACGTTCAAGCTAACATAATTTCATTTTTAACTTCAGTATAAGTTATGACAGGATTTTTTTTTAATCGTAGTGTTAAAAGTTACTTGATACAATATGATATTTTTTTTTTGAAATTAAGTAATGGAACATTTGGTTAAAATTAATTTACGAGAAGAAAAAGAGTAATTACACTAGTCGTTATTTTGTTATTCACAATTACGTTTTAAGATATAATTAATTAAACTTTATTTAAGCCTAAAGGAGCCTCTCTATTTACTTTACACTATGTTCATTAGTCTATAAGAAACCTGAATAAAAATCGTATTTTAATATTGGTAATTGTACGCAGATTGGATTCTTTCTACTTGTGTTAAAATAAATGTTAAAGTAATTTAGAATTATCTGGTCTTTATTCGGCTTTATTCTGTCGTAAAATGACGGTGCTTTGTTCAATGTTAGCTTGCTACAATGAACAATTATTACCAACAATTATACAATGCAATAAATATAACATATTTATTAATAAATTTAACGCATTAATTTACTTACCATTATATTGGCGTAGAATACGTCTATTGTTTCATTCCAGTACTGGGGCCGCTCGGTAATCCGTGCGTAATTTACCTTTTCTTCTTTCCCATTGTCTTTAATTATCTTGAAAAGCCATTATCATATATTATCTCCATGTAACTTTATATTAATTAATGATACCAATGCAGTTTGTTAAATGACTTCCATACGTGTGCACGTAATATTTCCTTCAGATTTCGTATTGGACAATTGTTTTACGCCAATTGGATTCTATACACGCGCTCGCTGAAAGGTTTGCAGGTTTGTTGGGACTCATCCTAAATGGTAATCAAGTTAACAGTCGGCGGGCTTGATCGTTGTACAGGTAAACTGGATTAAGCTGACGAACACTACAAGTATGGCATTGCAGGTATATTTCATCTGCAACTGCGTCTTTTTTGCAATTGTTCCGCGTTGTTGCAAAGCGTAATATTTATAATGTAAATAGAGCAATTTATTTATAAATTGATTCTTTCTGAGACTTTTACCATACAACATTCCTCCCAGAAAGCTTACCTGACTCGGTCAACGTATATCCAAACAAATTGTTCACTGTCTCATGCGTTAGTTTTAAACTTTTTGCCTTTAATGTTTCACAATTCTTAATGGTATTCGTGTACGACGTTCTTGTTTTTCTTAGTATCTGTTCCTTGTCATGTTATCTAGCATTAACTGCAGTAAGTCTTATTGTTTCTGCCATAAATCACATTAAAAGTATTGTTATATATACAACATCTAGCGCAATACATAAGAGGATATCGGATGTTCAAACTTGCAAATTTTCGCCTCTTAAGGCTTGTAATTTATACCTTACTTCTGTTCTTTATTCAGCCAATTTACTTTACTGTAACACTAGTTTTGTTTTTAAGATTCCAAGAGTATAATATGCCGTGTTTTAGTGATCCATTCTTATAAATACAACGCCGCAAAAATTACGTTTAAATACAATACTAATTACCGCATTAAAACCATTTTATCGCGCGATAGCGTATTTACTTCATGAAATTGCTCCAAACTGATATTTTTATAAACTAGTTATGCAATTTACCTACCTATTTGACTTGAATAATGATGAAAAATGAATAGAGCTTGTTCCCATTTCTCGCTTTACTGTTTTGTAACATTTTCCATCCCCTACTTCTCTATTTGGAGTAATCTCGTTGGAAAACTCAAGCAGCAGACATCAAATTCCAATTATGCGGATAAAAATTATGTACCACTGCAATCACGATAAACAAATCAACGTTGCGATGGTATCACAAAGATTTGGGTGCTTTCACAGAATTTTCACAGTTTCTGATGAAATATACTCAGTAAAAATCACGCTAGAAAATAAAAAAAAGACCAAATGTGTGTTTGTGTGTTTTCAGTTAAAATGAATGAAATGAAAAATCATTTAATGATTTAATCATTTAATTATGAAATCATGAATCATTGATGAAATGAAAAATAATGAGCTATTAATATACTTTACTAGTAAAAAATTTCAGGGCTCTTTCTGTATATTTTAGGTTGCAATCGTGGCGTAATTTAGTGTAAATTGTATGTCCCAATGCAGTGAAAATACATTTGAAGTACATTTCTATTCACGTGAATAAAGTAAGTAATGAGAGTAAGAAGGAAGGAAGACAAATTACGAAGAATAAAACTGAGGTTACAGTGAGTAATCTGGTCACAGTAACTGGAATAAGGCGGTGCACAGAAGTCTGATTCAAACTCACAACCAAAAGCTAATTAAAGTTGACGAACTCAATGAAGCCTTTCGTTTCATAAGTAAAAGTGACATTGTCTTTTCTACTTCTCGCTTCTTTATTTTCATTTCCACAGTTAATTCAATTGTAATTGTTTCAAAAAGACATGAATCTCTTACAATTGGAATGTAAATTTAACACTTTTCTCCAGAAATTCTTCAGCAAATTTGTTTCTGTTAATGCATCTTGAAACATAAAAGGAAGACAGAACTGTAAGACACCTTTACTACAGGAAAACAAAGTTCCAAGTTTCTGAACAATACACCAGCAAACTTAAATATTTTGTAGACTTTATCCAAGATGTAAGTGCCTACTGTCTATCACGTATTTTTACTTCAGTCCAATCGCCAGCTACTTTTATAACAGCCAATTCAATATTACAGGATTCTTTGTCATCCACAGAATACCAATGACTCACCCCATGCAGTAAAGCCTAGCCTTCCATTGGTTTTTTCAACTGGAGTTCTTTTACAATATTCACAAAGTTCAGCGCATTCCTTTCATATGGTACAGAGGGTTTTCTTGTAGTACGCTATATGTAACTAGCTCGTTGGCAATTAATATGACTACTTTTGGATAAATTTCATGCATCACGTTCTGGCTAAGACCTGTTCAGGAGTCTCGGATAATCTGAAATACAGGCGATATGGTTGTCTATTTATAAAAAACAAATTGTGTGTCCTGTTTTTCATTAGGCTGTATATTGTTCCTCAGAATCCATGCTTCTTGCCTGAACCTGGCTTCTTTTCAGTAAGTTTTTTGTATTACTAATATCCAAGTTTATATATTTTATTGTTCCACTTTTGGATTAATACTGTGTCAGAATTATCATCAACAATACTAGCAGTAGATAAAAAAAGTTTTATTGTTCTGGACAGCTAACACAATTCCTTTGCATTCCTTTTATTTTACTCATAAAAAGTACAAGTTTACAACACGATTAAACACAATAGCATTTCAGGAACACTTTAGTACGGTAGGAAACAATTGTTGGAAACTTTGTAAAGACTTCTTTCTGTCAATAAAAGCGATTGCTTTCTTACGCGTCAGCAACTTTCTTACTAAGTACGTAAGTAACTTTCTTTCTTAGTAAGTAATAAACTAACTTGTTTAGTTTTATTGACTTGTAGAAAAGGATATATCTTTTCTATATTAAGCTTATTTATTTCTCTGTGTAATACAAAATATCTAAACCATGGACTGTACGGCGGTAATATGATATACCGGTACCTAACCGAAAAGTTCTCGTGCGTGCAATATTCCAAAATACCTGGGACGCCATAATATACTTTGTGTGTGTGTGTGTGTGTGTGTGTGTGTGTGTGTGTGTGTGTGTGTGTGTGTGTGTGTGTGTGTGTGTGTGTGTGTGTGTGTGTGTGTCTTTGTAAAAAAGTTCATCACGTGCTGAAATATAGTAGAAGCGCCTGTACGAGCACAAAATATTTTCTTTAATAGTTAAATGGAGATTTACATAGGTAGACTATTAGGTAGAACTAAATAATAGAATTTAAATAAAATAAAAGATTTATTACAAATAATAAATATTCTATAATCAGAGATTTATAGCTTCCTAGTAAAGAAACATGTTTGTATGTAACGTGTGTGGAAGTAATATTAATAAGTCAGCTAACTTTTAAACGAAAGGTTAATCTAGCCCATAATAAACCTTTGAAAAGAAAGGTTAACTTTTAAACACATAAAATTAATTTAACTTATTCTAAGCATTTTGTTAGTTTGAATGTTGTAAATATATGATACCGTGTTGCCTATTCATTAATAATATACCTTATCTAATATGACAGCAGCGAGGGAAAGATCTGCTGCCCCGGTACCAAAACGACGGTCTGGGCTGTGCGGTTGCGCGTCGCAGAGACGAACCCCTCGTGAACTGAGTTCCGAGCTACCTTCTGGAGCTCCTGCCTCGTGGCCCTGCCCAAGTAGAGCGTGTGCTCTGTAGCAAGCCGTTTCTCGGCTGTTGTGCTAGCCTACACTACCGCAGTATACACCGAGGGTGTTTCCACGAATCACCTGGACGTATACGATTCCTGCCCTGCCCAGCCACAAGAAGATTGTCTGGGAACCTCGCCGCACGTGCATAAAATGTGCGTGCAAAGTGCCTGAATGTTTCGTCTAAGGAGCGGACGCCAAGTCCTCTTCTTAGAAGGCGTGATGTAAAGCGATGGGGGACTTTGGCCCCTGGGCGAAGATCCCTGTCGAGGACGCTCTGCAACTTCTTTTTATGCACTGCGGCGAGGTAACCCCAAACCGGGCAAGCGTAAGTAATGACCGGCAGCAAATAAGCGCCGAAAAGTCATCTTGCCCAATTTCCTGGTCATGGCTGAGCTGATCAGGAGTGGAAACAGTAAGCTCAGACGAGCGGATGCTCGCTTATGAACTGTCTGAGCGTGGGTACGCCAGGAGAGCCGACGGTCAAGGTGTACTCCGAGGTACTTGACCTCGTTGGACCAGCGCAAGTACGTTCTGCCGATACGTAACTGCCTAACAGGGTGCTTCCGTCGCTTTGAGAATTCGATGGCTATACTCTTGGTAGCGTTGAGTTGCACTCTCCAATTTTCAGTCTAGTCCCCGAGCGAGTCGAGCTGGTCATCTGCCCAGGTCCCGGTTGCAACTCCTTTTGCTTCCGGTGCCGCTGTTCGGACTGCAGTCGTCGCTTCGGTGTCGCCTACAGCGGCCTCATCCCCGGCGCCTGCCGGAGCGCCCGCACCTTCCTACGCGGCCATGGCCGCTAAATCTGTCCAAACTCCAGCCAGTCCGGGCAAGTCTAAGCGCTCTCTTCGTCGCCGGAACTCCGTCGGCCGACCTAGATCACAGATTCTACCTGTACCAACTCCGCGGGCTCGACCCGCCCCCAGTCATCAACCACAACCTCCCAGCGAGCACTATACTACTCAGTCCGTTAGCCTAGCGCCATCTGCTACCCCTGTCGAGGCTAGTCAGGCTTGTCCTCCGTTGTCCTCCGGTGTCCTGCGAATCTTCTCGGGCGTCGGCGGATCCCCTGACTGCCTGGGCATTTAGTCTTGTTGCATCTATAAGGACTGCTCGCGACACGACCACAGTGCTTACCTTGGTCTTCCACTCATTGGCTACCCTCTTTCCCCTACTTCCCCTGGATGGCTAATAGCCTGAGGATCGTTGCGTGGAACGCCTATGGCTGCTCCCCAGACGATCTGAACTGATGACTTTCGTGACGGAGTATGATGTTGATATCATACTTCTTTCCGAGACTCATCTGGCTCATTACCACTCGTTTTCCCTTCCTGCCTATGTCTGTTATCGTCAGGATCGTCCCCTACGGCCTCGCTGTCCCCCCTCGAGGGGTACAGCTGTCTTAGTCCACAGGCGGATATCCCACAGGCGTTTGCCTCCTCTAGATTCATCTATTATTGAAGGCTGCGCGGTGGCGGTGGACGCCGGCGGATCGGAGTTGCGCGTTGTTTCTGCGTACCTCCGGCCTGGCAGGCGAACTCCGCCACCGCCCGAGGAGTGGGACGCCCTCCTCGACCACCCCCTCAACCATTGTAGCCGGCGACTTAAACGCCAAACACCCATCATGGAACAGCCGCATTGCCAACGCCTATGGAAATTCTCTGTTCCGGTTCGTCTCTGACGACCCGGCACTTAATGTCATCGGCCCTGAAGACCCTACCTTCTACCCCTTTCACGGCCATCGGCCGGACGTTCTTGACATAGTAGTTGTCAAGAACGTTGCCGTCACATCGAGGTCTCGTCTGTGTCGCATCTTTCGTCCGATCACAATCCCTTGTTATAACTGTTCGAGAGCTGTCGGCGTCACCCTAACTTCCCGCTCAAATTGTTAGGAGAGTCAACTGGCGCTCCTATCATGACGAGCTCTCTCGACGGTTACCATCTCTCCCGGCGGACCTTATCGTCACTCATGACGATCTGGAGCTCCGCGCCACAAATCTCCAGGAATTGGTCCAAGGTGTCTTGGATCGACACACCTACGCACTCAAGGTGAATCATCGTAAATCGGCCTTACCTCCGGAAGTACTCCTCGCCATCTGGCTACGGCGCAAGCTCCGCCTCAGATGGCAAAGAGCCCGTGACCCAGCTGCTAAGCGACGATTTCAACAACAGTCCCTTTACATCGAGCAGCTACTGCGGAACGTAAACTCTGATTGATGGGACTCATATATTGAGTCTCTTAAAGTCAACCACGCCTCCATCTGGAGAGCGGCGAGTAGACTGACCCGCGAGAAGAGAACTCGCAACCCGCTGGAAACCCGGAACGGGATTGTATCTTCATCAGAACGCAAGGCTGAGGTCTTCGCCATTGCATGGAGTCGCAATTTACCGTTCATCGAGGCGTCTCGACCCTGCCCACTCGTCAGAAGTCCGGGACTTCCTATCTGGTTATTTTTCTCACCCACCCGCTGGCCCAGACCTCCCGTTCGACATAGACGAACTCGTTTCGTCTGTCTGCCGACTAAACCGCCGTCGTGCCTCCGGTCCTGACCGCATCGGGGCCGCTGCATTACAATATCTGCCGGCCTAAGGCGTTGACCTCGTGCTCGAGCTGTTCAACTCTTGTCTCCGGCTACAGTACTTTCCCTACCTGTGGAAAACTGCCAATATCGTCATGATTCCCAAACCCCGCAAACCGCGCATGCGTCCTGGAAGTTATCGGCCTATATCTCTCTTGCCAGTTATCTCTAAGGTGATCGAACGTCCCCTGGTGGCCCACATCTCGCCGTTGCTAGATAATTTTATCCGCAACGAACAGTTCGGGTTTCGTAGAGAACACTCGACCACCCAACTAGTCCGCGTGGTTACGCAACTCTCTGACGCCACCAACAGGCGAGCGGCTACGGCCGCCGCACTGCTGGACGTGAGCAAGGCCTTCGACAAAGTCTGGCACGAAGATCTTCTCTTCAAACTCGCCAATTCCCCCATACCATCGTCCATAGTGTTTTTCCTCCGGTCGTATCTCAGCGACCGAACCTTCAAGGTGAGCATCGACGGAACATGCTCTGCAGTTAGTCCCGTCGCCGCCGGCGTACCTCAGGGATCTGTCCTCGGCCCCGTTCTGTACCTTGTGCTGCCTGTCTTGCCCGGTGTCACGTTGTCTTTGTTCACTGACGATGCAATGTATCATTACAGCTCTGTATCCCCGCATTTTGCGAGTACACAGCTGCAGCGTCAGTTGGACCAGCTTCCGGACTGGCTACGGAAATGGCGGGTGACGATCAATACGGAGAAATCCGAAGCGATCTGTTTCACTCGTAAGTCTATCTACCACTGCCAGCCCCTCTTCCTGAAAGGGAGGCCTATCGCCTACAAAGGGTCGGTGAAGTATCTAGGCGTTCGGCTCGACCGGCGTCTTTGCTTCAACTCCTCGTGACTGATACCCTCTCCAAGGCTCGCGGCGTCCAAGCCAAACTTTACCCATATCTCGCGTGCCGCAACACAATCCCGCTGCGCACGAAAGTTACCCTCTATCTCTTGTTTCTCCAGTCTGTACTGACCTATGCGGCACCTGTTTGGTGGTCACTTATCTCCGCCACCAACAGGCGTAGGCTGGAAAGTTTCCAATCCAGAACCCTCCGTTCCTTGTCGGGATCTCCTTGGTTTGTTAGAAACAGTGTAATTCGAGGAGGTCTTCCAGTTCCTACTCTCTCTGCCTTTACTGGTCGTTAGCTGCGACTCTCTTAGCTGCAGCTGAGACCTCTTTCTTCTCTTACCTCAGGCCTTCAGCACCACGCAACCACCTCCCCCTGTCCGGGTCAAACTCCCTCGGGCGATTCTCGATGGCCAGCCATAACTTTAAGTAAATTAATTAACACAAACTGCACAATTTCCATCTGACCATGCCCCAGAATTTACCTGTAAAGCTGTTTCCTTCCTCCCTTCC
Organism: Magicicada septendecula; assembly: GCA_034769895.1. Classification (NCBI taxonomy): domain Eukaryota; kingdom Metazoa; phylum Arthropoda; class Insecta; order Hemiptera; family Cicadidae; genus Magicicada; species Magicicada septendecula. Next base: position 76,584,299 of record CM068372.1, on the reverse strand, counting down.
TAGTATGCCGACCGGGCTGAATGCTGCTGCTACGCTCTATCACTGGCACGGAGGCTCTCCGCCTCGCGGGGAGCGACCGACGCCTCACGGCGTCTGCACGCGGGACTGGGAACGGGTGACATCTGTCTTCTGTACCCGTTCATGCGGCAGTGGCCACCGATTGCACAAAATTTTAAAAAATAAATAAAAAACAAATCTTTCTCCCCCGCCTTCTCAGTTAACTGGTTGGCGGTTGTCCTTTCCAGTTTTTAGGCACCTGTCGAATATACCAGCTCTAAGTTTATCCTCAGGCAGCCATTGGGCTCGACCTAGATGCTGCAGTCATGAACCGGGTGCAAAGACGCCCCGCTACTACAGTGCTACATGCTATGCTTACCAAGTATTACACACCAGCCACAGGCAGTCATCGTAGCACCATCCGGACGCTGCAACCACTGCGGGGCACGCATGAATCTGCGCCCTCTGCATCTGGCATCTTTTTTGATGCACTCTATTGCCACGCCATCGGACGCACTTCATCTCCTCTACTCTATCGGACGACACCGCGCAGAGGCAGCCGGAAGGAACAGCCGAAGAATAGAACGGACGTTCTTAGCATTTTTCGCCTTGTAATTTACCAGCGATGGGTTTCGCTGAGCCGGCAGCGGACTCCACAAACTGATACCGAAAGAAGAGGAGGAATTCAGTACGCCACGAGCAGCGGGCGCAGCCGCAGACCATCTCAGCGCGGCTCGGGCGGAACAAACATCACAGCGTCTTCGCCACACGGTCCTTTATAGGGTCACCAAAATAACGAAGAGTTGTACGACTGGCGTCATTTGTCCCGTGACAATACATATATATTTCACAACACATGGAATGTATGATGTTAACAGAAAAAAGAAAATGAGGAAGAGAAAGAACAATAAAAATATAGAGAATCACTACTATAAAAAGAAATAAAACTATGAGAATAAAAATTAAAAAAAAAAACAAGTATATTTAAGCAATAGCACTTTACACTGAATTAAATTAAAGATATGTACTTTAAACTATTATTTTTTACGATTTGTGCATTTTGTTACAAATATGTCATGTAGCGTAGTTTGTTGTGAATTGTCACATATTTCTTACGCGTACATTTCAAGAAAGCACAGATTATTACTGGTTGAAACGTTGAACTGTAATTACAACTTCTGATTGATTTAATGTCAGTTATGCCTAAGGAAAAATAATAATTAAGATTAAATTGTCTGCGCAACAATATATTTGGAAAGGTAGATCTCCGTGTTACTAGAATTGACATTGTCTCTGTTGGCTTATCTTCTGCAATGTTACTTGTTCTGTGTTCTGAATCTTTTACTGTTATCTAAAGCTTAGGAAACAGAGGTTAAACGTACAGTATTGTTGAAAAGGCATGATAGTATTTACTAGCTTTTCTCGAACATTTGTGGTTTGAATATTACGTTAGTCATATATTATATCAATTTGGTGAGGATTTATTCATGTAATGTCTAAAAGGGGAAATTACAACACCTTCCGTGTACTTCTTATAGCTTACACTGCTTTGCTTTTAATAAAGGGATCTCGCTCTAGTTGCACTGATTTGCATTTAAATTACTTCCGACGCAGATCAAAGTTGACTGTATTCTGTAACTGGATCGTCACTTTCTACTTTGTAGTCTTTGAAGTGTAGAAGCTAATTTAGTTGCACGGTCACCAAGTGACCTCAGATACTGCTTCCTTCCTTATATTCTTGGTCTATAATTATTAAAGACTCGACAATGTAGTATTCGCCCACTGCCTTTGAACTAAAGTACTTTGTGCCCTTTCTAAACGCACAAGTTTTATATCATATAACGCTTTCAATACTTATGCTGATTTTCATCAGGTTTGCAAAAAATACAATATAAAATATAAACTAAAAAACCAAGGTAATGGTATTTTGATAACCAAATTTTGTTACTCAAAAACGGCTAGACCAACTTTGATTAATAGGATGTCAAACACTCAACTTGAATCTGACAGTTCCGGACGTTCTGCAGTATACTGCACAATTGTACGGCCTATTAGACTCTATATCGTAATTTACTGATTAATGTAATTACATAATTTATAATCTTCCGCCATTATCGAGTCCTATTTAGGCCCATGTGTACAAGTCTTATGTTACACATTTTACTAGTTAACGTATTGGCTACGTAGATAATGGTAAACCAATCGTTTAAAAAAAAATCTACACTAAGAACAGTAATTATTGTACTTGTAAGAGGTGTACCTGTAAGTACTAAAAATCCTTTATATATTATTAAAGGTATTCTTTGACTGTTTCATAAAAATTATTGTACTATCTTTAAAACAATTTCTTACTTTGTGTATTGTATACTTTCCAGGAAAATCCTCCAGTGTTCAATATAATTTATTCTACTGTTTTAACTTTATGAGACGTGTCATCCTTCATTACAACATAATGAAGTTCTTTATGACAGTTTGACTTATTTCAGAAAGTATATAAAAATGAAACGTTATTATAAATTGAGAAGGTTATTACTTCTTTTCAGACATGCTTTAGATATAACACAGAAGATTTTATTAACACCGATATTGATTGCAATAATAAGCTGACGAAATTTAAACGCATCTGTGGAACGATTCATAGGTACCTGACAAATAAAACACGGAAGGATATATGAATGAAATTTTTGAAAACTGTGACTAGTATTCCTGTATGCTAGTGAGACATGGACTCTTGCTAAAACGGAGAAACAGAGGATTCAGGCAGCTTAAATTAAATTTCTAAGAGGGACGCAATCTTGTTCTCTCCTGCATCGGGAAGGGAACGAGAATATTAGAAGCGAGTTAAACATTTCAATAGAAGATCGAATACCACAGATGGAGATGGTGTGAGCACTTGAACCGCATGCATGGGTACCCGCCTACCCGTGGCTGCTTTGGGTTGTCACCCTACTGGGAAGAGAGATGTCGTTAGACCGAGGAGGAGATGGAATCCGGAACAGGTCTATAGCCTAATCCTTGTAGTGTTGATAATGATGATGATGAAATTTTAATAACAAGAAGTAAGACTAATAACAAAATTAATAATAATAATAATAATAATAATAGTAATAGTAATAGTAATTTTTACAAAGGAAACTCTGTGAAATCCATATTTTGTAGCAAGAGAATTCGGACTCTTAAGTGTATGAGACTCGCAACCCACCAAGAATATAAACGATTTTCCATGGCATTGATCCACCCTCTCGACTCAGCTTTTCGTATGCGTAATTAACATTAATAATATTGCAGATGATGACGGTGATAATGATAATATTAATTTGAGTGTGGCTAGACACCCGTCTCGCCGTACACGCACTTCCATTAAACTGTCGCTCCCAACACGACCGGCCGGCTCTATATTGCCAGTTCCCCTTCACTATAGATTCATCTGTTGTGAATCATCAAAACCTTTCTCGGTCGGAGTCAAAAGATTTCACAATGTTACTTATATCCTCTGCCGAACGTTTCGACTACCTTTAGCGATTTAAACGAACGGAGATGGCGGAGTCCGTGCACAGCTCGCAGTATGAAGCAAACAACACAAGGTTATTATCCTGTTACAAGGGTAGTATCCTTCAACAACCTTCTACGTACAGCTATTTAATTTCTTTCCACTTAACATCAACCCAATACCTTAGCCGGCCATATGTTTTTCTTTGTTCCTCTGACATTCATACATCGTCGGTATATTTATTTCAAAATTCGGGATTATAGTAGTCTATTGTTAGAAAATTTAATTCCTTTGTCATTGAATGTCGACAATTATAACGAATGCCCGTCATTAATTAAACGGCGACACTTCTGTGTGCCGTTTTATTAATATGGTATGACTGTTGTCCGAGAAATTGTGCAGTAATGAAATCGTTTTATAGCCAACTAACTTTCATATGCGTTTTTACTGGAAACACGGTACATCGTTACCGAGTTAAATTTATAATAGTTTCGTTTGTATGTATTGTGATGTAGGCCTACATTACGTTTACTGCATGATGTTGCGTCTCATTCTGTTTTATAACACCCATTGTTTACAGAACTGTTGTTGTTCCCTACAACAATAATACGGTCATTTTACGGATACTTTACGGTCAATATCGTCAATTTTTATGAGCTGCTTAATGTTTAATACTTTTCAGACGTTTCTTGAACAATTATTTTCCCTATATTTATAAAACATTACAATCATAATACTCAACCTATGTTGTTCTAACGAACAAATGAAACACCTTAAAATATTATTAATAGTATTTCTTCTTCTTCTTCTTCTTCTTCTTCTTCTTCTTCTTCTTCTTCTTCTTCTTCTTCTTCTTCTTCTTCTTCTTCTTCTTCTTCTTCTTCTTCTTCTTCTTCTTCTTCTTCTTCTTCTTCTTCTGCTCCTCCTCCTCCTCCTCCTCCTCCTCCTTCTCCTCCTCCTTCTTCTGTTTCTTCCTCCTCCTCCTCCTCCTCCTCCTCTCACCTCCTCCCCCTCCCCCCTCCCCCTCCCCTCCCCCTCCTCCCACCTCCCTCCCCTCCCCCTCCTTCTGCCCCCTCCTCCCCACCCCTCCTTCCCTCATCCTCCTCTTCTTCCTCCTCCTCCTTCTCCTCCTCCTTCTTCTGTTTCTTCCTCACTAGCGCATTAGATATTTTCCAATATTGAACCAATATTTAAACGAATAAAAACAGGAATTTTTACAATCTAATAAAAATTTTAGAAATTTAGGGCCTATATTATATACAATCTCAGCGAAACATAAAAATAAATTTCGTCACAGCAAATCTGAAACCTGTGAGAACTTTATCTTATAGCCTACCTATAAATGATTACTGTATATTGTTACGACATTACAGAACAATCTACGTATTTCTCGAACGATCCAGTGGAATCCGGCTGTAATGTTATGTGCGCACGTGATTCTCGACACGCGTTGCGAGATTGTTCCGGACTCACCGGTCCGCGCCTGCTGTGTGCAAGGCCGCAACCAAATATGTTCTGGTGTTTTCTAGTAGCATTCTTGACGCGCAGTTAGAGAATATTCTGGAACCCCGGCGGGGTATAAATACAAGTACCCAGAGACGTTCAGTTTAGTTTGAGTTGCGATTTATGGAAATGCGGTTTGTAGAATTATAGTTCAGTTATTATCGGGCGATTGCGCCGTGAGATTGAGTTGCGAATTATTACAGTGCGGTTAGACGTATTGTGGAGGAGTGTTACGTGTTTTATAATCGTGTGCGGTACGATTGTAATACAATTGTGTTTTATATCAGTTGACATTTTTTTTTGCGTGTGAACAATTTATTGATTTGTTGTAAGAGACTGTCTTGTTAATTACAAACTGTTTAATTGTGATAATTAAAGCTGATAATTTAGTGACGTAATTGCTGTCTTGTATTTTATTTTCCACTGTACCATACAACGATCAGTAGAACGTCGTAACAATATTGTTACTATTATTACCAAGGTTTCTTTACCACATTGTTAATAATCATTCGACATTGGTGTCACCAAACCAGTATCTTTGTGGCCCTACAACACTTCACTATGCAAGGCTGAAAGTTACCCCATGCTTACCAATTCCGACAAATCATTAGCGAACAAACAAAACACAAAGTGATTAAAACTTTAAAACCCTACTTTACGTTTTGCTGACGTCCACGTAGAGCGTAGCGTGGAAGTTTGTATCGGTTACATGTCCTGAGCCTATTTTGTATCACCTTTGTACTAAGTTACTGTTTATGTCATATGCGCTACGTGTTACATGTTCCCGAATATGACTCTCAGTTCACCTTTCCCCAATTCCAAATCTCTGACTAATTTGTAACAAAACATATTATGTTTAAAGAAAAGACATGTAACGTCTCCATCTCAACTCGATTCTTATCTTTTAGTCAAGCAATCTATTTCAAACAGAACGCAACAAGTGCATGCGGCGGGAAGTTATATTCATGGCCTCCGATTTAGATACGTATATTGTTATTTAAAAAAATAAAATATTTAACACTTTTTTTGAACTCTGTTTTACGTTATGAAATGGTTTCTCTCTTTGTACCTGAAAATCGTGTGCGTTCTTCTTAGAACTTCACTCCTTATATGGGAATTGATTGGTCGTCTATTCAGTTTGATGTTTAAAGTTTTATAATTTATAGAAATTAAAAATGGTTTTACAAAAACTCAGTTGTGTCTCGTTTTGATTTTCAAATGTATTTATTAATTTGTTTACATATTATTGCAAGTCTTTCAACATACAAGGTTCAGTTGAAAAGTTAAGGGATCGACATCTATAGCTTAGCGCTAGAACTAAAATTTTTCGTTGTTGAAAGACTCGCATGTCGTGTAAACATCTGTGAAATTATAAATCTATTTGTCAATTTATATATAGTTTATCAGCTCTTAAAATTTATGTGTCACGCGTGTTTTCAAATTGGACAAAATCAAGAATTCTTTGTTAAATAAAATTTAGCGCCTGTGGATATTTACAATGAAATAGTAAGTGTGTTCAAGGAGACGAGCTGGCCCCTTCCTTGTTTAATCTAGCTGTACAATATGTGATCAAGAAACTGTCAGTAGGAAGAAATAACTTACTGACAAACAAATCGGCCCAATTACCAGCCTACGCGGACGACATCAACTTAATGTGTCGGACAAAAAATGCAGTAGAGGAAACGTACTCTCAGATGAAAAAAATGTTAGCAATATAGGCCTCTAAATCAACATAGATAAAACAAAAATATTAGTGCAGACTAGAAGACAAAGAAACTACGGAACACTCGACAATATCGAAAAGGTGGAAAAATTTAAATACTTGGGAACCATATTAGAAAAAAACGGCACAGAAGAAGCCGAAATCCGAAACCGGGTAGTCCAAGCCAATAAAGCGTATTTCGCAACATCAAGTATCTTCAGATCCAAAGACATTCACAGAAACACGATACTGAGGATAAAATCAATAATAAGACCCATCCTAACCTACGGCTGTGAAACGTGTATCCTGAACTCCAAAGCAGCAAACTCTCTTGGTATCTTTGAAAAGAAAAATATTACGAAGAATCCTGGGACCACTTAATGATTTACACGCCTGGAGAATAAGATATAACTTTCAATTATATCAAATGTATAAAGAACAACCGCTAACACGATACATAAAACTGCAGCATGGTGGGCTGGTCATGTAACCAGGATGGGGGAAGACAGAATACCACGAAAACTATTGAATACCAGAATCCACGGAAAAGGCCAGTGGTAAGACCGAGGGGAAGATGGGAGGACGCGGTGGATGAGGATGCAAAATAAATACTGAAAGTGCGTTACTGGAGGAGGATGGCTACCGACAGAAGAGAATGGGGGTAAAAATTGAAGGAGGCCAGGGCCAAACAAGGGCTGTAGTGCCATAAGAGAGAGAAAGTGTGTTAGAAGATGCTGCGTCTACAAAACAATGTTTATAAAGTGTACATTCGAATTTAAACGTGGCCGTAAAAGCACTGAAGATGATGGCTGCAGTGGACGACCAAAAGTTGCAACTTTTCCACCCACATTGCCTACAGTTTTTCCACACCACGTTCATGAGTTAAAATATGATTCACACGCTCATGTGAGATGCCTGTGATCTCAGCAATGTCATCCACTTTAAATTGCTTTTTTTCAGTACCGCGTATGAAATATTTTAAAGATATCTAGAGCTGTTTCCCTTACGGGAGTCCATCGTGGAGAGTATCTTCAATGCTCGTAAGTCCACGTTTAAACTTGAATAGCCAACATTGTTTTTGAAGGCGCAGAATCACCCAACACATTTTATATTTTGCTCTGAATAACGTTTGGCAGTAGATATTTTTTAATAAACAAGTGAATCTCCGGATGGTGTTTAATTTTGACCATTTTCCAAAACATGCGTGATACGTAAATTTCGAATAGATGTATACAATAAATAAACTAGCTGGTAGATTTGAAAATTAACAAATGCTTACAAGAAATATGAAGCCTACAACACTTTAAACAAATTGGTTCTATTGCTACCGCTATTGATATGGCTATCGATGTTGGTCCTTGAATTTCTCAACTGGCCCTCGTATATTTCCATATCGCTGTCACACTTATAAACTATTGTACACTATAACTATCTGTACCGGTTAGTCTTCTTTTTTTAGGCGATTTAATTACGGCTGGCGCCGCCTCTCGCATTCTAGCTTCCACTGGCGCCGGTATAAACAGTCCTGTTCTGTAAGTCCTCTTGCATTCATTGCATCTTCGACGTCCATTTTCCATAAATGTTAAGTCTTCCTTTTTTTCTTCTAGAGGGTAGAGTCCATTCCCATACCTTCGTTGGCCATCTCTCATCCGACATTCTTTTTAGGTGTCCAAACCAATTCAGTCTTCTTGCTTCTATTGTTTCTATAATGTCAAGGTCGATTCCCATCGCTTATCTTATCTCTACATTTCTCACTCTATCTAGTCTTGTTAGTCTACAGCACCTCCGCCAGTAATCCATTTCCATAGCTCTTATTACGAATTTATTTCTTTAATTAATTTCTCACAGTTCTGTTCCATATAGGCCTATTCATTCGACTGTAGTTTTATATATCCTGATTTTATTGTTTTTTGTTATTCGTGGAATCCAAAGCAGGCTGTTTAATTGTTTTGTTGCTGCTTAGCTTGACCTATTCTTACTTTTATTTCTTGGTTGGTGTCACCATCCAATGTCATTGTTGCACCCAAACACTTGAAATTTTTAATATTTTTTACCACTTTTGTTCCTAGTTTTAGGTTCTGATCTTCACCGCCTACTATAAGGTATACTCAGTTTTTGAGGCATTTATTTCGAGACCCCATTTCGTATATTCTTCTGCTAGTTTCCTAAGCATATAACATATATCAATTCAATCCTCTGCAATTACAGCCTGATCGTCTGCAAAATCTTCTTAGTTACAATTATTTTCGTTTTAAATGACTATACTAACACCTATAGTGTCCCAGTTGGTTCCACTGACACCATCACCTTGTAATTGTTTATTTTTTCTGTAATGTGTAGATCCCCTTTGTATAAAATATATTTATATTTTATCACTTCTTTAAAATATTTTTTTAGGAAATACATAAGTAGACTATATTTATATTTCTCGTTTAAAATTAAATATAATTTTTGGACATTATGTTAGCCGTTTCTAATCAAAGCTAAACTCCGGAATATATATTGTTACGACAGCCTAACTGATCGTAACAATATACAAAATACAGTAGAAAATACAAAATACAGTGGATCATACAGTGGAAAACGGAATACAAGACACCAATGAAGTCACTAAAAACCAGCTTTAATTATCAAAATTAACAGTTTGTAATCAACAAGTTATTCAGGAAGATTATACCTCTTACAATAATTCAAGTTAATCTGTTCACACAAATAATAATGTCAACTGTAAACAATTCCGCACTATAATCACTAATTCACCACTTGAGACGTACTGTGTAATCGCCCGAAGTAAAACTGAAAACTAAGTGGCAGGTATGGGCTGTTTATAGTCTGCATGGTTCCATAATAGGCGTCCTTAACAAGCACTTGGAAGTTCTAGAGGATACTCCAGCGCGGCCTTCGCAGGAACACGCACCGTTGGGATAGTTGAGAAGCTTGTCGAACAACACTATCGAATGTACGAGAATGTACCGTATTACGTAATACTGCCTCGCATGTTAAGTGTCACGTACGCACACAGACATTACAGCTGGGCTCTGCTGGGATAGCCGAGAAACATATTGAAGGTTTTGCAATGGCGTAACTATACATATTGTAACAGCATAATGTTATATGGGCAGCATTACTGTTATATGGGCAGCATTACTGTTTAGAGTAGTGTTTAGTTAAACGTAAGAGAACAAATAGTTACAATTTTTATCAGCATTGTACTTGTGGATGGTTCATGTAAGTCAACAGCTTTCCACTGTAAATGCAGATACATTTTTCACTCATTTTTTCTCATCAAATAGAAACTCTCACTACCGTAAATCAATGAATTATATCTAACAGGAATTATTAATGGAAAAACTAAAGACGAAATCGAATAACAATTGGATTACTGTAATTCGTAATTATTATTGTGATTTCATTTAATCTGCCGAGAAAACAAAGCCATACCTTTAACAATTCCTCCAGTAAACAGATCCTGACGTAGTTATCAGTAAATTTGACGTAACATTAACAATAGAAATAATTGTGCATTTATTTGTATTAAACTATTATCTTATATATGATTAATTACATGTAGAGTAGTTCTGTATGAAAGTACAAAATGTATGTTAATGTTTTTTGGTAAATTAAATTATATGTGTGGTGACAGCCTACTTTGAGAATGAATGAGAAGAATGTCCGATAAATCCTTAAGCAAATGAAGTGTTATGCATAACTGATAAATCAATTTTGTTGGGGGGCGTAAATCAAACGGACAAAAACAACCAACGCTAATATGAACGCTGATGACATTTATCACCGCGTAGGGGGTAGTAGCCTATTTATTTCAAAACACTAAATTAATTATGGTTGTCAAGCGTTGTTTTTAAGTATTTCTTTTGTTTTAAAAATTGTAATTTCCGTTACTCGTATTTTGCGCCATTATCTGAAAAAATTTACGATAAATTTCCAAATAGAAATTTTTTTAAATATTACTGCTAACACGAGTAATATAGTTGTGTAGTCAATCCAAAATTAGCCCCAATATACCAAAGTCGATGTTATTCAATTACTGCAAATACAGGGTAGTCCACGGGAATTTGACGATTTTAAAAATGAAGTAAGTAATATAATATATATTTTATTTAATTTTGTTTTATTATGTAATTATACAAAATTTTATACCATTTGCAGGTGTAAGTTCATTTTTTAAATAAGACCTCTCTAAAATGCCCTCCATAATTTTGTATACACGGCTGCAGTCTGTTCCGATGGTTACTCATCGCTGCTTGCATAATGTTGTTTGGTATGGCTGTCATTACTTCCTGTATGGAAGCCTTGTGTTCTTTAATGTCATTAGGTTTATTAATAAATACTATGAATTACCACATAAATGTTTTGCTCTACGCACATGATGTGGTTATACTACAAAATAATGAAGCAGACGTACAACGCTCTGTGTACAGACTACATAAACTGGGACGACAATACTACAACCTGAAGATCTCTACCAACGGAACAAAAGTTATGGCTCACTACAGAAAATTTCCAGTACGCTCAAAGATTATTATTATTTTTTGTCCAGTACGCAACAAAGGTATACAAAATAAAGTCTACAATATGTAGAGCTATTGACAGAACACTGAAAATTAAAACGAGGTGTGAGACAAAATTAAAATTCTCTAAAACAGTGGCTGTTCCAGTGCTATTATATGGCAGTGAATCCTGGGTTACAAAACAAAGAGATAAAAGCAACATACAATCAGCAGAATTGAGATTTTTAAAAAGGGTTAAAGGATGCACAAGAAGGGTTCATATAAAAAATGACGATATACTAAAAGAATTAAATCTATATATAAAACTCAAAGTCGGAGGACTTATGAGTACTGAATACAAATCCACACCGTTACACCGATTGCCACCAAATTTTGCACACCCAACGTTTGACATAAGGCGAAAAATACTTTCTAAATTGGAATTTGATATTTTGCCCCGTTTGCACGATTCAGGCCCTTTTAGTTATGCCTTTTCGTTGACGCGTATAAACATGTCAACAACACCATGCAGACCAGAATTAATTACCATAGTAACAAGTAAATAAACAAACGATATTAGCGGCATCGGAACTGTACCTTTATCCGTTCCTGCAGTTTTTAATATTTTTAATATGCGATTGTATCGATATATTTTTTAATTTTGTATACAGATACGTCTATATATTTTGTAACTGTCTTAAACAATTATAAAATTTATGTTTATGCGTATTTCTAATGATGCAATGAATAAGTAATGAAATATATCAAATACTACTACTAAAGATGTCAGCAACACCATGAGCACCATGTCAGAAGTAAATAAACAAAAGCTATTTAGCGGCATCGGAACTGTACGTGTAGCCTATCCACTGCTGCAGGACATTTTCGATGCTTTATATATGCAATTGTATCGATATATTACGATGTGGAAAAGAAGTGTACTAATAGGCGAGTAGGCCTAAGACTAATTTAAAAATAGCAAACTTCCAGAAACAGCATCTTTTGAGCTGATTTTTTTAAACGATAGGTTTAGTGTTTTCCTAAAGTTTATTCAAGTTACAGAATTCGGACCCCCCATTTTCCCCGATTTTCCCCGACTTTTCACTTCCGGCAAACAGCGGAGCGCGAGTCACTGACGTTTTCCTCAAAATTTCCGATGATAACTTCACCAAATCAGAAAAATAAAAATACCAGCGTGTTCCCCAGAAAATTTCCAATCGATCTTTGTTAGTCCTGCATTTTTTTAAAGGCCACATAACCTAATCAAAAATGCAAACTTGCAAAAATGTGCATTTCAGATTTCTGTTAATAATGAATGAAATAATGATTTTTTTATTCATAAAAAAATTTTAGAATATAGTATTCCAATAGATGAATTTCCATATTAATTTTTATCCGGAAAAATTTTTCTTTCATAGCTTCCCAAATAATAATTTTTACCTTTTTTTCCGCTTTTACACAGCGAATGGCCGCGCGGGCTGAATCGAGTATACATATGCGCCGCCAAGCGGCAGTACTACGTACGTACCAGAGCATTACGTACTACGCGGCCATTCGCTGTGTAAAAGCGCAAAAAAAAAGGTAAAATTATTATTTGGGAAGCTGTATATTAATCTTCTGTTTTTCTTTCTAAGTTCTTCATTAAATACCTTTATGTTACTCTGTAACTGTTTTTCTGTTTCTCCTATAATTATTAAATCGTCTGCGTAGCATAATTCTGTTATTTTTATTATCTTCATATTCCAATATCGTATTCTATATTTACTCATACTTTCTTTACATTTTTTGACAACATCATCCAACACCAGGTTGAATAGCAGGGAGCTTAAAATACACCCCTGCTTTAAACCTATTTTGCTGGTGAAAGTTTTTGATGCCTCGTTTCTTACTCTTACGTAATTGACGGTGTTTTCGTATAGGCTTTTTATGCCCTCAATAAGCTGTTGTTCTACTCCCTTCCTCTTCAATATGTTCCATACGTCCTTCCTTCGTACACTATCGAACGCCTTCTCCATGTCCACGAAACATGCATGTATTTGTCTTCCCACTTTGGCAGCTTTCTCACATAACTGTCTTACTATGAAGATTTGGTCCACTGTTCCTCTCTTTTTTCTAAACCCACTTTGGCTTTCTTCCAAGTTTTGCTCTACGTTTTTCCTTAACCTCCTTTCTAGAATCCTCCCGTACCGTTTTCCTACCGTGCTCCCTAAAGTAATGCCTCTATAATTAGAACATTCTTTACTGTCTCCCTTTTTGTATATAGGCGCGATAATTCCTATTTGCCAGTCACGTGGGACCTTCCTTTCCTTCAATGCTTGGTTAAAAATGTTTAGGAGTTCCTCCTTTCTTTCCATGTTTGCGTATTTAATCACTTCTGTTGTTATTTCATCATGTCCTGGTGCCTTCCCTAATTTCATTTTCTCCATTTCCTCACTGAATTCTTCTCTTGTTATTTCCTCTTCTTGTAATTGATTCTCTTCTTGTTCCATGTTTTCAGTATCTTCTCTTTTTTCTTCTTCTTCCTCTTCAAAGTTATCTTCATTTTCGTTTTTCTCTAATAAATCTTTAAAATATTCTCTCCATCTCTCCATAATACTTGTCACTTCCATTAGGATATTTCCATTTTTATTCTTTAAATTTTGTAACATATTCGTTTTGGGTTTTCTCATTTGTTTCAATGTGTTGTAGAATAATTTCAGGTTTTCATTATATGTTTCTGTAAGTTTATTCCTGAACTCTGTCCATGTTTTTTCCTTGCTCGATTTTACTTGGGTTTTAACTGTAATTCCTTCTGTCTTATATTTGTCATAGTTATCTTGTGTCTTATTTTTCAGATACGTTTTCCACGCTTTTTTCTTTCCCTTTACTGCTTTGTCTAACTCTTTTGTCCACCATGGTGTCCTTTTTGTAGCCCCATTTCCTATTTTTGCTACCCCACAACTAACTTTCGCTGCTTCTTTGAGGCTTGATTTATAATTCTCCCATCTTTCATCCAAATTTTGGTATACTGTTTTCTTCTGGAATTTTTCTAGTTTTTTATGACAATTTTCCCTTTTTTCGCGTTCTTTAAGTTTATACACTTTAATTTTTTCTTTTAATATTTATCTTTTTTTAATCTTTTATTTCTTCTTGCATTACTTTATATATCATTTTGACTAGATAGTGGTCACTCCCTATTTTTGCACTTCTCTTAATCTTTATGTTCTTTACATACTTCCATATTTCCCTATGCATTAGATAATAATCTATGATGGCTCGTTCTTTTCTGTTTCTTTCTTCCCACGTAAATTTGTGTATGTCCTTATGTGTAAATTTTGTGTTTACGATAACTAAATCATTTTCCATACACAAATCAATTATTCTTCTTCCGTTATTATTTTTCATGTTTTCACCCTCTCTTCCTACCCAATTTTCTATTCCCGTGTTATCATTTCCCACTCTGCCATTTAGATCCCCCATGACCATTATATTATTATTTTGTGCTACATCTATTTCTTTTTTAACCTTTTCAAAAAATTTTGTTTTTTCCTCTGCTGATGCGTTGTCGTTTGGTGCATATACTACTATTATATGATATTTTTGTTTAGCCATTATTAATACTAAGGTAAATATCCAATCGTTTACTTCTTTCATCTCTACAATTTTTTTCATATATTCTGGCTTTACTGTTATTGCCACGCCGGCTTGTGCCACTGCTGCATATTTTACTCCTGACCAAAATATATTACATCCTTCTATGATTTGCTCCATACCTCTAGCCTTCTTTTGGTTTCAGTAACTGCTAATATATCTAGTTTTAGTTTTTTCATTTCCTTCACTAGCTCTACTTCTTTTCCCTTTAGTCCTCTAACATTCCATATGCCCCAGTTCATAGTTTTCCTCTTTCGTCCTTTTTCTGTTTTTCCATTATTTACCTTATTTATATTTCTTGTTTCCTTACTTATCTCTATTTTCTTCTTCTCCTTTTTGTCTCCTTTCTCATGTCCTTATTCTTTGCCTGGGTCTTTGTCCTTATACCGTCCTTATTTTGCTTTATCAGTTTTTTGGATTGACTGCTTTTAATTTGTTTTTTATTAATTCTTCCTGCTCCCGCTTCTAACACAGTAACACTTAAAATAAAGAATTTAGCGTTTTGACTTAACAGGTACTTTATAAATATCTCCAAATGCTTTATAAGCGTGTAATTTTAAATCTCCAAAGGCTGTTGCACCAACATGATAATTTAGTACATGTTAAAATGGTACAAATGTTGGAAACAGCTTTGGAGAGAATTTGACTAATGAGTACAAAATTTTTATACGAGCTGACAGAACGCCATATAGACATAGACAATAAAAACTATATTAAAATACTTATTAAAATTCAAATATTCGCGTACGAAGCCGCGATTAGCAGTTAGTATATATGTGTGTGTACACACACACACACACATAAATAAAATCTAAATGAGAAAGCTGAAGAGTACAGGGAGAATGGCGAAAGCATTTAAGTCGGATGGATCAAGATAGAATACCAGAAATAGTAAACAGGTACAAGTCTTCTGGGAGAAGGGATGAAGGAAAGCCAAAAAAAAAGATCTGATAATGTGTAGTTGGAACAGGCGCATTATTTAATCCCTGAAGTGTAGAAGAAGAAGAAGAAGAAGAAGAAGAAGAAGAAGAAGAAGAAGAAGAAATACTATAGACTTGATGTATCAGCAGAGAAATAGTCATGTACTGACGGATCTGTACATGGTTGCATCGTCCCAGCCATGCAACAGCTCTTCCTATTGAAGTCACATGGGATGAAAACACCTCTCAAACTACTGCCATGGATGCTCTGGCAGTGTGGGCTGTTGTTCCATTCGGTGGAACCACACAGCGATCAAGTCGGTCCTACGACGACGCGGTTCAGGAGAAAGGTTGTCCTTGCTATTCAAAGAAACAAGGGCCTGTGATTACAAAATTTGCCACAGCACACCAGTTACCCGTGGACTGTGAAGAGGGTGCACAAAGTTGCACAAATATCGTGTTGTGATGAAATTTCTGTTAAAGACGGTTTGGCCCCAATGGAAAATCAAAACGATTTGTAAATGAGTGAGAGAGAGAGGGTGTGATTGTTGACATATACATAAATTTGCAATATTCTATAGCACTCTGGACTATAATTTACAGCAATATGATTATAAGATTATCCAATTTCACTTGAATCTAGATTTACCATAAACTTGTGTTTGTAGCATTATGTAAAGTATCTGATGTAAGTTCGTAAAGTTGTACAGTTATTGCGTAATTTATATTTTTCTAAATTATTGCTTGTTTTTAATACAAGTAGTGAGTGAAACACGTTAAAAATAACTTTTAGTAATTCCATAGCTGAACATCACTTAATCTGTTTTTAGCTATAATATATTTTACTACGCTATATGTTGACTGGTATATGTACAAACGTTTTCTGTACCAATCTAATATGTAATTGTTGATTATTGCTTTTACAATTAATTAAAAATATCATTACATAGGCCGATAGTAATTTAAATTGTAATAGTGTATACAATAACATTAATATTAATTAATAACATTAAGTTCTGTGATGTTATAATTTTCCCGTTGTCTTAAAGAAAACATTTGAAGATCTAAACAAACTATCTCAACACCTTCACATATACAATGATACATACATACGCACGCGCACGCGTGTGCGTACACACACGCGCACACACTCACATACACAAGCACGTTCACCCAAATAACTGTTCTGTTCTGTTTGACATTTCTTTTGTATTCATACACAATGATGACGACAATAAACATTGCCGAAAACGTCAACACAAATAAGTTAAAATGTGTGTTATATTTTTGACCGATCCTCACTAAACCTTCACTGAAAAATTCATTGATTGACGGTCACTACGAATTTAAGGATTTAATTGCTTGTAAGGAAGAATACAAAAGAGGAAGTTCAAGGAGACAGTTTGACGGTAAGATGGTGGGTGGGGGAAGCTGGGAGTTAGCACGAGTCGAAAAGGAAAGTCTGAAGACAACAGGAAAGTCACTTTGAATTGATGGCGTTTGATAACAGACTAGGATTTATGAATAGTGGTGAAGATTAATCCGACCTACATTTGATACATGATGTCAATTATGCCCTTTATTATGTGTTGTGTGTTAATTATATTATTACGACGGTCTACTGATCGTCGTATGGTACAGTGAAAAACAAAATACAAGACACCAATTAAGTCACTAATCACCAGCTTTAATTATCGCAATTAAACAGTTTGTAATCAGCAAGATAGTCTCTTACAACAAATCAAATAAAAATTGTTCACACACAATAAACATGTCAACTAATATAAAACACAATTGTATTACAATTGTCTCGCACGATTATAAATCACGTAACACTGCCACAATACTACAAACCGCACTCCAATAATTCGCAACTCAAATTGAAACTGAACGTCGCTGCGTACTTGTATTTTTACCCCGCCAAGGTTCCAGAATATTAGCTATTGCATGTCAGTAATGCTATTATTAAACACCAGGACATAATTGGTTGCGGCCTTACACACAGCAGGCGCGGACCGGTGAGTCCGGAACAATGTCGTAACGCATGTCGAGAATCACGTACGCCATAACATTATAGCCGGATTCCACTGGATTGTTAGAGAAACACGTAGATTGTCCTGTAATCTCGTAATAATACGATTTAAGTTGGTCCCTAAAAATCGTTACATTTTTATCTTTGTAAGTATATAACATGAAACATAGCTTTAAAGTGATACGTACACTAGAATGTTCGCACAGAAAAGTGGCTTTACTTGTGCGTTTTGGTTTACAAGGTAATAAATGTGGGAGGAAGTGGGTGAGTCCACTAATTCGGTTTTCTGATCACGTATCGGTAACTGTGCGGCCTAAGCCACCTAACGAAGTAACTTTCTCTTAGGAAAGGGATTAGGTGTCCGCAAAACCTTTCCTATAGTTTCTGACTTTATGATACATTGGAATTCGCCTGTAAATTATTGAACAAAATACTGAATTCATAGTAAAAGTCAACGGTTTAAGAAAGTAACAGATCTAATAATTGTATACAGTTATTTTTTCAATTGCTCTGAAATACTTGAGTATTTTTAACGTGTGGACAGAACAGGTGTACACTCTATTATCACTAATTTTCCAATCTCAATACGTATTTTACTCTCGAAACTGAACCATTACCTTTAAGCCGGCTACGCACTAACCATCCCCGCTGGACGTCATGACGGACAGCAAGTCAAAAACGACAATGCGTAGCTTTGACATCCATCCGCACGTCGTGTATTTTTTGAAGGATGTTCACGACGAAAAATGAGTCCAGCAAGACCATCAGTTCAAGCCGCACGACGTGCGGATGGATCGTGTGTAGTTTTGACGGATGTCAAGGAATCGTGCATCGTCCATGTTTGATCATGCGTAGGCTTGCTATCAAATCGTCACTTTCGAGCAAGTACAGTACATGTTTTTAGAGAACATTCGTTTAATAAATATTCACTGTTTTATTTTATGTTACATTCATTCTTTAGTTTATAAGTAACGATTCTGATAAAATTTATTTTTAATATTTAGTTCAGTTTATTCTTTGTTTATACAATACATTCAAATATCATTAGCAGTTATTATTTTAACTATCGATATTATTAATTTGTTTTAATTACAATTCATAATGAACCGTGAAATAACTTCAAAATTTATCGAAAAGTATAAACTAAATAGATGTCTGTGGGACGATTACATAAAATGATTTTTACAAAACACAACGAGAACTAAAGAACGTTTGGCACGCTGGACGAGTTGCACGACAGTGTGGTGCTCATATCTATCACCGACGTCGGGCATGCTGGACAGCGGCGATGGATAGTGCGTAGCCGGCTTTACCTCCTCGTGTTGTACATGAACGTTGCAATCTGGTTGCCACCCAGCAAATTGATTGTATACTGTTTTAAACATTTTTGTGAGTAACGATCCCGTAAAAGTTTGTACTATTTTGAACATACAGCCTATTTAGAGATAATTTTAAAGTGTACTTTAATGGTTTTTTATACCTAAATAATCAGTATCAATCCTAAACGGTTTATGACTACATTCGAAAATCTTCATTTTTTGTGAAATAAAGAGTTAAAGTAAACATATTTTTTCACATATATTAGTGCTTGGTTTGTATGAGTAAACTAGATTACAACATGTTTACAGTATAACATATTGTTAGGAAGGTCTCCCTGATAGTCGTATGGTACTGTGGAAAACAAACTACAAACACCAATGAAGTCAGTAATTACCAGTTTTAATTATCACAATTAACAATTTGCAGTCAACAAGTTATTCAACAAGATTATACTCGTACAATAATTCCAGTGAGATTTGTTCACACGCAATAATAATGTCAAATAATCAACTTCCACATTACTTATAACACAATAACACTTAACATAATACTTCGACAATCACTCGATACGCGCTCAGGAAATCGCTCACTGTCCACTGATTCACAATGCCGATCTCTGTCCCTTATACACGTAGCGCACGTGTTTTAGAATGTTTTCATCCTTACTCAATTGCTGACGCTAATGCGTATATCAAGTGTGATCTTGAACACTCTGGAACATACTTGAACGCGGCCTTGACTGAGGCAACACCTACAATACCAACCGCGGAGGGGGGTCGAGTGGAGAACGCTCTCGACTCTTCTAGGCGCTTCGATACGGTTCTCGTTACAGTATTCTAGACACATTATAAAAAGTTTGGAATTGTCATCATCATCATCATCATCATCATCATCATCTTCAAGGTTTAAACTAATGATGGATTGTTCCGATCTCAAACAGGCAAATATTACAGCTGTTCACTCCAGCGCTTCCTGGGACGTGCCACACCTCTCCGTCCCCTCGGCTTATAGTTCCATAGTTGTTTGGGGTAAACATAGCAGTCATCCATTCGATAAAGATGTTCGCACCAATTCAGCCGAAACTGGTCGACCATCCTGAGTGTACTCATAATATTCAGTTCCTGCCGTATAATCTGTGTTTCTTCTATGATCATGGAGAGTATACCCTGCCACGTGCCTGAGAAATATCATTTCAGCGGCTTGGATGTGACTGGCCTGGCCTTTCGTTAAAGTCCAATTCTCAGACCCATAAAGAAGTGGGGGAAGAGCCATTACCTTGTAGAATTTTAGACGTTTTCCTTAACTTGCTGACTTAAGGGTTCGCCTGGTGGTCCCGCACAATTTGAACTTATGCAACTTGTTCACCACGTCGTTGGTTGCATTATAAGACACACTGTAGCCCAGGTATTCAAAACTGCTAAAACTTGTTCTAGGACAGTAGCATAGTAGCATCTATAACAATTTTTGTCCGTACGGGTACAGTTCCATGAAAAGCCATCGCCTTGGTTTTAATTGTGGACACATCACCAGTTTTAATCCAGTCCGCAAACAACAAAAGTGTCAATTGTAGAGTGACCAATTATAAAATGTTCTGAATACAGGCCCGGATGTATGTGTCCTGAACCCCCCCCCCCCCAAACAAGTAACTTCTATATATTCAATTCTCCTTGATTGCTGAAAAAAATTTGCTGAAAATAGTTATTTCAACTATCTCTATTGTAAATATTTCATTTGATCTTAAATATAAAAGGAAACTGTGATGGAATTGTGAAAAAGACTAAATTTTTTTTAACTTTTATTAATATTTATTTACATGTACACTTTAGTAATACCGTGTTACCGTGTCAATACCGTGTTATTCAATTATATAATTAAAGGCTATTTCAAAACCACTTTCTTCAATTTGGCCATAATGCAAGTGCCCAATACAAGTAATGTAATTAAAAAACCGAAAACATGAAATTTTAACAAATAATTTTCACCCCGTGCCGCCCCCCTGAGCCTGCCGCCCCTAGGCACGTGCCTAGTGTGCCTAGTACGAAATCCGGGCCTGGTTCTGAAAGACACATCTGGCAGTTATGTGTGACATCGTCAATATATAAATTTAAAAGAGAAGGTGATAAAGGACACCCTTGTCGTACTACACAACTGACCCAGGCCAACTCTAGGAGCTGTTCTCGGACTCCCTGCTACTGTTAAGATTTTAGTCTCTATACACAGACTCTGTATTGCTTTAACTAGATGTTGTGGGATCCCTTTCCTTGCCATTACTGCTCATAGTTTGCTCCGATTTACTCTGTCAAACGCCTTCTCGAAGTCGATGAGAGCGATGTATGTGAGCAGTTGTTTCTTCCAGTTGTTCATGGGTCCGTAGCTGCTCGTAGTATTCAAGCCATTGTTGTTCTGAGATATTACTGACCTTCAGAAGTTTAGAATTGTAAATTGCAATTTACTAATATTATAACAAACGAACATAATATTAAAGTCTAGTTTACGTTATTTGCGGTCATATAACTCTAACTCGTTAAGTCTAAGTTTCTGTATGTTTGGCAGGAAGTGCATAGCATGCACGAGTAAATCACTTTGTGTGGGGCAGCCTTCTGTGACCCCATTCGGTAACGGCCCATTGACAGCCGCCGACAGATATAAATGGCACGTAAATAACCCGCTCTGCTTGCGGATTTCGCTAACGTGTAACATTCAATTTCCTTCCGAGTCAATGCCCTTACTCGTACCCCTCTAAATTATTTTAATACTATATTGGTTTCTTGCGGATTTGTAAGAAACGTTTGATTTATGTAAATGCAGAGAATGTGATGCGCATGTCATGTATATAAACAAGGAACAACTATAAATTAACTTATGAAACGAATTTTCCTTCCACGTTCCATAAGGAAATGCAAGTATGGCAATGGCGAAAAAATCGTGTTCGATATAGGCCTAAGGGCTGATTCTGATTGTACTACGCTCAAAATACGACGAAAAGTCATTTTTCGAAAAGTGTCTCTGTGTGTAGAATTTTTTTTATGGCGAACGATAACTGCCGAAAATTCAATCAGAATCAACTAATTTTTTGCATACATCCCTTTATTGTAGACGACTCAAGGCTTATTGATTTTGGTGAAGGAGATTTTTTGGAGGGGATAATTTTTATTTATCTGTCACGTGTACTAGGTTATCGGCAACAAAGAAGTAGTTTGTTGTTAAAATACCTTCTCAGGCTATTCGGCCGTGATCCAATGTTTTCTGCAAAACCAGACGTTTTGGCAGTGCTATCGACTGCCATCAACAGTAAAAATCGAGTGCGCTAACGTGAGGTAGTATACGTTAGTGACCACAGTACTGTGGTTAAGGCTGAAGAAAGAAGTAGTTTCTATGGAAATATTTCATTTCGAAAATGATTTTAAATATAAATCTTAGAACATAGAAGTCATGTATGGTTCTCCTTACCGATATTTTAAAAGGTAAGATAAAGCTACTTATATCGCACTTTACACTACTTGTAAAGTACAGATTTCCTACATTTTCTTATGTTTGACTTTGTTATTCTATATTGTTTATATCTGCTCGTCTACACGAATCTGTTGTTCAACTGCCCGTCGTAGAAGAAAATAACGTTTGTCTCTAAATGCAATCGTTTTTAGGTGTTTGCCCGCGAGCATGAACATCATGAGCATCGGAGGGGAAGAGTATTTCATCGATCGGCGAGTGTCGCACATTGTCATCTCTCATTTAATGTACTACGGATACTATGCGTACCACATTAACTCCGTAAAAACACAGAATGTCGCTAAACGTCGCATCTGCAATATTATTACTGTGAGTTACAACGACGCGTGGACGTCCGCACAAGACCACCACAACGTAGAAAGCTGTTTCTCAGTCCTTCCGGGAATAATGTGTTTAAAACGCCAATGTTATTCCCTGCAAAACAAGACGCACTCTCCTCTTCCTGTTTCTGCAAACATCTCTAGTTGATGTGTGTACAGTGATGTTTGTACAAACTTCAGTTAACAATTCATAATAATTCAAAAAATTAATACAAGCGGACATAAACTTATTCGTAATAAATACGTTTAACGTTAAAAATTAACAACTCTACTAAATTCTCGGATATTTATCTTCACGACTCTCCAGTCATGAAACAATTCGTGTGTCAAAGAAATCAACACACACACACACACACACACACACACACACACACACACACACACACACAAAACAGCACCTATCTTCCCTGCTTATACATTTAACGACTTTACGTAATACGTAATTTTATAGCAAATAAACTTTGTTGCAAAACGTCACTCAACTGCAATAATTAGTTGATATTTTTTTTTGTGTAATGAAATGTTAATTTAAGTTATTTATGTACATATTATTATAGTCTAGTAGTAGAAGACACTTTGTAATCTCTTTTAGCTAATATAGTATTTAATTTGTTTTGGTACCCTTTGTGCGCTGTATTATATTATTTAATTTATTACGTAATCCTATGTGCGCAATGAATTTGTGTGGAGTTCCGATGAGCATGCAAATTACAGAAAATTGAAACACACAATATTATTATTATTCCGGCTGTACAATGTATTTATTTCGGCTGTAAATTTCTCGTTCCCTCAATATAATCTGAATTTCTTCTATCCAGGTGATAGGTGGTCTCCCTATTTCCCTTCTTCCTGGTGGGGTCCATTCCATAACTCACCTTGGCAATCTTTCCTGTGCCATTCGTTTAAAGGTAAACAACAAAAGCTAAGTAAACGGACTATGAGAACTGGAGTATGGAATATACAAGGAAACACGCTTTATAAAAATCAAAATAAAACAAAATGGATAAATATATATATATATATATATATATATATATATATATATATATTCCAATGGAACATCGCAGAAAAGGGTCTTCGTAGCTATGACTATATGCTTTTATACAATTTATGACGTTATAGACATGTTGAAAATTCATTTTGTTAAAATGTTGTTAAATAGCTGTAAGTTTTGAAATAAGAAACGGGTAATTAACTGTTGTATGTCAAACCGCCCATAAATTTATTTTCTGTCATATCAAGTGCGAATTTAGTACGCGAGTGCGCGTGTTATTCGTATTTACATGAATAACTTTTGAGTAAATTAACTTATCGAATTGAAACTTGGATAGCTCATACTTCTGAATTAGCGCTACATTTTTCATATGTCAAATACTCAAAACATATTATTTAAATATGTATTTTTTAAGAGAATTCACTTTTCTAAAGAATCCTTATCTTCTGAAAGTCATAAAACTTTTAGATCAAATCTATACATGCTTTTGCAGTCTTCAGCAAAATTGATCAGGACGTAGGGCTATGTCTATATATCTAACCCATCAATCACGTGCTATGGGTTTTCACCAATCAGAAGCTCCAATTTTCATTCATATTTGTCCCTTGCGGAAGAAGTTCCGGCCAGTTCAACCTAACAGCTCGGCCTTAACAGACGTTGTCTCTGTGCGAATTTGTCGCATCAGTATACGTTCTACATAAGGGTTACGAGTACTGGGTCTTAGCAGCGACTTGCCCGTTTGCAAGATCGATTGGGTATTAGAACTCAAAACAATTTAATTATAAATTATATAGTGCTATCTCACGATAATCAAGATTTTCCGCATAGGAATCAGTGTATTTTCCTAAATACATCTGGGTGAACGCGAGGACACGTCAAGATACCGGAAGGTGTACGCAAAACACACCGAAATTGAATAATAATAGTTAAACCCATTATCGAACCCTGAGATAAATGAGATAAACTATATCGGTGACAAACGGCGTGCGTGCGTGTGTCGCGAGAGTTTTACGTGTCATCATTGCAGCTGATCCAGCAGGCGACGAGTGTAGCAGTGGAGCAGTTCAACGGTTCGTCAAGGGAATTCGTCGAACAAGTAAAATAGACTATAAGAAAGAGAAACATTCAAACCATTTTACAGACACTATTTAATATTAAGAATAAATAATTGATGTTCAAATCACAGACCATTTTAAATTTGATTTAATTTAAATACCTAACTCCAGATAAAAGACTGATATTATTTTGTTCTAATTTACTACGCCTTCTATTTGTTACGTTGCAATGTGTGTGTGTGTGTGTGTGTGTGTGTGTGTGTGTGTGTGTGTGTGTGTGTGTGTGTGTGTGTGTGTGTGTGTGTGTGTGTGTGTGTGATTATTTCCCTGGAATATGCATTATGTAGAAAGTACTTATCAAATAGATGCGAAACGTCTTCCTTGTAAAACTACTTATGCTACTAATCACAAAAAAATAAGCTGAAGCCTTTGTGACGCTCCTATTTTCATCACGGCGCTTTTTAAAATTAATCAGATGTACTTGCAGCACACTTAACTAAGACTTCACACGACTTAATTTGTTCAATCAAATGGAGAGATATTTCGACGATGAAGGTAACACAGCAAGTGAAACAGACAACAAATAATTTTTCAAGCTTCAGTTTCGTATAGCGTAAGTTACTACAATTTTGTTTATTTGGTTTTTTACATTTTTCGTTGGCTTCTTTTTAAATTATATTTACGGTGTAATAGCTCAAATAAATATGTTTACCAACCTACTGATTACAACTCGTCTGTATATCTACGGATTAGAGTCAAAACTACGTAAGTCTCAGTTTTAATGATGCTCCCAGATGTTTTGAGCAAGACACTTTTTATAGAATTATCTTTTCCTTTTCATTTTTTAACAGTTATGTAATCAATAAAAATTTTATTAATAATAACAATTAATCCTAAAAATCAGTTTTATGATTTAACATTGCAACTGAAAACCTTTAATTTCAGTTTCTTGGAAATTCACAAGAATAGACTTGGGTAGAATTACCAATAAACCCACTATATGCAATCTTCGTCACTTTATATACTGCAATATTTTTTAAATATATGTTAAGGTTTTGTAATAATTGTAGTGTTTGTTTACGTCCACAGAGTAATTACGTAAAATTAAAATATAACTTATAATTTTAAAATTATATAAACTGTATAAACACAAGTTTAAATACATTAAGAAACGGAAATAATATATGTAGTTATCAACAACCCCTATGGTTCACCGCGACCCCCAAGAATTTAAGTCTCTTCCAGTGGCATAACTAGGACCTGGGTGTTAATAGATAAAGGTTGGAATCACTATTTTTCTCAGGAGAACTGACAAATATATGATTTTCTCCGCAGAATTTTATAAATACTTCTCATAAATTATAAAAGTTCTCGAGTAAACCGACGTCAAGGATGTTTTTCAAATGCGTACGTTAGTTATCAAATGCTGATTACCTGTCATTACTAACTTTACTTTCAAATGCGTACGTTATTTATCAAATGCTGATTACCTGTAATTACTAACTTTACTTTATTCATTTACAAATATTGTAATTCTTTTAATTTCTACAGTTATTTTCAAGCTTCATTTTAACATATGCAACTATCTAAGCCAGTGGTTCCCAACCCGTAGAAGTCTGCGGACCACTCAGCCTGAAATTGAATCATGTACGGACCACCCCCACCCCCCGCTATACCGCCTATCAGTTGTAACCCTTCCTCAGCGCCTTCACCATAACCAAATTCAAAGGTGATTAAGTAAAACAGTTTGTTAGAACACATTATTTATTATTACAATTAATTAGTGTACAGTAAAACTTAATTACAAATTATTTAATAAATAAAAATTAGTTTTTTATAATGTATAGCCTACTACATATTATAAAAAGTCGCAATTACAAATTTATGTTGAAACAACAATTTTGTTTGAAAAGGACGTTGAAAAAAAATTTTATCTCACTGTTTTTCTCAGCGTGACTTTTGTGCACGAATTTCTTTGACAAGCGGAGGAATTCTAGGAGTTAGGCTTTTGCTTAGAGCTAATCTCAAATCACTGTTTGTTCCTAGCCGATTTCTTTGTTTGTTTTTAATCAACAATAAAGTCGAGAATCCCTGCTCACACAAAAATGTTGTCAAAAAAACCATGAGATACCGCAAAGATGCTTGCCGAATGTTTGGGTAAGATATGGCTTTTTTACACCACAACACTTGTAGGTTTACACCAGATTCAAAGGAGTCCTTGAAGTTACTGTCACATTGAGGTTCAATAACCTCCTCTTGAATATTATCAGGGAGATCCTTAGGCTTGACAATGAAAGGATTTCGAATCAGTTTTTTTATAGCTTGAGTCTCACTGCTACCATATTCAGGGAAATAACGAGCAAATTCGTCCTTGAGAGTTCCTAAGTGACTGAGTACGTTATGTTGTACCTTATCTGTAACAGTGGCGTAGTCCCCGTTATCAGCAAGGGTTTCCAAAGTCGGGAAAAATTTTAAGTTTTTCTCTTCAACTTTGGCTATCCAGAGATCAATTTTACACAAAAACGCACGAAGTTTGCCCTCCAATACAAATATATTACCAACACCTTCAAACTTTTCGCTTCCAGAACCTTGAAGTTGTAAGTTCAGCTGGTTGAAATGACCAAAAATATCTACTAGATATGCGAGTTGCATCACAAAAGTTGGTTCACTCGATTGTTCCAAGAAATGCTGCATTTTCGTCTCAATATAAAATACTTTTAGCTCTTCTCTCAACTCATATAAGCGTGCCAACATATTGCCTTTTGACAGCCAGCGAACCTCAGTATGAAAAAGTAGTGTCTCGTGCTCACAGTCTAATGCTGCACATAACTTTTTGAAAATACTTGTGTATAACGCACTACTTTTAACAGCGTTCACCATCTTTATGGCCAATTTCATTGTATTCGACAAGTCTTCCGGCAATATTTTCAATGCTAATGTTTGGCGATGAATTATGCAGTGCATCGTCACTGTGGAGGGGTTCTTCTCTCTCAACAACATTGCTAAGCCTGAACGTGATCCTAGCATAGCAGGGGCTCCGTCGGTACAAAATCCAGCCAGCCTCTTCCACTCAATGCCATGCCTCTCAAAGTAATCACAAATGATTTTCATTATATCTTTTCTTGTCGATGTTGTTTTCAACTCTTGTGATATTAAAAGTTCTTCCTTGATTGTGTTGTTGTCTCCTAAATACCGAACAAAAACTAGCAACTGGCAGCATTGAGCAACGTCGGTACTTTCATCCCACTGCAAACTGAAATATGGAGACTTTTTAATTTCACAAACCAGCTGCTCTTCAATGTCATTGGACATTGTATCGTTCCGTGCCTTCACAGTATTTTCGATAGGGTAATATCTTGAATTTCTTAGAAGCTTCAACCCCTAAAACGTGTTCGACTGCTTTGATCAAACATGGCTTCACTAGGGTTTCGCCAACAGTATGCGGTTTCTTTGCCTTGGCGATTAACTGTGAACCCTCAAATGAAGCTGAGAGGGCTTTTTCAGACAATTCATATGCTGTACCAGTTTTCCCTAATTTCATTTTCTTTAAGTTTTCTAATTTTCCAGCGAAGAATTCAGGTGGCCGGTCACTCAAGTTAGAATGAACTGTCTTTAAATGACGTTCTAGTTTTGCAGGTTTTAAGACTTCATTGCTGAGGACAGCAGCACAAATCACGCACTGGGGTCTAATCTCCTTATTTACCTCAATTTCTATAAATCCGAACTTGATACAATCACTGTCATATTTCCGCTTTGGAGCCATTTTCAACAGAAAAAGTACAAACACGCACAATAATATCGCGCAATATCAGTAAACACAGCAAAGGCTACCGAAATGAATCGCACTGCTCTGCAAGACTCACTGATACAGACTGAGCAATTGAGTTGCCGACTGCCGTCTCATCACTACATGACTACAGAGTACACACCCAGCACTGACAGCCAGTGAGCACGTGACTACGCGGCGCGCGCAGACAGGCAGACATAACCACGAAGTGTTCACATGATAGAGCTCAGATAGAGCCCTGTGCCTTTCTGGATGTTTAATGTTGGTGAGAGTTCATTTGCCACATTTAAACATAAGTTATGAAAATTATTTTGTATCATATTCTAATAATAATTATTTTAAAGATATTTTAATTCAACAGCTGATAGTCATCGGCACGGATATATCCACCCCATCTCGTTCAACGCAGATTGCTTTCAAAATCCCCATTTATTGCAACTTTTTTATATGTGCTGTCGGACCCTCCCGGGGACCACTCCCGAGGCTCTCGCGGACCACTTGTGGTCCGTGGACCACCGGTTGGGAACCACTGATCTAAGCGGATATACCCGAGTCCAGTCGATTGTGTTACTACCGTTAGAGTAGTTCCTTTTTGTAAACCGTTACTGAAGTGTTTACTCTGATAAACATTTAGTCCACTGATACTCTAGTAATGTTTCTAGGAATAATGTCCATCCACTGACTTGCCATCTCTGATATTTTCCGGTCTCTTATTTAAATGTCCGAGGGTCAGTTGGAAAGTTCACGGAGCGCCATCTATAGCTCAGTGGTAGAACTAAAATTTTTCGTGTGCTGCAAGACGTATATTTCGCGTGAGCACCTGTTAATTTCAAGATATATCTGTCAATTTATTTACTTTTTACCAGCTGTTTGAAATTTTCCTGTCAGGCGTGTTTTTAAAATTGCACAAAATCAAACATCGTGTTGTGATGAATTTTCTGTTAAAAACGTTTTAGCGCCAATGCAAAATCAAAAAGAAATTGTAAATGTGTTAGGAGATGGGAACAACGGTAAGTGGGGTGCACTGGAGTTTAAGCGTGGTCGTAAAAGCACTGAAGACGATCCCAGCAGTGGACGTCCAAAAAGTGCAACAAAAAATGGCATTATTTAAAACATTTCATATGGTATTGGAAGACTGCAGATTGAGGAGGGGATGACGTTGCCGAAATCATAGGCATCTCATATGAGCGTGTGCATCATACTTTAAAAGAAGAACTTGGTGTGAAAAAGCGTTGTGCAAGATGGCTGCCGCATCTGAAGTTGTTGCATTTTTGGGACGCCCAGTACGGTGGGAATAATCCTCGCTGCTCGTACGACGACGTTTAAACTCAAATGGCTACTTAAAAACCGTTGGCCTTTGAAATCGCAGCATCTTCTGACACATTTACAAGATCGTTCTGAATTTCCGTTGACGCTTAACAATTGTTAACAAAGAATCACGCCACTATGTTTGAACTTGTCCTATGTTTAAAACACGTAAGGCACGTCAATTTTAAACAGCTTCTGAACAATGAACAAATAGGTATAGGCTATAGATTTCGAAATTAACAGGAGATTACATAAAATACAATTCTTGCAGCACACGAAAAATTTTAGTTTTACCGCTGAGCTTCAGTTGTCACTCTGCGAACCTTTCAACTGACCCTCGTATATATATACACATACATATATATTTGTGTGTTCAGACTCACACATACACACACGCGTACATATATATATAAACGCCCGTACATATTTTTGTGAGCGCTCGCGAGTATTCGTATGTGTGTATTACACTTAAAGTGGCATATAGCCTAGACAATTCGTTTAAATTCTTGTGCTATAGCCCAAATATAAAATGACAGTATATCGTTTATAGAAATTAATTAGTGAAAAACTTATTACTAACAACATAATTCATTACTATTACAGTATAAATCACTACAACTTCATCATTTTTGTGCAGAACAATTTTTATTGTAACAGGCTTTGAACGTTAGTATTTGCAAGTTAAAGATTTATGGGTTTAGAAGTATGTAGTCGGTACAAAATGGGTTTTACAGTGGGTTTGGTGTGCGTGTGCGTGTGTGTGTGTAAATAAAGTTTGAGGCTGGCGATACCTAACAATCATAGATTTTGCTACTCGGTAATGTGACAGTGAACTTTCAATTTATTCATTGTTTAGAAGCTGTTTAAAATTTACGTGTCATGTGTGTTTTGAAAAACGGACTAAATCAAATATCGTGGTGTGATTCTTCGTTAAAAATTTTTTAACGTCAATGGAAATTCAAAACGAAATTGTAAATGTGTCAAGAGATGGTGCGACTTCAAAACCAACGGTTTGTAAGAAGCAGGCACTTGAGTTTAAAGCACTCGGTCGTACGAGCATTCAAAACGTAATCGCACTGGACGCCCCATAAATGCAACAACTCCAGATATGGCAGCCATCTTGCACAACGCTTTTTCACACCAAGTTCTTGAGCTAAAGTATGATGAACACGCTCATATGGATGCCTATTATTTCAGCAACGTCGTCCACTCCTCAATCTGCGATCTTCCAACACCCTAGAAATTTTGTCAACAATGTCAACACATCCACTGCTGGGATCATCTTCAATGCTTGTACGATTACGTTTAAACTCGAGTGTGCTTGACTTACCGTTGTTTCTGAAGGCGCAGCATCTCCTTACACATTTACAATTTCGTTTTGATTTTCCATTGGAGCTAAAACATTTTCAACAGAGAATTCATCACAACACGATGTTTGATTTTGTGTAGTTTTAAAAGTACGCGTGACAGGAAAATTTCAAACAGCTGATAAAGAGTGAACAAATTGACAGATATGTCTGGAAATTAACAGGTGTTCACGCGAAATACGGTATAGCCTACGTCTTGCACCGCACGAAAGATTTTATTTCTAACACTGAGCTATAGATGTAGCTCCGCGAACTTTTCAGCTGACCTTCGTATATGTGTGTGTAAAGACTCACACACACACACACACACACACACGTACATATATATGTGCACGCCCATTTATTTTTTGTCCATAAGCGTGTATGTGTGTGTATTATACTTAATGTGATGTCTAGACAATGCGTTTAAATGTTCATGCTGCAGCACAACTATAAAATCACAATATTAATAAACTAATTGAATAATTAAAACCTTATCACTATTTAAAGAATATACAGTATAGATGACAACAATTTCACAATTATTGTGCAAAACAATTTTTATTTAACATGTTTTGAACGTCAGTTTTTGCAAATATAAAATTGATCTCTTTCATAAACATGTAGTGTATTCAAAATTTAGATTACAGTCGGGTTTGGTGTGTGTGTGTGTGTGTGTGTGTGTGTGTGTGTGTGTGTGTGTGTGTGTGTGTGTGTGTTCAAATAAAGTTCGTTGCTAACGATACCTACCCATCATAGAGTTTCGTATTCGGTAATGTGACAGTGAGCTCTACGATAATCTGAAACAACAAAACCCACACCGGAGCCATAACAACGAACATGGAGACATGTACTTCCGGATGGTACGCTTCTAGGTAGCAACATGTAGCGTGCGTTATCATCATTAACGTTATGTTGAACATGTACAGCAGTCTTTTGATCACTAACAGGGAACAGCTGTGATGACCAGCTATCCAGTTTGTCGCCAACGTGTAAGCTATGCTGAACAACACCAGAAATTCCAGCGTCCAAAGTGACGAACACACGACCAACCAATTACATCGGGTATATCCGTCTAGTTTCAGCATAATGTATGCAACAAATGTCAATATAAGGAACGAAACTAAGAAGGCTCTGTGCTGTACGGGTATCATACTGTCTTGTCACCGATCACTTGGATCAACTTGGTTCACTAGCAAGTATAAACAATAGAAACACACTGACTCACTGTAGAGCAATACTAACTAAATGTTATAAACAATTTTGTTCTTTGGTAAACAATTATTAAAATGTCATTGGTTGTTAAACAAACCTTATGTAAATTATTTACGTAAACTAAAGTAAACAATTTTAGAATGTTAACAAGGTTGCAGGTTACTAACGATCGATAGTATTAATGGAATTTTAATAACAATAATAGTCTTTTGTGGTGTAGAAAATATCGATTTCTTTCATAAAAAACAGTCGCAGGTTCACATTAAATACTATTGACGTGTATTTAATGAAACAATATGTGTCGGTACTATGTAAATTGTACGTAAACAAATGAAATTAAAGGTATTTAATTACATTTTTCATTTTGTAAGTCAATTTAATGACGAGCATCTGCATGAAATATGAAATTCCACAATTAATAAGTCAAGTTCAGTTTTAAATAAAGACTTTTTAATAACATAATAAAATATGTATCAGGTTAATAATGATCGATAGTGTTAAGAAATTTTAATAATAATAATATAATCTTTTTGCGGTGTAGAAAATATCGTTTTTTTTTAAAAACGTCGCAGGTTTAAAACACGTAATATTAACGTATTTATTGGAAAAATATGTAGCGGTAGTATATACGTTATACGTAAACAAATTAAATTGAAATTATTTAATTACATTTTTTATTTGCAAGTAATTTTAATATTGAACAATATCTGTTCCTCCACACGAGCATGTGTTTGTCATAAATGCCACAATACATCAGCCAAGATCAGTTTCAAATATTGACTTTTCTTGTTAATAACACACCGGTAGTACAATATGTATTGGTAGTTAAGGCTCACATTGTTTTAGAAATAACGCAATTTAGTGTTCTCAAAAGTCTACGAATTTAAACAAGTGGCTATTAGCAAAAACGTAGTGGCGTCAAGTTTTCGATACCTAACACACATAGCATATGTTTTTTTAAGTAAAATACCTACAGTGCGAATGAGGCTCTTAAAGTATATGATACAGGCGTTTAGGCTAAGAAAGAATGTGCTTTACTGAAGTATGAGTATGATTTTATACAAACGTAGCTAAAAAGGTGCAAAACATTTTGAAGGAATTTCAACTACAGACTAAACATTTTTAATTTACACTAACTGCCGTTTCTCAGAAATATTGTTCTTTGCTTGTTGCTGCTTAACTCTTCAATCAAATTTTTAAAATACAAATAAATTTTTTAATTTATGTACATTGCAAATGTTTATTAACTATCAATCAATTTTATTCTAAAAATGTATGTTAGGAGTGTGTAGAATGTGCTCCCATTGGCGCATTTCGATTACACTTCATTCATGCCAGTCTTTTCGTTTCTTCGTAACACCCTCTGATTTTCTATCTATTAACTTCATTCTTTCACGCACTCATCTTTATTCTCCTTCTATGATACCCTCCATGGCAGCTGTAAGCAAGCAGTCTCTTCTTAAACAATGACCTAACCAATTCCTTTTCCTATTGTCTATTACCTTCAGGATTCTTCTCTCTAACCCTATTCTTCTTAAAACTTCAACTTTCCTTACTTTATCAATCCACCTCAGTTTTTCCATTGCTCGCCAAACCCACATCTCAAACGCTTCTAATCTTTTCTCATCCTCCTTCCTCAGTGTCCATGTCTCTGCACCATACAAAGCAATTATCCACACATAATATTTAGCCAACTTTTTTCTTAAATCTTATTAATTTTGTCACACAGCAGCCTTTTCTGTCAATCATATTTATATAATAATAATATACAATAACAATATATTAACATAATAACATTTTATTATGCAGTGACAGTTTGAAGTGTCTTCCAAGTAGCCACCACATTTTTTTGAATTTTTTCCCACGTTCTACGCGTTATTTCTTGATATGTTCTTTACATCTAAGCTTAGCATCTAAAGTCATGCCCAAATATTTTGCCGATGTCTATGTGGAATTATATGAAGATTGACTGAAAAAGGTAAGTGTTCTGTTTGTGAAGTTGTCGTGAGTAGATTTTGTCTCATTCAGTTTAATACGCCATTTTTGTGTGCATCTAGTGACATTATTAACTGTTATGTGTAGACTGTTCGTCGCTGTTTCTACATTGCTACCGGTAGCTAATAGTGCAGTATCGTCAACAAATGTAGCTGTTGTCAACCCATAGCATTCTCGAATATCTCTCGTGTACAAGAAGTATATAATAGATCCAATAACACTCTCTTGTGGCACCAATGCTGAAATATTTTTTAACTCGGAATAATCATCACCTCACTTTACTCTAAACTGTCGTTCTGAGATACAAAATTATATTTGGGACTTGGCTTATATGCCTAATTTTTTGTCATCTTATACATTAGATCTTTGTCAAAAATACAATATGTTTTGTCGAAAGCTTGTGCCACATCCAAAAATACTGCTGGGCATTTTTTTCTCCCAATGACCGCTGAGTTACATCAATGATACGATGTACCTGCACAATAGTTGAATGTTTATTGCGATGTCCAAATTGGTGGATTAGCATAAGTTGCGTTTCCTCGATTATTGGTGTCAGTCTTTTTAAGAACAATTTTTCAAACAATTTAGATGTATTACAAGAATATTGTCGATGTGACGACTTCTCATTTGGTAGTTTGCGATGTTTAGGGGACATAATTACCTTAGCCATTTTTCATTGCATTGGCGTATACTACAATCGTAACGCTCCATTAGCTAAGTGCGTAAGTTTTCTTATTCCTTTATTTGGCAATTCTGTTAGTACGAGCCCAGGTATTAAGTCATAACTTGTTGCCTTCTTAGAAATAACATTTTTTGGATCATAATGCATCTATATTACGAACACGGCTGAATGCGGTAACGGAGACCATACTTTCAGACGCGCAGAACGGTTTCAAGAAGGGATGATCATGTTTAGATTGTATATTTACAATAGCCCAGCTCATTGGAAAGCGTAGAGAGTATCAGCTGTCCACATGCATAGCTTTCATCGACTTCGAGATAGCTTTTGACAGAATGAATTGGAGCAAACTATGGGCAGTAATGGCAAGGAAAGGGATCCCACAACATCTAATTAGAGCAATACAGAATCTGTATATGGAGAATAAAATCTTAATAGAAGCAGAGAGATCGAGAACAGCTCCTAGAGTTGCCCTGATCAGTTGTGGAGTACGACAAGGGTGTCCATTATCACCATCTCTTTTAATTTATATATTGACGAAGTGATACAAAACTGGCAGATGTGTCTTCCAGACCATTTTATGATTGGTCATTCTACAATTGACAGTTTGTTGTTTGCGGAGGATCAGGCTATTCTGTCGGACAATTTGAAAACAAATTGCAGATTGGTATACATTTGTTAAATGGAATCTGCAAAGACTCTGGATTGCAGATATCCACAATTAAAACCAAGGTTTTTGTGGAATTGATTCCGTACGAGCAAAAATTGTTATAGATGGTACTGTCCTGAAACAAGTTAGCAGTTTTGAATACCTGGGCTACAGTGTGTCTTATAATGCAAGCAAAGACGTGGTGCATAAGTTGCATAGGTTTAACCTGATGTGCGGGACCGTCAGGCGAACACTTAAGTCAGCAAGTAAAGGAACACGTCTAAAATTCTACAAGGTGATGGCTCTTCCCACACTTCTTTATGGGTCTCAGAATTGGACTTTAAACGAAAGGCCAGGCAAGTTACATCCAGGCGGCTGAAATGAGATTTCCCAGGCACGTGGCAGGGTATACTCTCCATGATCATAGAAGAAACACAAATATAAGGCAGGAACTGAATATTATGATTATACACGACAGGATCGCCCAGTAACGGCTGAATTGGTGGGAACATCTTTGCCGAATTGATGACTTTAAACTTTAATAGTAGTTACGGGATCAATTGTTTTGTCTACCGTATTATATCTTCTGGAAGAATTTCATCAACTGCAGCCGGATGTGGTTGAAATGTATTAGCTGAATGCAGAGCAAACGTTTCATATCTTTTCTTGTCCAAGTACCATTATCTTTTCGAATGGATGGTTTATAGATTTAGGCCGTTTATCTCTTGGAAAATTTCTAGAGGGAATACTCAATATCCTTGTTGTCTTTCAGCTCTCCAAGAAGTTGGTTAATGTTTTATTTGTAACTGAACATATCTCTTCTTTAAGTTGCT
This sequence comes from Magicicada septendecula, assembly GCA_034769895.1. Lineage (NCBI taxonomy): Eukaryota > Metazoa > Arthropoda > Insecta > Hemiptera > Cicadidae > Magicicada > Magicicada septendecula. The sequence continues at coordinate 76,547,506 of CM068372.1, read as the reverse complement.
GGTTTAACTATTTATGGAGTATTTTGTCTTCAGGTGTTCTAATCAGGTGTCATTTTTTACGTGCTTTTCTTTCTTTGGAAAGAATTCTCTTATTTCCTTATGATAATTTAACCCTGATTTGACCCTGACAAAGCAGTGTTATTCCGTGCAGATTGCTGGATATAATATACTACCTCCATATGAAGTTGTACAGCAGTTATCAGTTGAACTCAATTCGTTGTTCGAGTTCTATTCTAAATCGATCCCAGACTGTCGACTTATTCGTCGGTGAAAATGATTTCTGTATACAGTTGTACTTAGTGTTAACGTGATAGGTGAATGACCACATGACAAATCATACCATTCTTCAATAATAATATAATTGGCTGCTATTCTCTTAAAAACTAAGAAATTTATCAGATCAGGAATTCTATTTAAATCCGTGGAATTATAAGTTGTTTTTCCAGTATATTGTCACTCACAGTTTGTTAATTTGATTGCTTCATACAAATGCTTTTGCATTAAAGCCCCTCCAATTATAAAATGGTTTCCTAAAGAAAGAGCTTAACGTAATACAAAATATATGTTATTATTAAAAGAGAAGAAAATATGTTCATGTATTTGCTATAGTTGTTCGGTTCCCAGTCGTTCTTGAACTGAGTTTCTCCATTTGTGAATATCATTTCAGTTTATTCCAATGTGTTGTGCACAAGCATACTTTAATCAGCCCTAAATCACGAGTTATATTTTTCTAGCTTTAACTTTTGCGCCAACATGACCCACAAACCGTCAATGTGCATCCAAATTTAATATTATTTTTGAATATCTCTGTTTATTTGGGTTTACATAAATTATAATTTTATAATAATCAAGGTGTTTAAATATCTCCAACAGAACTGTTTTAACTTGGTTCCAAATACACGTAATGACGCTGCCAGGGTGATGAAGAAAAAGTCGCCAACATGGAAAATCAAATGGAAAATTATCAGCAATATAGGATTGATGCGATGAGCAGTGGCATCAGAAATCAAACGGGGGGGGGGGGGGTTGAATATTCGCAGTCCATATATTAGCCTCCTCTTCTACAACTTATAGTATAAGATAGAGTACACATGCCAGTTAATGGTTACAATTTATTAGTAGGAGTATTATTTTCAGTAGGTTTCACATTTTCTTTATTAACAATGTATAATTCGTGATTGGGGGACTTATCCAAAAATTAAACAAAACATTTCGTATAAATGTAAAGTGTTTTTAAAGTAATTTTTTTCATTATTACAGCAGCAGTATTCAAGATAGGAAATTAGGAACATTATTAAAATTATCGTTTTATTTATGGACTGATATTTGCAAAAAAGTGCTGAATTTAACTTAAGAATTAAATAATATTTTTATGAACATTTTATGTACTTATTTAACATTTATAAAAATTTTATTTAATACTTAAGTAAAAATTCTTAGTGTTCACTGGTAGTAGTTGCCGGGTCGGCGTGGCACCGTCAAATGAGAGCGAGAGAGAGAGAAAACAGGTCTTACTGAACGTTACACTCAGTGTAATACACCGCTCAATGAACTATAAAATATAACTGAAGTAATAATTGTTATTATAAACTACTTATTTTGTTAGTATTTACTTATTCCCGTCCGAAATATGCAGAAATATTAGTATTTATATCCAAATCGGCCGAAATATGCAATTTTGTAATTTTAAACGAGAGACAAAGTATATTAAGGAAGTGCATATTACATTTTTGTGGTTGGGGGAGCTTAAGCCCCCTGAGCCCCCCTGCGTACGCCACTGGGATCAGATAGGATATAGGATAGGTTGTTCTGACTTAACACTTTATTACATCTTCTGCGTGGTCGTCCTATACTCCTTCTGTCTTGCTGGGTATAATAAGTCGCTTGATTAGTTATACATTATCTATCCTTTCTCCAGTGACTTCTCCACTTCTGTCTATATTGTTGTATTCTGTTATTCAGTGCGTAGGGCTGTACATAAAAATCGTGTTTTATAATCTCATTCCTTAGTGTGTTGAATCGAGTGCAACCTTTAACTTTTCGTAGAATCTTCATTTCATATCCCTGATTTTTCAACTTCTCTTTATGTAAGGGACCAAATTTTTTACAGCGGTACAATATTGCAGATACTGCCATTATCTTATCATTAACATGGTATCATTTCTAGTCTTATTGTTCTGTGACCATTTTATTATGGGACATACAAACTGAAATTTAAATAATTTATTACTGATATCATTATTTTGATAATAGCTGATGTCGCAACCAATTCGGTGACATGTGATGTCTGTTCTATTGATTGTTGATTATCAATACTCATTTTTGTTCTTATCGAGTGTGCTGGGTTGAACACTATACGTTTTGTCTTTGTTTAAAAAAATAATCATTTTATAGTTTTTATACGGTAGGTCAAATTGAATATAATAGCTTTCTGAATGCAGACTTTGTTTTTATAAGCAGAATTGTTTCTTTAGGAAACAACAGAATATTAACATCCTGTCTTATCTATACCTAATAATAATCATTTAATCTCCTGCCTTACCTGAGAATCCATTTTGCTATAATGTCGTCATATATGTAAAACAAGATAGTGGCAACAACTACGATTCAGGCCATAATGATTTTTTAAGGGGCTGGGACTGGTTTGTATCGAAATTTATTTGAATGTTGTATTTATATATACATGCTTTTGATAGTTTTTATTGGGTCCGTAGGATATCCTGTCTAGTTTACTATGATCCATAAATTTTCTTTTGTCTCAGGATCAAAAGCGTTTTCCTAGTTAATAAACGCAACGTGTTCATCTAAATAGAATTGCTCAGTTTTTCTATAATGTATGCTTATTACATACTCCGAAATTATAGGAGAAATATTAGAACTATACTGCACCCTTAATATAAACCAAAAGCCAGTTTAACGTGTAAGAAAGTGTACATATCTAGGTACTGTAATCAATGAACAATGGGACCACTCTCAAGCAACAAAGAGAACAACTTAACAAGCAAGAGCAGTCAGTGTACACTAGAATGAGCAGTTTATTCAAAAGTCACGATCTAACAAAGATGAGGGTTTTACGCTGCTACGTATTCTCGGTTCGCTTCTACGGTGTAGAGTCTTGGACTTTGACTGAAGCCACAACTAAAAAATTGGAATCTTTCGAATGTGGCTTTACCATACAGTACTGAACATTTCATGGACAGCACGTATAACCAATGTTGAAGTTCTTAGAAAGATGAAGAAAGAAAGTTATTAACACAGTAAAGATAAGAAATCTTCAGTATCTGGTACATCTCATGAGAAATGAACAGAGATTTTCTTATTGCAGCCCGTACTACAGGGAAAAGTACTCGGGAGAAGAGGAGTTGGGCGACTGAGAATATCATGGCTGAGAAATGTAAGGACCTGGTTTGGCATGAATGCAATTGACATATTCCGTGCAGCAGTACAGAAAGTTAAAATGGCCTGTATGATATCCAACATCTGAAAAGGATAGGAACACCCGAAGAAGAAGATCACAAGTATGGTCTAAACATCAGGTGAGGGAAAACAAAATGTATGGTTGTCATGACAGAGGACAAGACGTAATAACGTAGAACGGTGCAATAGTCATGTGGTGTGAAAGCTATACATACTTTGGGACTACCACAGCCGTTGAAATTGCTCAGAAAATAGAGCAAAGTACCGTTAAAGGTAGAATAGCCACTCGACAACTTACTCATTCCTTTAGAACAGTGTTCCGCAACCGGTGTGCCGCGGCACAATAGTGTGCCGTCACAAGGTGAAAGGTGTGACGCGAACTTTTACCTATTATTGTAATAAATTAATTGTCGATTTTAAGTAAGAAGGTGCTTGTTTATTCTTTAATACATGCTGATAACTGTTATATTTTCATAGAAATTAAATGTAACTTATTTACTCAATATTGTTGTTATAGTTTGCTTATCTTAAGTTATTTGTATTCTCGCCTGAAATATTGGGCCGGTTTGATGGGTTACAGGCGGCAAGCTTTGTGTTCACTGCAAAAAAAGCCGCGTAAGACTTTTAGCAAGCCTTTTAGCGGCCCGCACCAATCATACAATAGAATTTACGTTCAAAACTCTAAACGTTCTAAACTCTATTCAAGAGAGTTCTTTGTAACACCGCATCTTTTGTGTACGGCTGGCTGTACGTGCTTTTAACTAAAATTGCGGGGATTAGCAAAAATTTCCCTCTCTTTTATTATTTTATTGCCTTGTTTTGATATTTGTGCCTGTTTGTCGGCGCTTCTTAAACTTTATTGCTCTTTTCCTTCGCCGAAGGACCCACACATTGTCAGACAACAGTTACAGTATTTCAGTTCAGTTCTATCACAGCTGTGCTCTGCAGTAGTGCGAATATTGTGATTGCTACACCACTCTTACTATTTTCTATTACAGTGTTATTAAACAATTTTTTTTCGATATAGATAAGTTCCTTGTACGGAGTGGTCCGTCCTCGAGTGCAAGTAGTGAAACCATCGAGCCCGAAAAAAAAAACACAAAGTAGTTCACCGGCAATATAGTGATAATTATTTATCTTACGGGTTTTTGTGGTGTGGTGATAAAACATGCCCAATCCCCGAGTGTGTTGTGTGTGGTGAAAAACTCAGTAATGCTGCTATGGTTCCCAGTAAATTGAAACGACATTTGTCAACAAAACATTCACTCATAGACAATTTGTCACATAGACTCATTCACCGCGAAGCCATTGTTGCTAAGTCTTTGCCATCTCCTCTGAAAATTGTGATGGACGAAGTAGTAAAAGTCGTGAACTTCATCAAATCGCGGCCCCTAAATATGCGGCTTTTTAACGTTTTGTGTCAAGAAATGGGATCAGAGCACACTACACTTCTGCTACATACAGATGTACGATGGTTTATCTCGAGGTGAAGTGTTAACGCGAATGTTTGTACTTAAAGAGGAGGTACTTGCATTTTTGACTATTGAGGGGCATGTGTATGCGGATTTATTTGCAGATGATGAATGGGTAGATACCCATAAGTTGGCATATCTTTCCGATATTTCGTACACTTGAATGAACTAAACAGAAAAATGCAAGGTAGAAAAGAAAATATTCTGACTAGTATGGATAAGATTCAAGGATTTATTAATAAGTTAAATTTGTGGATACAGACAATTGAAAATGGATCGTGTGAGATGTTCCCAACTGTATGGCCAATTGCTGACGATAATAAGGTGTTGATGGACTTAATTAAAGAACATTCAGTACTCTTGCAGCAGAATTTCAAAACATATTTTGGAGAGAGTGTTGAAGATTTTGACTGGGTTCGTGATCCATTCATTATGGATTCGAAACATCTTCCGAATAATTTAGGCTTACAAGAGGAACTGGCAGATTTGAAAGCAGACAGAACATTGAAATTAAAATTTTTCGAAGTGCCTTTGGAAACATTTTGGTTGTCAATAAGCAGTGAATACCCGGCTATCTCCGAGATGGCAGTTAACGTGTTATTACCATTTTCAACTACATATTTGTGTGAACTGGGCTTCTCGACGTTGACTGAAATTAAAACATCAAAGAGAGAGAGACTCAAGTCCATCGATGAAGAAATGTGGCTTGTTTTGTCAACGATTCCGCCACGAATCAGCCGTCTGTGTGCAGCTAAGCAGGCTCAAGTATCACATTGAAGGTATGAGTAGACTTATTTACTTTAAAATTCGTATTTTCTACAGTGAATTAAAGTTAATAAATTGTTAATAAATGCATGAGTCTATTCCTGTTTTATAATAATAATAATAATAACAACAATAATGATGATAATAATAATAAAAATAAAAATTGATTACATAACGACGTAATATTTCGTAATTATATTAAGATTCATATGATTTTGAGGGGACAGACATTTTGGTGTGCCGTGTTGAGTCTAGGCCCGTCTGGGGTGTGCCGTGAGTAAAAAAAGGTTGCGGAACACTGCTTTAGAATACAAACATTGCTAAACACCTGAAGAGACAATGAAACTGAAAATGTTGAATATTTGTATACGCCAATGTACTGCCACACCAGGATAATACGGCGTGCACCCCTGTCTATTTCTATCTGTTTGGTGGTTTGTCACTTTTCTCTATAAAATCCCCGAATTAACCGCTCATCTTTTCTTGACCAAAACTTCCAATTTAAGTTTACCCTGGGGCTTTCCCTTCACGTGAACATCTGATGATTGTTAGACGTCATGACATGATACCCCGGCATCTCATGGTGGGATAATCTCACGTTAGCTACTCTCTCTCTCTCTCTCTCTCTCTCTCTTTCTCTCTCTCTCTCTCTCTCTCTCTCTCTCTCTCTCTCTCTCTCCTATGGTACTACAGCCCTTGTTGGGCCCTGGACTCCTTCAATTTCCCCCCCATTGTCCTCTCTCGGTAACCATCCTCCTCCAGGAACGCACTTTCAGTATTTCTTTCGCATTCTCATCCACCGAGTCCTCCCATCTTCTTCTCGGTCTTCCCACTGGTCTTTTTCCGTGGATTCTGGTATTCAATAGTTTTTGTGGCATTCTGTCTTCCCCCATCCCGGCTCCATGACCAGCCCACCTTAGACTCTGTAGTTTTATGTATCGTGTTGCCGGTGGTTCTTTATACATTGGATACAGTCGGCGTTTCTCAGAGTTTTAGTGTTGCATAGTAATCGGCATCCTACACAACCTCTGAGACTTGTAACCTACTGTTAGCCCCCACATCAGCTATTCAGACAAGAGTAATAAGACAAGATAGATAATGACACCGTGTACTTGGGAGTGGTCAACGGGTAGAGAGAGGGCCCGTATAAAACTGAAGGTCCGTCACCGGGAGAGGCTTTCACTCTCTCTCTGTCAGTTCGCTCCGTGAAGGGCTCACTCGCTGTAAAATCGCGATAGTTAACTTTGGCAAATTATTCTAACTTTGATAAGTTACTTTCAATAGTCATGGTGAGCGTACTCAGAGGTTTCTCCGGCGACGAATCTTCAGACTGTAACTCTTCAGAGTTGAGAAACAATACAATCTTGTGACAATACTATTTCTGTGTCTATCCCAATTTTTATATACCACCTGTACTTCAATCTCACAACACTAAACATCTTTGAATCCTGATCGCCTCTTGGTCACGACACCGTGCAGAGGTACAGAAAATAACTGATGGAACCGCAGAGGTTTGCGGGAGTGGAAATGGTTTATTGCCGACTGAGTTGTGGAATGACTTGCTTAGACAAAATTAAAGGTGGATACAAGAACACGAGCACTAGTAATAAATGACGTCATTAACGCCAGTAGAACTAAAACATACGCAAGAAATGGAAGTGTGCGACGAATATCACCAGAACAGAGAGGTTACAGCCTTGCAACGGACAGGTTACCTTCGAATGTTTGTCCTTCAATTTTTTTATATAAAATATGTTTGTATTTATTTTTTCAGTATACGCATTTAAATAATTTTGCTTCAGCATATGTATGTAGCTATCCGCCAACTACAGTAAAAATTTTAAGTGAATATCTCATGTACGTTTTGAGATAAAGGTACATTTGTAGTAAAATAAGGTAATTTTTCAGGAAACTCGTTTTAATTTAAAATATACCTTTATTCATGAATAATCAATAAAATTACATTAAAACATGCCTGATTCATAGTCTTTTGTTTCTTCACTTTCTTCCTTCTTTCTTTTTTCATGTCTCTGCTTCTCTCTCTTAGTTTTTCGAGTTCTGTAAATTTTTTTTCAGCTTCTCGTATTCTTTTCATATCTATTTGCTGTAGCCGCACCTTGCAGTTATCACTGTATTTAAGTCCAAGTGCCTTCAAGACATCAACCTTACTCAATGCACCTTTATTAAATGATAGCACATCATCATACACCCCTATGTTTACTGTAACTATCCCAACAAAAACAGTTTTTGGTATTCTCTTCCAAATAAATCCATTGAAGGACTCGTTTGGGTTTTGTGTTTTCCCCAAACAGCACCGACGCAGAAGGGTTTCATTGGATAGGTCTTCGAAAATTGGTCTTATTTTCTCTAATACTGACATTGGAAGAGAATGTTTGTGAGTGTAGTTTTCTTTTGTAATAAGTGCTCTGTTATAACCGCACCATGAGTCCTCGCCTTTTGGACACAGGCTGTGGATTGGCTTTTCGTCTGTAGACATCTTATGGTAGTAAATAGCCCATATAGCTTTCTTTATTTGACCAACATCTTGACAATTTTCACGAATACCTTTACCATAGTAAACTTGAAGATTGTTAATTTCGGAATCTGTTAGCCTTTCTTTTCCGCGAAGAGGCTTGCCATCACTAAGTTTTTCTCCTTTGTTTACAGTTTTACAAAGCTTACGCAATCTAGAACCCATCCTCTTTTGTATATGACCAATACACTCAGCTTTTTCAATTTCAACATCAGGACCATAAGGTTCATCTTCACACACACCTGGATATCCCTTAGAATCGCCGTCACCGAGATAAGTAAGATAGCGTACACCCCTCGTCATCATCGACCGATAAAAAATGGCCCGTGCTCCTTCAATCTCCATTCCTCTACTGTTTCCAGTATAGTTGAGTTCACAGTAATATTCATGCTTTTCTTTCAGGTGCTCTTTAGCCAGTTGGCATCATTGGCAGTATTTAGACAGAGCATGTACATCTAATACTTTGCCAGTTTCGATTGAAGTTGCAGTAGCAATTCCATTCAGGGAGGTATGGCCTCTTTTTTGCCATGAACCGTTGATGGCTACTGTGAGATCGCTGTTTTCTGTTTTATCTACAACCTCTTGTACAGCTTCAATCATTCTTTTTTCAGCAACCTTTTTTATTGTCGTTGCTACAATTCTATTGTAATTCATAAACCTAGTTGGGGGACCAGGAATATCAAGTAGTGTACATATCATTTTGGCGTCATCGTGTCCTTTTCCTACAGATCTTAGTGCGTATACAAGCCTCATATTAATATCATATTGTCCTGTATTTGTCTTGTCACTACTCATGAAGCCCTGATTTACACCACAATTGTCACATAAAAACAAAACAAAATATTTACTGGTAATCAGTATAGAAAGGCAGTGCATGTATCGCAAACTTATCGCAAGACCTAACCTAGAAGCATCTAGTCCTAGCCTTCAAAGTGAAAAGAAAGAAAGCTCATTGTGCATCTTTTACAAAGTTAAACTCTGGTATCAATGAAGAATTTCTGCATATTAATAAACCTTCAACTTATTTGGTTATAAGTCATTCCGATCTGACGATGGGCTGTGAGGCTTGAAAGCGCTAATCGGGATAATTTTTATATAGTGGTGTGCAACTGTGATCATTCTGATTGTAAAAACAAAAGTTGACTTGCACAACCCATCCTCTTATCTAAGTCTTCCTTCAATGTAACATTTCCAACACCACACTTTTTACAAACAACAAAAGATTTCAATTGATTGGATAAAATGTCAATATCTATAACCAAATTAGGTTAGGTCTTGCGATAAGTTTGCGATACATGCACTGCCTTTCTATACTGATTACCAGTAAATATTCTTTTCTTGAACAATTCAGTGGACCTTCCCATTATGTGAAGAACATGGAACCACTTTTATCAATCAGAAATAACTTATATCAAAACACAATAGCACATTCAGTACAAACAGAACAGATGTTTTGTTGTTTTGATTTGTATCAGCTGACTTGAGTCAGTGTAGTCAACATGTAAAATGAACTTTTTAGCAAAATGTAAACTACGTACTACTATAATAAATAAATAAACATCCAAAGAATGTTGAGAGAAAAATGGTACAAAACTGGGAGTTGCATAGCGATTTTACCACTTTTACGATGTGTGCAGCGTTGTATAAAAAAAAATAAAAATAGTACTTATGTCTATCGGATTACCATGGATGATGATACACCATTTTGTTCAGAAAAACATGTAGAATAATAATAAAAAATTGTGAAAAAAATTATTTTTGGCTGTACGATGTCACCTTAACTCTTTTACTTGATAATGGATTATTTCTGCTAGTGTATTTTAGTATTTAAGAAGAGATAATAAAGTGTTATATTTTGAGCATTGCTCTTTATGGTTCAGGAACGGAGATTCTAAGAAAAATGGAAAAGAAATACTCTGATAGATCTGTTGTAAATAAACGGGAAGTAACGTGGTCAAACAAAAGCGAGGTCCTACGAAGGGTGGACGAGAAGGGATACATCACGAATTCAGTTCGTCGTAGGAAAAATCTAGATCCGACACATCCTGAGAAGAAATTGTTTCTTGCATGTTACCATCTATGGAAAGTTGGAAGGAACTCTATTTCTCGGAAGTCAAACGTTTGGCTCAAGTCTAACCAAGACTACCGAACACTGTATTACTGCTACGTGGATAGCAGTTTTTAGGTTGATGGAATGAAATCAACACCAGTTACATGGAGTAACATTTATCTAGTTTACAATCGCCATAACAATGCTTCTTTGTTCGTCATAAAACAATGCAATTGGTGTTCCCATTAAATAAAATGAGTATTTAGGTGAGTACGTTTACCAAATTGCTTTTAAAGGAACCAATTGATATCACTTTTCACGGCGCCTGAAGGTGTGCAACCAATCATGCACAAACCTGACACCTTTAATACAATTATTTTGAATTTGGGAAGATTCATAGATATTAAAGCACAAAAACTGCTTCCAGTTGCATAAAATCTGCAACGTCTTTAAAATAGGAATATATATTATATTTAATAGTACAATATAAAGCTAAAACTACTCTTCAACAGTGCGGCAATTACAAAACGATTGTAACTACATGAAAGCATACTATCTAAGAAAAATAGATTATGATAAATAAATTTGCATCTGGACTTTTTGGGAGTGGACAACTGGTCTTGTTCAGTCACTTTTGGCTGTCTTTTCCTTCATCCGGGGTTTGACGGAACGCATCGGAAGGCTGTTGTCGATACAAGACGTCAGAACGATCAGAAAAGTACAACAGTTCCAGGAGACCGGTAAAAGACGCCAGGGATCCGCTGTCGTACTGTAGCGTATATTGCGTGCCTTCCTCGTGTGGCTAGGTATACATTGGCACCACGAAGAACATTGATTGCACCCGCATCAATGAACACAGTCGTTGCTGCCGTTTGCGCCAGTCGGAGAAGTCCGCAATCGCCGAGCACGCTCTTGCCAACGCTGAACATCGCATTCCCTTCGAGGAGACTAAGATATTGTCCGTGGTGATGGGTTACATCGCTCGTCTTCTTAAAACGTCAATCCAGATCCAGAAGCATGCCTCGATTGTAATGAAACGACATGGTGAAAATCTGTCATTAAATAGGATTTGGCTGGTATACCGAACCTATCAAAATAAATCTTTTGTTATTAGGTCCCTTTGTACCACTGTAACGCAGTGGTGGATCTGATTGGTGCCTCATATTGTTATTGGTGCCTCATATTGTGTGGTGCCTCATATTGTTACGTCATTACAGAACATTCTACGTGTTTCTCGGCTATCTTCGATGTAATGTTATGTGCGTACGTGATTCCTAACATGCGAGGGGCAGTGTTACGTAATACGGAACAGTCTCGTACATTCGACTATGTTGTTCGGCAAGCTTCTCAATTAGCCCAACGGTGCGTGTTTCTGCGAAGGTCGCGCTGAAGTGTCCTCTAGAATTTTCGATTGCTTGTTAAGCATGCATATTATGAAACCATGCAGATTATAAATAGCCCACACCTGCTGCTTAGTTTTCAGTTATTGTCGGCCAATTTATATAGTGCGTTTTAGTAGCGATTTATTCTAGTGCGGTTCGTAGTATTGTGGCAAGTGTTCTGTGTTCTATAATTGTGCAAGACTATATTAGATGACATTCTTATTGCGTGTGAACAATTTTTAATTTATTTGTTGTAAGAGACTATCTTGTTGATTACAAACTGTTTAATTGTGAAAATTAAAGCTGGTGATTAGTGCCTTAATTGGTGTCTTGCATTTTGTTTTGTACTGTACCTACGACGATCAAGTTAGACCGTCGTAACAGTGAGTCAGAAGTGCGACAGGACCGTTAACAGTGGAAACAGTGGACACTTGCACAAGACTGTCTAATTTGTGATTAATCGATAAACAATGGATGTCAGTCAGTCTATAAAACATATACAGGCGCTGTTGTTGCAGACGAAGAAACGACTAGATGAGAAACGCAGACAGGAAAGAGAAGAAACACAAGAACGGCAGAAAGCACTAATTTTGGAATCTGAAGGACGACAAACAGATAAAACGGAAGCTCTTTTTGATGCTATTCATAAACAATTGCAAGAACATACCACCGCAGAGCTGGGTCTCCTACGTGGTGACTTAGGCGAATTACGCTGTGATCTGAATGGTCAAGATGTAGGCAAGATTGCCTACAGTCGAAAAATCTGTATCAAATATTGTTACGACGGTCTAACTGATCGTCGTATGGTACAGTGGAAAACAAAATACAAGACACCAATTAGTCACTAATCAGCAGCTTTAATTATCACAATTAAACAGTTTGTAATGAACAAGATAGTGTGTCCTTATTGGATCCTTGAGTCGAAATGACATTACTTTTGTTTTTATAGTGGAGATTTTAATATAGTATTATTTGCAAATGTGATGAAGCTTAAACACAGATTTCTGCAAATCAGATTCCGTATTTTGAAGTACATCCAAGTTGTCAGAAAACAACAGCACATTCAACAATATGTGTCTCGTAATAAATTAATACCAGTGTTTTTTAGATATTTCCATTTCTTTACCAGATTGCCTATATAAATGTTAAAAAGATAAGGTGATATATACTGTACCTTTGTCTAACACCTTGATACAGACATATTAAGATATCCAAACTCATATTTTGGTCTTTCAAAGTAAACATATCTACGGACTTGTGACTTTGTTCTGAAGTTGATAGATGTTCTTGCAAATCGCCCTCTCTGAAAATGTATATATTCTTTGATTCACGTGTGCGACAACGTAACCACAAACCTGATTAATGACTTTCTTTCAGTATCTGTTCTACTCACGCCTCCTTATAATACCATAGCACTGTACTTTTACAATTCATTTTGCCAATCTTCTTAGTTACTTAAAACACATTCACACTATACCTCAATAAAATGCTTTACCTTTCTCACTAGCAGTAGATCTGTGTGTTAAAAACCTGTCGTACGTTGATGTCACCATCATCTTATCAGAATTGCTTTCCGTGTTACCTACACAATTACTCCTTTTACTTCCATGTTCCGTAAGAAAATGGAAGTATGGTGATGGCGAAAAAAATCGTGTTCGAGATAAGGGCTGATTCTGATTGTACTACCCTCAAAACATGAAGACAAATGTCTGTGAGTAGAATTTTTCGAAGGCAAACGATAACTACCGAAAATTCAAACAGAATGAAATAGTTTTTGTGTCCCTGAATTCATTGGATATTATTCCCTGTATAATATTCTTTCATACATGCCGTTTATGTGTTTTCCGTGTATACAGTTTATTACTACAATGACGCATATAATGTAGGTTTGAGATACAGAAAACGAATAAATAAATAGCAGTTTTAAATCTTAAAAGGGGGCTACAGAATTTACTGGAAACAGCAGACTATCTCCTGGTTATGCATAGCTCAAAATTACTACATAACCTCCAACGGCAATTTTACAGTTTTGTTTAAATGTATTTTTGCTATTCAATGTTGTTTCCGTTAAAATAATTGTATGTGTTTTGTAATATAATTTAATAGGTACAATTACACAATTTGTTTAAATGACCATTGCTACAGAGTGTGGTAATCGAAAATAGAAATATTGCCCTCAGTACTACTCATTTCCTAAATACATACTATATTTTTTAATTTATTCTCTTGTTTAAACCCTTGTTTATCACTATGAGACATCATGGAATAAAAGTGTACGCTCATCATCGAACATAATAAATCAAAACCACATGTCCTAACTGTGAGTTAATAGTTTCATACCCAAGATATCTCATGTGAATATAAAAGTAAAAAAACGACGATTAACGCGTTTAAGGGCCAATTCTTTTGTATGAAGTGTTCAGTAAAAGTAATATTAACAAACGTAATGGTAATGTTAAAAACAATGGTTTACCTGTGTAATAAGTGACAACAACCAAGGAACAAAACAGTAAAATACAGGCCTTGGAAATGGCGTTCTTCAAAGAAGTAAACGGTGTTCTAAACTTGACCGTATAAAGTATGAGGCCACAAGAGAAGAGTTACAAGTTTTAAACTTGAATAGAAAAATTATAAGATTACAAACAACGGTGGAAAGAACACTTAGTGAGAGATGTGTCAGGTTCCCGACTAGCCAAACAAGTATAGAAATACAAACCAATAGGATACAGGTGTGTAGGTAAATCTAGGAAAAGATGGCTGGAGAATCTTTGAAGCCGTGTTGTGAAGATGATGAAGTGAAAAACACACAAGAAAAGTCAAACACAGATTACTTATAAACTTTCTTGGCTGAGTGAGATGCTGCTCGTGGTCCAGCTGGCATTCTGTATACGTGCATGCGTGAAATGTCGTTGGTTAAAGAGAATTAACGAACAAAATATTATTTGACTCATAATTAAAATATGGGCTGGGTTTCGGAAAATTAAAAAAAAACATTTTAATCGTATCGTTGTTTTATCCAAAGAGTTAAAGTAACCACTTATCATTGAATAAGTACGTTAAGAAAAATGTAACATAATTCGGTAAAATTTTGAAATTTCAGTTGCGTTTGGTTAAATCAAACAGAAGAAAATTTTCAAGCACTTTTCAGACCTCCATAACATACTGCTACGACTTTGCAGAACATTCTACGTGTTTCTCGGCTATTCTAGTGGAACCAGCTGTAACGTGGTGTGCGTACAGGCGTTAACGAGATTCTTCCAGACTCACCGGTCCGCGCGAGCTGTGTTAAAGGCGGCAATCCAGCGGTGCTTAGTAGAGTTTGAGTGGCGATTTATCCCAGTGCGGTTCGAAGTATTGTGGCAAGTGTTGTGTTTTTTTAATTGTGCTTGACTCTATTAGTTGACATTTTTATTGCGTGTGAACAATTTTTATTTGATTTGTTGCAAGAGACTATCTTGCTGCTTACAAACTGTTTGATTGTGATAATTAAAGCTGGTGATTAGTGATTTAATTGGTTTGTGCCTTGTATTTTGTTTTGCACTGTAACATACAACGATTAGTAGATCGTCGTAACAATATGTTACCATAGATGAATCTAATCTAAAGCTAGTTATCGGTTATTACCATATTTCCTAAATTATATTACAACAGTGAAGATTTGGCCATCGCTTACACGAACACGTTTAATAAACGTCATATTCCTGTTGGCAACGATCTAATGTCCAATACTTAATGCCGCGTGTAGTAAATTACATTTCATATGCATTAGTTCTGGTACCATTACCAGTTTCATTTTATTGCTTTAACAATATTGTTTTTGTTGTTATCCACGTATAAAGTTTATTGCGAACTATGGGGTACGCCGTTTAATTGCAATTTCATAAATTGAATCGTTCAATGTTGTAGGCCTATGTGTTGCTGCATAAGGTATATTTTATGAGCACGGAAATATTTTATTATTGCTGTATAATATGCTGCTCTAATGTTTTACATTTTTTGTACTGGTGGTAGACAATTTACTGCACACTTTAAATTTAACATAAATGTTTTACACATAAAGTTATCTCAATGTGACAATTCTACAGAACAAACCATTCACACCGTAGTACTGGTGTCTTCGACGTTTGCTTCATTAGAACAATATTAAATCTGTAACTCCTCTGCCCAGTATCTAATGCCTTATTGATATGTTATAAATAAATTACAGCGTCATTTCATTAAAGCAAAAATACATATTTCTGTTTTCGGAAAACAACAAAACCTTTGCCAGCTGCCTATAGTTATAACTATTACATGGAGTACATATAAATATTCAACATCGATTTCCTCTTTAGCCAACATTTATCATTCACATTATTTTTTCCACCTCTTGCAAACACAATTTTTTTTACTGAAATTAACTACCAACCGTTACTTGCCACATCAGTTTCTTTATTATTATTTGAGGCACTTTTATAGCAACGTCGTCTATATATAATTCTGTTCTAAATATAATTAAATCAATACCGACTCAGAACAAAATTTTATGGGTAAAAAAGGAAAAATTATACCTTGTAGCCTGAACCAGTTTTCGCTTTTAAAAAGCTTCTTCAGAGGTTGCCGCTGGGAGCACTCTCCGTCTTGTTCTTGGCGACGGTATCGACTTTTGAAGGATCGATATTGTGGGTGTGGGGTGTGTTATGTTCGAATAATGCTTGTGATCTGAATCGTGTCTGTTCGTTTAGGATGTCGTTTTCATGTGTTTTCATGTGTTTGTATATTTCCAATTGTTCAAGAGTGTTTAGTTTTCGGCCCTTTGTGTGTGCGTGTAGAATATCCATGTTATTTTCGATGTTTTGTATGTATGGTTAGCTTCAATGAGGTGGTTAGCAAAGGTGGATTCGGTAGTGGAGTGTAGTGCCTTTATGTGTTCAATGTATCTTTGTTTGAAGCTACGTCCTGTCTGGCATATGTAGAAATTTTTGCAATCTGAGCAGTGCAATACGAATCTACAATACAATCTGCAGTACAATCTGTTTTATTTTCTAAATTTAGGCACACATATTTTCACTAAATATATAAGAAAGGAGAATCCAACAGTTTATGCAATAAACAACTTATATATTAAATTTACTAACAATTATATTCAAGATACTAATCTTCAGCTTGCCTTGCTCAACAGCAGCTCCACTCTATGCTTTCCATTAATGTGTGACCAGTTGCTCGTTTGTACTCAACACAAAACCCGTAACCTCTCAGCCTCAACTCCAGAAAAATGATCTTGTCGGTCTCGGCCACTGATAAGTAAACTAGTTTATTCAGTGAAGGTCAAAACAAATCGCTGCACCAAATCGTTACGTTCGACCAACATTTAGTGTTTAATAGAGACACATTTAACAGCAGTCTACAGTAGTCTACTGTAGATCAACTTCAACTCTATATTAATTCATAATGCTTGAACAAATAAAGAATAAACGTATATCTGTTGTTATTATTATTGTTATATCAAGTTCGCCGCAGGTAAGTATTTACGGATTTTCAGATAGCGGAATTTCGTAGCTAATGAGTTAATGAAATAAATTATCACGTCATTTTAATAAATCAACAGGTTGGACTTATTGTTACGCAAAACGAAACGTTCTGGTACTATGGAGAACGCTGTTCTACGCATTTCTCGCTTAGCCCAGTATAATACGTGTGTGTTTCCGCCAAGGCCACGTTGAAATATCCTCTAGAATTTTCGAGTGCTTGTTAAGGACGCATTTTATGGAACGCTGCTGACTATAAAAAGCCAACACCGGCCGCTTGGGAGTCAGTTTATGTTGGGCGATTTGTCAAGTGATATTAAGTAGTTGTGTGTTGTAATTAGTTCGGAATTTTTTGTAGTTGACATTATTATTGCGTGTAGAGAAATTTAAGTTGAGTTACTGTACGAGTTTATTACGAATTGTTATTTGTGATAATTAAAGCTGGTTATTAGTGATTTCATTGGTTTCTTGTATTTGGTTTCCATTGTACCATACCACGATCAGTTAGACCGTCGTAACAATATTAAATGAAGTAAATTATAATATACTTTTATATATTAAAAAATATAACATATGGCGAGCGTATATGTTGCAATCAGACAAACATTCACACAACGTGAGAAAATATGGGGACATATTTACAACAAGGTTTAGTTTGTATCCTGTGCAAAGGGGTGTGAATGTGATAAGACGCCATTGTTTTTAAGATAAGTACTGCACACTAACGTAGTTTAAGACGATAAAGAAAAAAAAACAGCAGATCATTGTAGTGTGAAAGTGAATAAGTGTTGTGCGTGTATCGAATTTTATGAAGATAAATAACACTTAAGAGACACACTGTAAGTCATTTATATTAGTGTGCAAATTAGTACCTATTAGTATCTATATTAACTACTGATATCTAATTACTATAGTTATTTTAATCAATAATAGTAATATAGTAATAATAGTAATAAATAATTAATATATAGTCACTATAGACTAAACTTTATTAGCATTTATTCAACCGGCAAAGTAATTAGCTATGCAATCACATGCAGTTGGAATCACGTGGTTTGGGAAGCTCTAGAAACCGGAAGTTCATGTTCACCAGCACGTGGTCGATTTTCTCGTACAATCTAGAATGTATTATCAAAGCAGCATATAACGCACGGGTGAGCCGTGATTTACGAAGTCTCAAATAAGCCAGTCTCTGGCAGACCTTCACGCTCTCTAATATTCAATCGGATGTTTGCGGTGGCAAATTACAGTTACAGCCAGTCCTTGGAAAGTCGGAGTGTACCGTCAAGGGAAATGAGTTGCACGAAGCCAGGCACGGCGTTTGAGATCTTCAACGACCGATGGCTGTTTGAATTAGTAACAACTTGGACTAGCACAGGGCCCATGAGGAAACCCTGAGATCATCATCCCACCTTAGGAGAACAACGGCCGGTGTGAAAGCGTGGGAGGAGGCCAGCAAGATCGTCCGGACTGATCCAACTTAACCCAGAACATCCAGGAAAGTAAAATTATAAACTACTTATAATGTAAAACACAAGTAAAACACACTATTTTAATTGCTAACTATCAAGTATATCAAAATTTTATTTTTTTTAACTCAGAACTCCCAAATATAAACGGTATATGTTTAATTAAGAAAAAAATATAACTGTTGCAATTCACGGAATTAAAATTTATTGACAAAATAGAGTTTTGGTAAAGGATTAGGAAGTTATAATATTATTATATACATACCACCAAAATCAGTAAAATTTCAGCAAAGTAATGATTAGGAAGTTCGTGAATTTTAAGGAAAATGTGGTAAAATAAACAAAGGACTGCTTGAGAAGTAGGAAGGAAGGAAGAACATAGAAAACTGTAGAAGACGTTATGGAAGACTAAAGTAGCGAGAAACCAGGTAAGATCACAAATTATTTCACGACGTCCATAGCTAGCCAAGATTACAAAAATGTAATTATACCTACGATGGTAAACTTTAATTTTATTAATAATTATAAATGCACGGCATGATATTTATTTATTACGTTGGACATAAATCTTGCATCATGACGCTGTCAGCGGACAAAAAAGAAGTTCATAATTTAGAGCAGAGGTTTGCAGAAAATGAAAGGTACAAACTGAAGCGCAAATAGAATGAGGTTTGGGAGAGGGATGAGTGCAAAAGAGATGAGACCAGCTGCTGAGTTTAACGATGAAAGCAGACGTCAGACGTACGTAATTTACATTTCAACCGGCACAGACTACGTGCAAAGGATATTAACTAACACAATAAATACATGGTACGTGCACTGATAGCACTGCATGTTAATTGTGCAGTTGTTTGTGAGAACTGACGTACAGTTTACAGTTCTCTGTGTCTTTGCACACTACTCCTCGCCGATAATGATAAGTTTTCATTTAAAAGTTTCATGAATCTGAACTGTGTAACTTGTTTCTACTCCTACGTTGAAGTAGATTTAGAAAAAAGATCCTGTTGAGTTACAGTTTTTAATAATAATTCATTGGCTAAAGTTAATAATTATAATTATGAGAGTAGAACTATACTCATATATTTTAATATGCCAATTATTTTATTATTTGATGTTCTGCCCTAAGGCAGGTCTACAAATGGTAAAAGCTCGCCAAGCTATCATATTACATGCCTTTCTTTTCGTTTCTTCGTAACACCCTCTGATTTTAATGGTATCTGCTAACTTCATTCTTCTACGCCCTCTTCTTTTTTCTCCTTCTATGACACCCTCCGTGTCAGTTGTAAGCAAGCAGTCTCTTCTTCAACAATGATCTAACCAATCCCTTTTCATAGTTTCTATTACCTTCACGATTCTCCTCTCTTCCCCTATTCTTCTTAAAACTTCATCATTCCTTATTTTATCAACCCACCTCACTTTTTCCACTGCTCGCCAAACCCACATCTCAAATGTTTCTAATCTTTTCTCATCCTCTTTCCTCAGTGTCCATGTCTCTGCACCATATAAAGCAACGCTCCACACATAACATTTGGCCAAACTTTTTCTTAAATTCTTAATAATTTAATTATTATTTATCATTAATTCTTATCTCCGGGAGAGGACTGCATCGAGGAAAAATACCAAAGGCAGATATACGAATAATATGTGATGTTATACGATATTTTATAGGTAAACGCTTGGATACTATCCTTCAGTCTCCGAGTTGGTCTGTCGAGCAGAATTCTAAGTTAAGCTGTGTTGTGTCGCTTATCAGAAGATTCAGCGTATTGAAATGATAACAGAGGTACCACCTGAGTACCTACAAAGTAGTATTGGCCAGATTATATTCCTCTATGTTGTCTAGCCCAAGCTTACTTTCTACTACGCTTATGTGTGAATAACGGTTTCGGACTATCACCATGGTTGACATCGTAAGTCGGCACTTAGTGTCCAGCCACATCAGGTAACCGTATTGACACTTTATTTAGATAAAACCTTTGTTAAGCTTTACCTTATTGTATACATTTTTAGACGACGTGTGCTTTACCCATAGTTTGAGAACTTGGCGATCTTTCCTTTTCATGTTTTTATCACGCGACGTTATCATCTGTTGTTCTTCTTTTTCATATTTGAAAATTATCGTGTAAATCTACAACCTTGTTGTCTTATAATGCAAGCAACGACATTACGAATAAGTTGCATAAGTTCAACCTTATGTGCGGGACCACTAGGTGAACCCTTAAGTCAGCAAGTAAAGGAACACGCCTAAAATTCTACAAAGTGATGTCTTTTGCCACACTTCTTTATAAGTCTGAGAACTGGACTTTAAAGAAAGGCCTAGCCAGTCGCATTCAAGCTGCTGAAATGAGATTTCTCAGGCACGTGGCAGGGTATGCTTTCCATGATCATAGAAGAAACACAATACGGCAGGAACTGAATATTATGTGTATACTCGACAGGATCGCCTAGTATCGGCTGAATTGGTGGGAACATCTTTGCCGATTGGATGACTGCCGCATCCCCAAACAACTATGGAACTATAAGGCGAGGGAACGGAGAAGTGTGGGACGTCCGAGGAAGCGCTGAAGTGACCAGCTGTAATCTTTGCCTATTTGAGACTGGAACAAACCATCCTTGTTTTAATCCTTGAAGATGATGATGATAATGATGATCTACAACCGTGTAACGTATTATAGGTGATGATACGGTCTTTATTACAGTATCGATAGACGCTATTACACAAAGTGTTATTCCATGTTATTTGTCGATATTCTGAAGACAGCTGCAGAGTTTAGGAACTGAAACCTTGAAGAAAGCTATTGATAGTTATTGATATTATAAGACAGCTTATTCAGGAACACGAATGCTAGTTGAAAACAGAAACGTTTTTTCATCCAACGGTAACCTACTGCTGCTTACTTTTAAAGAACCTACTCTGAAATTTTACAACAACTCGGTAGAACAAGAATATATCGCAGTCGAGTTTTTCGTGTCTACAGTATCCGTCACTTCAACTTAACAATAGATTTATATTTGAAATATTTAACGGGCTGTTTGGCCGTGGTCCAGGTTTTACCAACAAAACAAACGTTTGAGCAGCACTACTGGCTGCCATTTTCAGTAGAATTCGAGTCTACCCAACGCGGGTTTTCAAACGTCATGCCCACAGTACTGTGGTGAGCAGTTCTCCATTAAGCAATGCTCAAGTTTCTAAAGTTCTAATATCATGATAGCCTTAATCAAAACATCAGAGCCGATATTGAGTGTATGAGGGCCCAACGTGAGCAAAGACTTCCAACATTCACCATGGAGCGTTGCTCAGAGGAAAGCTGCGAATCTACAGTGTACGTTTCACAGAACAGATAAACGCGGAAAAGAAGGAGCGCTCCAGAGTCGCTCGCATGAACCCAGAGCACTTGCAGCGGGTCCACTCCCTAAAAACGAAACGTCTGTCTTCCACTGTACACACGTGCGGTTACACTGGCCAACGTTCCACAGGAAGCGAATCTCTGTCCACGCTGGACACCACTTCCACTTGCACGTGTGGATGTTGTTGTATGGATTACGAAACTTTTCATTTAAATTACGTGCAAACACAAGAAAATAAACGTGAGTTAGGCCAGAAATAACGCGATTGTGTGCGTGTATATGTGTACTGCCTGCCTTTTGATACCGGTAATAATAATAGTAAAACTTTAGAAACGTAAACATTAAATAATGCAAATGATATACTTGATAGCCAGTAACTTCATCTTCACGCGTCGACGATTTAATTTAAAATGAAAATAGTTTAATCGCCTAGTAACGGATTTATTTTATTTTTAACAATTACCATTGTTTAACCCAGTTTAAATATATTTTTATTTATGTTCATCAAATTTTAACATCGCTGTTAGTTATAAGACCGCAATAATTAAAGATTCAATTTTTTAACTGCAATCAAAACAAATTCGTTGCCATGCTAACCATAAATCTAATCTGCTACATATTCCCAGACATTACACAAATTTACTAACTTATTTTATCGAAGAAAAAATTTATTAATATTATTTTAATACATAGAAAGCAGACAGTCCGATTTCAGCATTTCCTGTAAATGTTATACTACAGGTTAATAGGAAATTGTAAATATTATTTACAACATACTATTTATTGTAAATATTACAGATTAATTTAAAACATTCCATACCAACACGGAACACAATTTGCTGTCGCAATAAATAAATACAGGTCACTAATTATAGCTGTCTTTATACAATAATTCACTATAATCACTTGACAGTAATTGAACACTGGACAGCCTTATTTAAAACAAAACACGGTTTCCTTTTCTTCGCAAAGTGCGACTGAACGGCTGGAAAGTGGTTACTTTTGTTTATAGTTGCAGAAATTGCGCATCTAAAGTTTCATTTACTACATTTTTAGTCAAAATATTTTTTTCTACACTATCGTTTAATAAATCGCTGGTATCCTGATTTATTTTTCTAATTTCGTATTTTTTTTTATGATCAGTTTCATTTTACAAAGACATTGCGGAAGATTTAGGTGAGGAATTGCCGTCTTCATTAAATTTTTCTTAGAGGAAATGTTTAACAACTCGGCCTGTAAATCCCGTTCGTAATCGTTTAAATCAGAATGTTCAGAGCACAACACAGATTTCTGCACGTTGAAGCTGTCTTTACGTTTTCACAAATGAACCCAGGTACGTTCCACGTTTAGTTCTTTCGAAAAAAATCTGTGTAAGGTTAAACCTCTCGCTTTACTGTTTTTATAATTATTTTTACACGTTGAAACAGCACAAGTGGAAGCCATTTTTTACAAAACACTTAGTACTAAATTAAAACACTTAAAACATACACAAAAACACATAAAGGCACACAAAAACACGATAATAAACACGGCATGTACTCGTAAGAAAGCAAAGCGCTGTAAGACACTAGTAGGGCGGTGACGTCACGTATTCAGTAATGCTACTGCGCACACAGCGTTGTCACCTACCAAATTCTATACTTACCGTGGTTTCGGTATTCTGTAGCATAATCGCACAATCGTCTAGTACTGGCGATATATTTCCACGTTACTCGACGTAATACGTGTCTAAGTCACAGCGCAAGTGTTGGTTAGCTCATTAGCCTAAGTGTATTGTTGAGTGCATAAATTAATCGAAAATAAATGTGTTATATAGAGTATTCAAGTTACCTATGTATACTTAATTTCTATATCTAGGCATTGTGATGGCTGTTAATTATTTCTAAGTAATAGACTACCTTATAGAAAAGAAAGGAATGAAATACTTATAAGCAATTAAATTTTTTTAAATTGTAGCTGTCTCCACATTCCTTTATGCTAGTGAGATACAGACTTTTGGTAAATGGGACCTGCAGAGGATTCAGGCAGCCGAAATGAAATTTATAAGAGGGACGCAACGTTGTACTCTCTTGGATCGAAAAAGGAACGAGGTTATTAGACGCGATTTAAACATTGTATCATTGCATCAGAAGATTGACGACCACAGAAGGAGATTGTGCAAACACTTGAATTGCATTTCTGATATCCGTCTACCTGCCGCTGCCTTGGGTTATCACCCTACTGGGAAGAGAGATGTCGGTAGACCGAGGAGGAGATGGGTTCCAGAACAGGTCTAAGGCTTAGTCCTTGGAGTGGTGATGATGATGATGATGATGCGTACCTCATGTGTTACTGTAACTGAATAATTTAGAGTTTTAATTATGAAATTTTGCATTGTTTCACTAACATAGACAACGAAATTTCAAGGTACTTTAAGCTGCAAAGGCATTACATTTCCTTGAAATTCGTTTTGAAAAGCAAGTATACGGTGAAGACTCTAGAGAAATAATGTTCCGTGTAGGATCGACTTAAAACCGAGAGTAAACGTTGCCCCTAATATAATACGCATTTTATATACGTTTGTAAACTTTTTATGCAAAGTTTATTATACCATATACGAGGGGCAGTTGAAGAGTTCGCGGAGCGACATTTGTAGCTTAGCGGTAAAACTAAACTTTTTCGTGTGCTAGAAAATTTGTATTTTATGTAAATTCCTGTTAATTTTTAATTCTGTCTATTAATTTATTCATTGTTTAGAAGCTGTTTAACATTGACGTGTCATACGAGTTTTAAAAAAGCAGACAAAATCAAACATCGTGGTGTGATTCTTTGCTAAAAATTGTTTACCGCCAAACAGAAATTCAGAACAAAATTGTAAATGTGTCCGGAGATGCTGTGACTTTAAAACCAACGGTTTGTAACTAAGCAGTTGAGTTTAAACGTGGTCGTACGAGCATTGAAGGTGATCCCCCCTCCCCCGCACTGGACTCACAAAAAGTGCAACAACTCCAGATGCGGCAGCCATCTTACACAACGCTTTTTCACACCAAGTTCTTTAGTTACAGTGTGATGCACACGTTTATATGAGATGCCTATGACTTAAGCAACGTCATCCCCTCCTCAATCTGCGGTCTTCCACACCCTATAAATTTTTTCAATAATTTCACTTTTTGTTACGCTTTTTGGACGTCCATTGCTGGGATAGTCTTCAGTGTTTGTACGACCACGTTTAAACTCGAGTGCGCCCCACTTACCGTTGTTTCTGAAGGCGCAGCATTTCTTAACACATTTACAATTTCTTTTTGATTTTCCATTTGCGCTAAAACGTTTTTAACAGAGAATTCATTACAACATGATGTTTGATTTTGTGCATTTTAAAAACACGCGTGACGGGAATATTTCAAACACCTGGTAAAGACTGAATAAATTGACAGATATATATTGAAATTAACAAATACGCGTAATATACGTCTTGCAGCACACGAAAGATTTTAGTTCTACCACTGAACTATAGGTGTCGCTTCCCAAACTTTTCAACTGACCATTTATTATTATGCTGGCTTCAAGTTAGTCGGTGTTGTTCCGTCAGCTCTGAACCTATGAATCATACTGTGTAAATAAATATTTCGCACGTGATGACTAAGAGCACAGTTTGTCATTTTCGGCGAATTAAAATATTTCTAGCGATAAGTATAAAGTCTAAGTAAACGCGAGTGTACTAATTACTTGTCAATCCACAAATTGTAACATGCAGATCGATTCAAACTCTGCACCGCAGTGCTTAGGCCAACATATGGAGTAATCAGCATATGGTGTCTCGTAACAAATCGCATTCCACTAGTGTTACACCTGTACGTAATTTCAAGGATAAAGAAATTTCAACGGGTTTTATTTTAAACACCCGTAATGTGGATAAATATGATTTTCTAATAAACTTTTCTTCTCGTCACTTTTACAATGTTTTATCGCTACAGTGCCTTTGGTGCACGTTAATGCCGATTGGGTTAATAAACTATCAAAGTTTAGATCCATCTGTGGGAGAATTTATAGAAATTTACGAAATAAAACTCGGAAGGAAACCCGTATGAAATTTTATAAAACAGTAGCTGTTCCGACACTCTTTTACGCAAGTGAGACATGGACCCTCGGTAAAGGGGAAGAAAAGAAAATTCAGGCTGCCGAAATGAGATTTCTGAGAAATGTCCAAGGATTCTCCCTTCTGGATAGGAGAAGAAACATAGACATTAGACAAGACTTTAAAGACATAGACAAAGACATAGACACAAATCGAGTCTTTAAATGAGACGATTAAGGAGTATAAGAGGAGATGGTGTGGACATGTGGCCCGAATGCCAGATACCAGATTGCCAGTGGCAGCTCTCAAGTACAAGCCGAGTGGAAAGAGGGGTGTTGGTAGACCGAGGAGGAAATGGTTTCCGGAACAGGCCAACTATGGCCTAATCCCTGTAGTGAAGATGATGATGATGACAGTGTCTTTGCTTGTACTTAAATATATATTAAGCCTTGGTAAATGTAACCAGAAACTTAAAAAGAAATGTAAAACATAAGATTTCTTTACGCTAAGGGAACAAAAATGCTTTGAAAGGCTTTGTAAGAATGTGTTAGAGATGCCTTAGAAAATAAATAAAACAAAAAAATTTCCGGCCAAGTGTAATATAAAAAGATACACAGCGATCTTAAAATGTATTACATGTGATACAGCAAGGTTAGTTTATTTTTAATAAAGTAATATAAATCTTGTCACCTGGGCACAAAACTGTCACGTAATCTTAACAATATTCCATTTCCATGTTATATTACGTTTATTATTCCACAAGCAAAGTGAGCTCAAATTCCAGAAAAATCTCTTGTTTTTCTCCTCTTCAAGGATTAGGTTCCGGCACCCATCTCATCCTCGGACTATCCACGTCTCTTCTACCAATGGCTTTACAGTTCAGTGCCGTTTTCGGAAATCGATCCTCTGCCATCCTTTGCAGATGATCACACCACTGTCTTCTGTAAATTGAAATAATTTCATTTATGTCTTTTATTTCAAGTTCTGATCTGATATCCTCATTCCTTATTCTATCGTATAATGTATAATTGAAAGTATTTCTATGAAACTGCATTTCAGCACTCTGAATCTTGCCGCAATCCTTTTTTGTCATGACCCACGTCTCACTTGCATAAATCAGTGTGTGTATTGCAGTTGTCTTATAAATTTCTTCCTTGTGCTCTGTCTTGTTTTATTTTTAAGGTTTTTTTAAATCGTACCACAAATATTCCTAAATTTATTTATCTCCTCTCTTGTGTCTAATTCAGATTCATAGCTTACTGCACAGCCGAGATATCTGAAACGGCTCACTTGTTCTAAAGTGCTGTTGTTTATAACTATCTTTAGTCCTTTAAAGATAAATATCCATTTACCTTTAAAGGCCATGATATTGGTCTTTCTTCCTAAAATTATTAATGAGTTCTCTCTTGCCACTTCTTTTAATTGAAACATAGCTGTTTGTGAGTCATCCTTATTTTCTTGAATAAGAACTATGTCATCCGCATATAGCAGGGAACCCACAAAAATTGATTTATTAAGCTGTATTCCCGAAGTCACTCTGGATATCCATGCTCTCAACATTTTGTCAATGTAAATACTAAACAAGGTTGGAGAAACACAGCATCTCTACTTACCAGAAAACCATTAATCTAATTCTAAATTAATTAATGACGGTCACTCTACAATTGACACTTTGTTGTTTACGGACGATTAGGCTATTTTGTCGAACTCTGAAAACAGATTGCAGAATGGGTATACATTTGTTAAATGGAATCTGCAAAGACTCTGGATTGCTGATATCCACAATTAAAACCAAGGTGATCTCTTTATGTGGAACTGATCCCGTACGGGTAAAAATTGTTATAGATGGTACTGTCCTGGAACAAGTTAGCAGTTTTGAATACCTGGGCTGCAGTGTGTCTTATAGTCCAAGCAACGACGTTGTGCATAAGTTGCATAAGTTCAACCTTATGTGCGGGACCATCAGGCGAACCCTTAAGTCAGCAAGTAAAGGAACACGCCTGAAATTCTACAAAGTGATGGCTCTTCCGACACTTCTTTATGGGTCTGAGACAGGCTCGTGGCAGGGTATACTCTCCATGATCATAGAAGAAACACAGATATACGGCAGAAACTGAATATTATGTGTGTACTCGACAGGATCGCCCAATATCGGCTGAATTGGTGGGAACATCTTTGCCGAATGGATGACTGCCGCATCCCCAAACAACTATGGAACTAAAGCCGAGGGGACGGAAAGGTGTGGGACGTCCGAGGAAGCGCTGGAGTGACCAGCTCTAATCTTTGCCTATTTGAGACCGCAACAAACCATTCTTGGTTTAAACCTTGAAGATGAGGGAGAAGAAGAATTATTAAATGACTCTATGAAGACTGTTTAATGTCATTGATCAAATCGCTAAAACTGTAATTGACATATGGATTTATCTTTTAATAAACGTCTGGCAAGGAATTCCGTAATAACTTACTGGCAACTGGCCAAATGGCCAACTGGTAACAACGAGTACAAATATGTTGAATGGACGTTATTAATGTAATATAAACTTAACTAAAAATGAACTTTTTCATGTGAAAACTTACTGATTTTATTGGACGCGTTTCGGCTTACGTATCCGCCTTCTTCAGCTTTGATACAGACTGCCAGCATTTTGTAACGGTTGTGTGGAAGGTGTAGTGGGGGTGGTGTGTGGAGGAAGGGGATTGGCGCGGGGATTCAACTTACTGTTTGTTTTCTGTATAATTGTGTCAAAAAGTGTATGTGATTTATATTGTAATTGATCGTTGAGTATGTTGTTTGGTTGTGTTGTGTGGTGTTTATATATTTCGTATTGTTCAGTTGTGTTGAGTTTTCGACCTTTGGGTATGTAATGTAAAATTTCAAGATTAGTTTCTACGTTGGTGTAACTGTGGTTTTCTGTGTGTATGTGTGTGGCAAATGCGGAGTGTATAACATAGACACTAATCTTGAAATTTTATTGTCCAGACTAATGTTAATCATTGTCTTGATTAGCATTGACAAGATTAGCATTCGCCGGCGAATGCTTACATCTGTCCATATAGCTTTTCATCGACACACATTTATTTCTCCCCTTCTTTTGAACAATGACTACACAATGCCTTCTTATTAATTTTTTTTTGTATCGGACATCTAAGGACTACATACCAATTTCAATTATTTATTCATTGTTCTTTTCTTTTTCTCCAATATTCTTTCATCTTTTCACTGTGTCTCCTTTTCCTGTATTCAGTCCAGAATCTGCGTTTCCCTCTCTCCTAACCTAGACTCCTTCAATTTTTAACACTTTATTCCGAAAAACGTCTCTTTCAATTGCTTCTTCTGAGTTTATATTATTTTTTTCTAAATTCTCTTGGAATACTTTACTTTCTCATTACTTTATTTTTTGATCTACTAAGACCAAGTGGTTTTCTTACGCGACTTACGCTTTTAGTAATAACGGTTTTAAAATAAAAATTCGTAAGAGGTGTTAAAATCTGTTCGAAACTTGACCGTATAAAGAACGAGGCCATAAGAGAAGAGTTACACGTTTTTAACTTGAATGAAATATTAAAATATTACAAACAACGGTGGTAAGAACACTTGGTAAGAATGTCAGATTCCAGACTGGCCAAACGAATTTGGAAATACACACTTATAGGACACAGGTGTGTGGATAGACTCAGGAAGAGATGGCTGGAGGATTTTAAGAAGCGGGACTGACAGCACGTTGCCTAAGCCGTGTTTTGAAGATGATCATGATAATGATAGTAAAAAGTACGTGTTAACATTACAAGAAATTCACAAGATACGTAAGTTCAGGAAATTATTTAGGGTTTACTATTAGCATAATATTAATAAAATGTCACTAATCACACGTACATATATGACAGGCAGTTATAAGAGCACGTGAACAGACACCATGAAAACATAAAATTAAATTATTCTTTAAATAATGTAAATCGCGTGGGAACATTAGTGTTGGGGAACCAACATTGCATAATGCGATTATACTACGTAGGTGTACGATACAGAATAATATATTACAAAATTTGTTGCAGTAAATTTTATATCAGCAACAAGTTTACTGTACTTTGTACTGTACTGTTGTACTTTGACTGTACAAGTTTATATTAGTTGTCTTGATTATTCATCTCTTCTTTCACAGCACTAACACTTAACTAAAAATGAACTTTTTCATGTGAAAACTTACTGATTTTATTGGACGCGTTTCGGCTTACGTATCCGCCTTCTTCAGCTTTGATACAGACTGCCAGCATTTTGTAACGGTTGTGTGGAAGGTGTAGTGGGGGTGGTGTGTGGAGGAAGGGGATTGGCGCGGGGATTCAACTTACTGTTTGTTTTCTGTATAATTGTGTCAAAAAGTGTATGTGATTTATATTGTAATTGATCGTTGAGTATGTTGTTTGGTTGTGTTGTGTGGTGTTTATATATTTCGTATTGTTCAGTTGTGTTGAGTTTTCGACCTTTGGGTATGTAATGTAAAATTTCAAGATTAGTGTCTACGTTGGTGTAACTGTGGTTTTCTGTGTGTATGTGTGTGGCAAATGCGGAGTGTATAACATAGACACTAATCTTGTCATCTAGGCATTGTCCAGACACATTCGTAGACAAACCGTGTGTACTCAAGCCTGAGTAACAGGCCGAAGAAAAAAACAAAACTTAGATAAACTAATGAAAAGAAATGAAATATTTCTGAAATGTTTCTGAAATGAAATACCTGATGAAATATTTTCGAAAGAAATTTTAAATGCCCAAGTTTTTCAGGATAAACCCAAGAAGAGGAGAGGTGCCATCTGGACTGACGCATAGATATAAGCTAAACTAAGTTTGTTTTACACCATAATGTGTAATACATCGTGTGTAATACCACGATGTCAGTGATAATACATGATATCAGTGTGTAATACACTTTGTTTTAATCAAAGTGCAATAGTAACAAATTTTGAATGCAACCGGCAACTGCAATCTTAAATAAAGTGCACCTTTCTAATTTGCGCAATTTCTCTACAGTGTTGGAGTTTCCTCACAAACCTTGTTAAATGATTATGTACTGTTTAAATGCGTTTGATGTTTATTTTTAACGAACAATAAACATATGAACTCTGTTTTACTGACGGTCGTGAATTACAGAAAAAAACAATACCTAAATAAACTAATGAAAAGAAATGAAATATTTATGAAATATTTCTAAAATGAAATAACTGATGAAATATTTTGAAAAGAAATTAAATAATGCCCAAGTTTTTCAGGATAAACCCAAGAAGAGGACAGGTGCCATCTGGACTCACAAAAGGAGGGAGAATCATCGATCAAGAGTAAAGGAGATGTGGAAGAGAAGGAACAGAAGGAAGAGAGGGAGAAGAGGAAGGGAGAAACTAGTTGAACCAAACGTAGTGTAGTCCACAGTAGTTCATACACAAAAAAACTGATTAAAATACGTGTAAATGTATATACAGGAATTATTTATCTCACGCAGGCCATCATTGGCATTCGAAGAGTGTAAAAGGTAGAAAAAACTTATATTATGTAAGCCTTTCTATTCATTTATAATTTACCAACCATAACTAAAATGTTTCAAATAAAATTCATAAACAGCAGTAAACACATGTAGAAGTCAATCTTTCCTGTAAACAATATAATCCAGGATTATCGACGAAATGGAAAGCGCATGTTTACAGGTTGCGGCAAAACAGACACCACAAAAAATGTTCTATTATGTTATAAAGGTAAAAGAAAGTTCAAGGCGGATTACAAGAGATGGTTTGATGGTAGAGACCATAAGAGATGACGCTTTGTTTACCTCTTGAAGATGGTGAAAAAAGTTATCACATCCAGGGATGTTATCTCTCTTTTGAAAATTTTCATTTTAGTTATCCCGACTCAAATCTGAATATGCACACAAATTACGAACAACTTTCGCAAGTTAAATAAGGTACATAAAACACAAATTACAAAATACTAATATCGTTGATTCATAACAAAATTAAGATGTCTGGAGACATAATTTAGCCGTACATAGTCAACCGTACTTCAAATACCTCTCAGAGCGACTGGTCGTTAATTAAATATGTAGACTATAATATACATTAGGCTATATTTCAAATAAACGGAAATAAAAATTGCTAGGAGTGAGTTTTTTTGAGGGTCATTATCGCCGAGGATATTACATAGGACTAACGTTTATAACATTTGTTGTAAACAATAAGCTACGCCATGGCCGGCTCTAGTAGAAGGCCGAAATATTAAGCGTGGCAACGTTGCATCTGAGGCCTATAAGCATAGTGTAATAAAACAGATAAAGCGAACGCGTTATATTTTGATTTAATTTCATAGCATTACTAAAATCATGAGTAGGCCTATTTATAGCTAAATCTAAATTATAGGTCTGTGCGGAATTAGTACTATACGTTTAATTTGAAGAAATTAGTGAATTAATATTAGGCCTAATGAATCAATTTTGTTCAAATTATTAATACGTATCATATGAATGACTTAATTATTATATTTCTTAAATAATATAACTGTATTTTACATAATAAACTTTTAATTTGCAAAAAATTAAGAATTATAAAACTGCTATTAACCGGCAATTAAAAATGACAAATTTGATTATTGAAATACATAAATTAAGAGATCGTCTAGTCGGCCTCAAATATCAGCTGTTTCCAGTGTTGCCACGTTTAATATTCCGGCCTTCTACTAGATCCAGCCATGGCTACGCATGCAATGATGAACTGGGCACGCTAATAAGTACGTAACTCTAACAAGCGTCTAGGGGCTGAGTAAAGAAGTGATGGAGCACGTAAGTCTGACTAGGTAAGGAGACAGGAGCGCGAGCGTGGCAGGAGTACGGTAATCTGAATCTATACTACGGTGCTATTACAGAGGGATAAGCTTTGTTTCTTTCATTCTTCGAGCTAACGTCATGAAATTGCTGACCCGACTATGAAAATTGTTTCACCACCGTGTTCCTTGAAGTTTCAGGATGATTTTAGACATAAATTTGAACCAACAGTTTTAACAGTTGAAATACTAAACGAATACAGTTCAATACTAGAGCCTTCCATATTATGAAATTTCTTTGTTAATTCGCCTGTAGTAAAGTTTTCGGCATGCGACAAACTTCTCTTTTATTAGATAGAACAATATGGTGTCAACAAATTAAATTTAGAGAAATTTTAAATTTTATTTTGGTTTCTGTTTTAATAAAATCCTCTTTTTTTTGTTTCACAGATATATGCGGTTTTGTTGGTTGTTTGGTTGGTTTGCACGTGCACTAAATCTTACGAGTGCTCCTAGTATGGTATGAGCTTATTCTTATAACGATTTTTATTAATAAGAATTTTGCAATTATGTAATCTATTTTAAAATAATTTTAATATTTATTATGTTATATTTAATAACAAAAATTTCAATTTTAATGTAATATTTTGATCATGTAATTTTAATTGGAACATAACAAATCTAAGGCGACTGCCTGGATTTGCTCTTTTGCTGTGATGTTATGTGGTGTCGTTTTGTACTTTGTCATAAATCGTCTTTGTTTGATTATGTTTGGTTGCTTGCGATGTTTTCAGTGACTTGCATAATAAAAAAAAATTATCAAACATTACTATAAAAAAACCTGTTCAACTACATCTAGCCCTCGATACGTTCTGAGTTGATATTATGTCGTATGCAGTACGTCATAGTGACGTCATATAATCAACCAGCACACGTGACTGCTACACGCTACACGTTCCTTCGTTTTACAACGCTTCAATTCACACCGCGACTGCGGACACAAGCTGCTCCTCCTTCTTATCATCTTTAATCTTTGACATCATAAGCCAGTGACGTCTACTGATCAACTCGGCAAGATGATAAAATTCAGACCGTTACAGTTCTAACTCTGTTTCATTTCAAAAGCATATCTGTTTGTGTGTGAATAAAATCTCTTTAAATACTAACTGAAGATAACTGTAAGGAGAGAAAAAGAGAAGAGAGGAGGAGTGAAAAACAGAGCGAGAGAAAGAGAGATAGAGTGAGTTATGGGGGAGAGAATGGGTGGCATAAGGGATATGTTGTTACACGCTGAAAAGAGTATTCAAACTTTGCCGTTGTGTTAGAATTTGTCGCTGTTAGTATATAAACACATGGTGGTGTCGCTGTTACAACTGGTGATGTAACTGGTAACTGACCGTCTACCGTTTCCTAACAAACTATCAAGTAGAGACATAATACATTCTGAAGGTAAGCTGATAAACTGCAGTAAAAATATATTATTGCAATTTATGTAAGCATGTAAAGACGTAGTCCAAAAATACAGTAATATATAGAACTGATCGTCTCAAACAATCAATCACGTGGTACATATTTTATAAACATTAAATTTATTAATATTGTTACGACATTACAAAACATTGTACCAGCTGTAATGTCTGTGTGCGTACGTGACACGTGACACGTGACATGCGTCAACGACGCTATTCCAGACCATACTGGTCGCCGTACTGTGTTCAAGGCCGCAATCAATTACGCTCTAGTGTTTTCGAGTAGTGGTGACGCGTACTATCGATTATTCTGGAACACTTGTGCTATCTGTTTAAACAACGACACCTGCCGCTTAGAGTCAGTCTTACGCCAGGCGATTACTCAGTTGAGTTTCATCGGACGATTTACACAGTGGTCTCAAGTCGTGTATTAGTGGGAAATGATTATAGTGCGGAATTCTTTTACGTTATTATTTGTGCGAAAAGATTAATTTGAATTATTGTACGAGTGTAGTCTTGTTGAATAACGTGTTGACTTTGAACTCTAAATTTAGATTAAATTAAAACAGCTGATTTATGACTTAATTGGTATCTTGTATTTTGTTTACCATTGTACCATACGACGATCAGTTACACCGTGATAACAATATATTAGATACAGTTTAAGGAAAATTGTATTTATTTTGTCAATAAATGATACTAATTAGAAACTATTCTGAAATTGTAAGTGCAGCATCTCTCAAATTAAAAGTTACCAATACAGTCAAAACTTTCGATAGGTCTTAACGAAATTGCAAGTTTATTGCAAAGAGTATGTGAAGTTTATACCCTACTTGGCAGGATTAGCAATATTCCAGATAACATTGGCTGAATCCTGCAAATTAGATACCTGGTTACACTAAAGTCACCTGGAAGGTTTTAGATAGCACACAACAAGTGACTTTGGATCTTTGGATGGAACAGGTAAAGACCGTGCACTTCTAGCTCAGCCAGTTCTTAGTTCAACGGAATACATTAGGGATTCGATAATCTTCCTGGTGGAACTTTCACCTTTTCTGAACAAGTATTGTTTCAGTTATTTCGACGTTCTACACGCTGACTTCACAAAAATGATGGAAGCTGACTTTTGTAAGCTATTATAAAATCATTACAGCATATTAAAATTACATGAAATTATTGTTATTATTATTTCCGGTTGTACAATGTGTACACATTTTCAGGAACCAAAGATTACAGAAGTGATTTAATTCTTATCTTCCACTGCTGCTTGTCCATCCAAAGATCTTCAATTTCTCGTTCCCTTAATATAGTCTGAATTTTTTCTATCCAGGTCTTCCTCTTTCCCTTCTTCCTGGTGAGTCCATTCCACAACTCTCATTGGCAAACTTTTCTGTGCCATTCTTTTGTGTGTCTATACCACTGTAATATTTTGTTTGAATAAAATCATCAAATTGAATTTTTCATATTCATTCTGTCCTTAATGACTTCACGTCTGTTCTAATTTTCTCACGTCTGGATACACTTGCCAAACGTCTCCAAAACTCCGTCTCTGCTGTCAGTAATTTTCTTCTTGTGTGTTTATTAGTAGTCCAAACTTCTGAGCCGTAAATCGTTAATAAAGTCAGGAGTAAATCAAATTAAAAATAAATTCCTGTAAATAACATCAATGTCAGAATAATATTATTAAACCTAGGTTGAATAAAAGTGCGAAGAACGAAATAATCTTCTTGGTAAAATAATCGTTGTCTGATGGCAAAGACAATAAATTATCTTAATAAGGTGCGTTCACTTCATTTGAATATGAAATGTGAGCATAAAGAGGATTCGGAGGAAGAGGATTACATTACGCGGGGAGTGCGAAACAGTTGTCATCACTTCATTAAATTGAATACCAGTGTTACCCGTGCCACATTAACTCCACAAAAACACAGAATGTCGCTAAAGGTCCCTAACCGCATTAATTAATATGAGTTACAACCACGTGTAATGGTTTCCAAAAAAGGCGACATTACAACAGCCCTTCCGGTCAAAGTTAACAGCTTCAAACACGTTTTCACTGTTTGACTGTTTTTTTCTGTTTAATATTCTAAAATTCATTGTGTTGGCCAGTATTTACCAGTTATTTAGTAGTAAATTATTTTTTGTAAGTTTTACTATGAAGTTTTCTAGCTATTTCTGCATTTCGATTGTCACTTTCTGAAACGCGTTTAGTTGTCTCTACCACTTTCACACGCTACGTATTACGCATGGCGATCACATTTATAGTACACAATGTTTCTACAAAGTAGAACGATTGAATATGGCTAATTGAGTTTATCAAAATCGATGATAATACACGATGGCTACTACCAATTAGATAAATAACAATATAAATATTTATAAATAACTTTAAATTTTAATATATATATTTAATTCCTTTATAAGTAACTCGTTGAGTTTCCTGTAGGTCTCCCATGTAATATCTTAAAATAAATACACTGAAAATAGATTAATTTTCACATGACGTAAGTTTTACAGAAATTATTCTGTATCTTCAGAGGTTTTTTCAATTGTAATTGAAGGTTTCGCTCACATTATAGTTAACGAATAATCGATTTTACTTCGATTATATTTTCGATTGTTTTAATGTGTATGTAGTCAGCTATTTAGTATATGTTTAATGTTTTATTTTATTATTCTTATAAATGAATGATTTTAAATAAATTGCCTAGTTTTGTTTTTATTTGAATTTATTCTTTAATTAGTAGATTAATATAAATGTGTTTGTAAATATTAAGATTTTCCCAGATAGTTATTTTGTTACCTTTTTGTAGGTTTTTAATTAATTTGACATTTTGAATGTCTGTAAATTTATGTTTATTATTTAAACAGCGTGTGTGTATTAAGTTTGTAAATATTAAGTTTTGAAAAATCATAGCGATGTTGAATGTATCTCTCGGAGAGTTTTATCTTCGTCTGGCCTACGTAACATTTATTGCAATCTGGACATTCTATTTTGTAAACTCCATTTTTTATTATGAATGTTGAAATTATTTTTAGGTTTTATTAAAAATAATGTTATCTGTGTTATAAAATATTTTCATGTTTGTATCTTTAAATAGTTTGTTTAGTTTACGAGTTATGTATCTATGATAATTAAATTTGATATATGTATTTTGTATTATGTTGTATTTTGTATTTATATATAGTTGTAGGTTTATTATTTAAACAGTGTGTGGCTAAATTAGATTTGTAAATATTAGATTTTAAAAACGCATTGCAATGTTTAATGAAACTCTCGAACAGTTTTTTCTTTGTCTGGGCTACGGATTAGTTGTCTCTTGTATTCAATTACAATTTAACGAACCTCTGAAGATACAGAATAATTTCTGTGAACCGTACGTCAGTTAAAAATAAGCCTACTTGCAGTGTATTTATTTAAAGATATTACATGTATATTTAAATAAAAAATATATTTAAATATATATCATGGAGTCGTAATGTAAGGATGTCCTTTTTGCTCAACAGTAATTTCGGTTTAGTATATAAGCTAAAATCTGACGTGGTGTTTTACTGTAGACATATGGGTTTTCAAACTGTTGGAAAATCAAAATATCGGTATGGAGAACCATACATGACACTCATGTTCTAAGATTTATATTTAAATCCATTTTCGAAATGAAATATTTCCATAGAAACTACTTCTTTCTACTTCTTGCTTCAGCCTTAACCACAGTACTGTGGACACTAACGTATACCACCTCATGTTAGCGCACTCGATTTTCACTGATGATGGCACTGCCAAAACATCTGGTTTTGCAGAAAACATTGGACCACGGCCAAACAGCCCGGGAAGGAATTTTAACAACAAACTATTTCTTTGTTGCCGATATCGTAGTACACATATAAAAAGTTCTCCCCTTCTCCTTCAACTATCATTTTTATTTATAGATGTTTCATCTACATTCCTGCAGTGGATTATTATGACTTTCTTTTCAAAAAGATTAGTAATTTTATTTATCAAATTTAAGTACTCTTGTTAAATCATAAAACGTTGCAGGTAAACTATCCTTTTCCCTTAACCAATCTTCACAAAATCAATAAGCCTCGAGTCCTCTACAACTCAGGTTCATATGCAAAAATTTATTTGATTCTGTTTGTATTTACGGCAGTTACCGTCCGTCATATAAAAAATTACTGTGTTAAAACATAAAACGCTGCCGGTAAACTACCACTTCCCCTTAATCGAGCTTCACCAAAATCAATAATTATGGAGTCCTTTACAATTCAGGAATGTGTGCAAAACATATTTGATTCTGTTTGAATTTGAGGGCAGTTATCGTTCCCCATAGAAAAAATTCTATACACAGACACACACACACACACACACACACACACATTTCGAAAAATGACTTTTCTTCATGTTTTGAGGGTAGTACAATCAGAATCAACTTTTATTTCGAACACGATTTTTTCGCCATCACCATACTTCCATTTCCTTATGGAACATGGAAGTAAAAATGTTACCCAGAGCGGACATTTAACCGCTCTGATGAATAACGTTCCACTAATTCACAAATCTCGTAGCATCTATTCTTGACTGTTTACAGTGACGCAATCACACAATGACTTAACTTCATCGCCGGCTTACAGCGACTTGTTCAGACAGTTGAGTCAGCATTTGTTTAACCACCCACTAAAAATCATAAGTTTCTAAGAACTACATTGTGTTCTGAAGTTTGTATAAAAACATTTAATAAAATATACGCCAAGGAAAACTAAAATTGCTTGTTATTTGTTTGGAGATTACAGCAGGTAGATTTTGTTCTGCCGTAGCTTAGCTGAAACATTTGGCACTGGATTGAGA
Source organism: Magicicada septendecula (assembly GCA_034769895.1). NCBI lineage: Eukaryota > Metazoa > Arthropoda > Insecta > Hemiptera > Cicadidae > Magicicada > Magicicada septendecula. The sequence continues at coordinate 76,508,395 of CM068372.1, read as the reverse complement.
AACGACGTATCCACCGTGTACAGTATTATATCTATTGACATCACACGTAAGAGTATTCGCTAATTACAATTTTTCATCCTCATCTACAAGGATTAAAGCAAGGATGGTTTCTTTCAGTCTCAAGCAGGCAAAGTCTAAAGCTGGTCACTCCAGCGCTTCCTCAGACGTTCGTCACACAACACCTCTCCGTCCCTTTGGTCTATAGTGCCACAGTTTTTTAGGGATACGGCAGTCATCCATTCGGCATAGATTTTCCAAGAAATTCAGCCGATACTGGGCAATCCTGTCGAGAGTACTCATAATATACATTTCCTGCCGTATAATTATAATTTTTGTTCCTGTTACACAGACTACAGACTAATTTTACAATTAAATTATTATTTATTTAGCGTTATTATATTATTCATTGATTATCTTCTTAGTTGATCGTACAATTACAGCAAATGCAATTGTAAATTATTAATATGTATTAAAAGTATAAACATTTAGTACATTAACTTTTGTAATAATTTAATGGTTAAAAACCTAAAAAGTATATTATATTTGGTTTTGTACAGCAAAAGACAAAATATTTAAATAACCCTCTCCCCATTTGGATCAGTAAATCTGTCCTTAATCTCTCTGGTTTTCCGGCCAGACAAGGAAGAATATCAAACAATGGTGAGAAGAAAGCGATAAGGCACCGTTGAGCGATTTAAGAGAAGCCTCATTTCCTGGTTATGTGAATGTTTGATATTTATGTGGAAAATTATATTAAATATAGAAATGAGTACTACAGTTTAACTTCCCTTTAATTGTATTGCATGTTTGAAAGCCTTGTGCTGTGTTAAAGAATCACTAAATTACAATAAAATTTTATTTGATCGTTTGAAGGAAATAGATAATTTTTTGTGACTTCTGTTAGCGCAGAATAGAATAAATAAATACACATAAACTAATACAGATGTTAATGCGTATAGTTTAACTCTCATATAAATTAATGAGAGGTGTTTGTTGACAAATTTAATTAGAAGAAGGGTAGGACTTATTGGACATACACCGCGGCATAAAGGACTACTAAAATTGCTGATGGAAGGAAGGATAGAAGGTATAGGATATAAGGTAAACCAAGGCTGCAGTAGCCTATATAAAGCAAATTATAGATGATGTAAATTGTAGAACTTAGGAGGAAATGAACAGGAAAGCACAAGATCTATCACAATAGAAGACTGCTGCAAACCAATGGAATGAGATATAAGAGGATTGAAGATATAAGAAGAAGAGAAACTAATACAATGAAAGATTACCTTGGAAAATACTCGTGTGCAAACTGGGTGGTCTCAGAATGTTGGAAAACCCGTTGTGTGCTGTAACAGACAATGTATATAATGAACATAATGTTGAAGGAAAAGCCAATGTTTAATTGTTGTGGTCTGGTTGTTGTATAGAGTAACGATGAAGCCACGTGGCCACTTAAGACAAGTTGCTGGAGAACGCTAATGGATGGCGTACTTACACCTAATTAACATAACGCCATAGCGCTCTTTCCGTCACCAAAATATTGTTAATTCAAAAATGGGATGTATAATATTAAGTACACCATACTTTGTACTTATTAAGTCAATTAATTCCTCATATCTGGAGTGACACTTTCTTATAAGTAAACAAAATTTTTATTAGTTTACAAAGATAATTACAAAATCTGCTGCCACAAAACGGTGACAACAATTTAACGACGTCCAGGCGCTGAGCTGTTAGCTTTGGTATAAAACTAGTACACTGTCCTAGCAAAAACAATTTTTAACGTATGCTTCTATTTTCTTTGCCTTCTTTACTTAAATGGCTACTCACGCCTTGTTAAACTTAATGCATCTGCTAATTGTTCTATCATAATCCCTTTTCTCTCTTTTTTTTTGCTGTAATCTTTTTCTACATTTTTCTTACGTTAAAAGTATGTCTTTATAAGTACACCAACAAGTAAAGAAAATACGTTTCTGACTCACGAATTTATTACTTTATGTAAATAAAATATCACATACATTTTACTTCCATATTCCTTAAGGAATGGAAGTATGGTGATGGCAAAAAAAATCGTGTTCGAGATTATTGCAGATTCTGATTCTACTACACTCAAAACATGAAAAAAAGTCGTTTTCCGAAAAGTGTCTGTGTGTCTGTGTGTCTGTGTGTCTGTCTGTCTGTCTGTCTGTCTGTCTGTCTGTAGATTTTTTTTCTATGGCAAACGATAACTGCCGCAAATTCAAACAGAATCAAATAATTTTTTGCATACAGCCCGGTTTTGCAGAGTTCTCGCGACCTATTGTTTTTGGTGAAGATCGGTTGAGGGAAAGTGGTAGTTTACCTGCAACGGTTTTTTTTTAGCAAGGGAAATTTTGTTTGTTTGGCAAACGATAACAGCCGCAAATTCAAACAGAATCAAATAATGTTTCGCATACAGCCCTGAATTGTAGAGTTCTCAAGACCTATTGTTTTTGGTGAAGATCGGTTAAGGGAAAGGGGTAGTTTACCTGTAACGTTTTATGTTTTAACAAGGGTATTTCCTATGGCAAACGATAACAGCCGCAAATTCAAACAGAATGAAAAGATTATTTGCATACAGCCCTAAATTGTAGAGTTCTCAATACCTTTTGTTTTTGGTGAAGATCGGTTAAGGGAAAGGGGTAGTTTACCTACAACGTTTTTTTAACAAGGGTATTTTCTATGGCAAACGATAACAGCGGCAAATTCAAACAGAATCAAATAATTTTCTGCATACAGCCCTGATTTGTGGAGTACTCAAGACATATTGTTTTTGGTGAAGATCGGTTGAGGGGAAGGGGTAGTTTACCAGCAACGTTTTTTATCATGAGTATTTTCTATGGCAAACGACAACTGCCGCAAATTCAAACAGAATCAAATAATGTTTTGCATACAGCCCTGATTTGTAGAGTACTCGCGACCTATTGTTTTTGGTGAAGATCGGTTGAGGGGAAGGGGTAGTTTACCTGCAACGGTTTTTTTTATCAAGGGAAATTTTTTTTTTTTTGGCAAACGATAACAGCCGCAAATTCAAACAGAATCAAATAATGTTTCGCATACAGCCCTGAATTGTAGATTTCTCAAGACCTATTGTTTTTGGTGAAGATCGGTTGAGGGAAAGGGGTAGTTTACCTGCAACGTTTTTTTAACAAGGGTATTTTATATGGCAAACGATAACAGCCGCAAATTCAAACAGAATCAAATAATGTTTTGCATACAGTCCTGGTTTGTAGAGTACTCAAGACCTGTTGTTTTTGGTGAAGATCGGTTAAGGGGAAGGGGTAGTTTACCTGCAACCTTTTACGTTTTATTTTCTATGGCAAACGATAACAGCCGCAAATTCAAACAGAATCAAATAATGTTTTGCATACAGCCCTGATTTGTAGAGTACTCAAGACCTATTGTTTTTGGTGAAGATCGGTTAAGGGGAAGGGGTAGTTTACCTGCAACGTTTTTTTATCAAGCGTATTTTCTATGGCAAACGATAACAGCCGCAAATTCAAACAGAATCAAATAATTTTTTGCATACGTCCCTGAATTGTAGAGGTCTCAATGACTTTCGATTTTGGTGAAGATCGGTTAAGGGGAAGGGGTAGTTTACCTGCAACCTTTTACGTTTTAACAAGAGTAAAGTACTTGAAAATTTATTTAAACTTTTTGAAACAATGGTAATTGTTAAAAATAAAATAATTTTGTTGCCAGGCAATAAAATTATAATTTTTGCATTTTAATGTAATATAATATTTTTCATTTAATACAGCAATAAAAAGGCAGGTAAGACACAGCCTGGCTGTTTGGCTGAAAATGATTTTAAATATAAATCTTAGAATATGGAAGTCATGTATGGTTCTCCATACCGATATTTTGTTTTATGTATTTCTGTAAACTCTATTCTGGCGTTTCACAAAACAATTGGCACTGGCAATACGTAGTCTTTTGTGAATGATAACTAAATATATTCGGCGTGTCAGGTATTAATTCCATAGATAACTAAATACTATGTTCACAGGTGTTCATGATTAAATATCGGAGCGGTATTCAATAAGTACCACTGTATTTCGCAGCATGTCTCGTGTTTACAAGATCTTATCCACACAATAATGTATGTGTAACCTTCATTCTGTATTTATTTTGAATCCGAATTATTAAAATGAATTTCAAGAAGTTTAAATTGAAAAATTTTTATAGTACGTGTTTCGGTAAATTCTGTGAGCATACATTCGTGCGCAGGCACGCGCGCGTGTGTGTAGGTTTTACTTACTAACGTATATCGACATGTTAAAATGTATTCATTAAAACAAACTAATTACTATTGAATTAAATTGAAAATATTGCCATATAGGATAATGAAACCTAGATGTTAAAAATTAAACTAATAAACAGATATTATTAAAAAGTAAACTGCTCGATAAACGTATTAAGTAACAAAGGTAAAGAAAACACCAAGCAGCCAACATTATAAATGCCCTGACGTTTAGTTATATGACAAGTATTTGTCATAATGATATTTAGTAAGATTCTAAAGATACCCCACTAACACATTTCCATCAGACGAGAAATGCTTCCTAACTTAGAAACATAGATAGCATAATTTGCTGCAACGTGGAAATTGATAAAGGAAAATTCATAACGTAAAGATAAATATATTTATACGTTCGTGGATGATAACAAAATATTACCACGATGAGCCGCCTACTCTCCGTGATAAAATAAATCAACGTACAACAGTAATTCCCCCGTGTTCCGTTTGGTATTAGGTGGGAGTTTTATCATAACATTACCTTAGCTAAGCGGGTTATTCTTCTTTAATCTTCTTTAATCTATCCGCCGTCAAGTAAAATATAAAATTTCATGTAACAGAATACGGTGTTGAAATATAACAAATAAAAACTGAATTTCCTAAAACATATTATAAAACAAAAATAATTTGTAACTGTTGGTTAAAAACAATTTCAAAACAGGCAGATTACAATGGACAAACAATAGACAAACAACCATAAATTTGAAGTATTTGCTTTTGGCCGCATTGACAAGGACAGATCTCTCATAAAGAACGAAACCAAAAGATTGTAACAAAATGGAGCCGCCATATAGCAGACCACGAAAATGAGCTATGAGAGCAGGTATATAAAAACGGCCGCGACGCGAGAAGACTCCGCAAAATTTTCCCTCATGATTTGCTAGATCCTTAAAAACACTCTTCTATATAGAGAAACATAAGTAGATGTCTCCCGCACAAACATAACTCATTTATCTGATAAACGTAATACTCTGTTGTAGATTGTAAGATTATAAATTGTTAATTGTTAAAAAAACGAGCACCAAAACGAGATAAGATAAAACGTTCCGTAAGGTGACCTGTAAAAAGAAAACGAAATTTTAAAGAATATAGTACTGTAAGTGGGAAAATAATAGTGGTGGCACAGGTTAGAGAACTATAGTTCACAGTGGCGTAGCCAGTTCTTAAAATAGTAAAACGTCGAAGACCCTTAATTTCGATAACTCGATAACACAAAAGAAACATATTGTAGTCACAATTTATTTTATTTTATAGTCTAATTTCTTGTTAGAAAGCATAATCTTTGATTAGCTTAACTATTTAATGATTACTACGCTCTAATATTATAAATTATTTGTCAAAACAAGTCTCCCAATAGTTTCACTAAAATAATTCAGGTCTGAAAATCGATTGCTAGAGACATCGATCTATGATACTTGGGTGTTAGCCAATAAGTTATTGCCGGGTGTTTTTGTAACGTTCAGTCAGAGAATAAAACCATTTATACGATCGTTGGATGTGGTGTGTTTATCAGTCACTTTTAACTGCTGCCACTGTAAACTTATATTCCAGTGAACTGTGAACTATACCTTAACTGCGAACCTTACTTTACCTTATATACATAGAATGTGAACTTGAAACTATACAATTTATAATTAAATTCTGTTATTGTATCAGGTTTGTGGCGTGTTACACGTGAGCTATAAAAATAAGAAAATATAAGAGAGTGCCTAATGGATGGAAATCAAATTCTATAGGATGTGAATTGTTAACACAAAGTCAACGATATCACTTTCTCACGTGTTTTAATTCGATTTTAGTAACCATTGCAGTAGAGTCGGTAGGATTTCTTAGAGGGGGGGGAGGGAAGCCTAGATTATAAGGTTATACGCCTAGATTTTTCGACGCTTGCGTGTTGTTCTTGAAAACGTGGGAAAATGGCTTTGGCGGCAGCAGAATTTCGTCAGTTATAGGTTTCTGTATACACTACACTACGTCCTGTAGTAATATAACTGCATCCCTGTAAGTTTTGGTATGACTTATTCGCGAGCTTTGCAATAAGTGGTTGATGACCCACAGCAACTTCTCGTACTGCGCATTCGTTTACACGCCGAAATAATACATTGAATGAGATAATAAATAGTGAGGTGGCTTGATACCGAAATTGGTTTGACGGTGTTAAAAACTGATGAGAATGAGTTACTGGTATTAATCAGTTATGTATGGTTGGGGAAAACTCGTTCTCTCTGAATAGCATGTGAGAGACATGTAGCGGGAATAGTACTGGCCTTCGACCCCGTGTAAATAGTAACTAATCTGACACTAAAGACATACTAAAGAAGGAGAATTGATGTATTACGAATGTTGGTCTGATAAATGATGTATAAGACTAGTGATTTACTTGATTTCTCTGGTGTTTAGTATACCATAGCACTAAAGATTGCCATGGATGTAACAATAAGTACTCTTACATTTCTAGTACTGAGAGACAGTGCATTCTATATGATAACCGTAGTGTATTAATATGATATTTCAATATAAATTTAAACTTTATATAAGTGCAATGTGAATTTGTTTGTGGTAATTAATTTTCTCATGCTATAAAAATCAGTTGCAAGTAATTAAACGAACAAGTCTTACCGTCATGTTTGTGCACTCACGATAATTGTGTGCATTCATCTGAATGAAACGTTTGAAAAGATATTAACTGAAATTGTTTTTGTCATTAATTAACGAACGATAAACATACACTGCAATTTGTACGGTCCCACAACAAAGTGTGCCTAATGATACTAATAAAAGATGAACTAATTTCTGACTATTATAAAATCACAAAACTACGTACCAATTAATTACCGCTATGTTTGATGAAAATCGTTGAATTGTTCAATTATTACTTCATCAAAAACATTTTGCAATTATTTCTTTATCAAAAACATTTATTGCTTTATAAGCACTCATGTGCGGCGAGTTACACATTTGATAATTGTGTAACCGATTTTCACTAATACTGATCATCATTTGTACGGAACACCGTATTAATATTTATTAAGAGTAATTTTTTCATAATTTAGTGAATTACAGCAATACTTTCTTCCATGTTTCATATAACGTTAAATCAAATGCTCTACACTTATGAATAATTTATTATCAATTATTTTTCATTTCGTTTTTAAAATTGTGTAAAAGAAGGCTAATTTGCACGATTGAAATTGTACTTGGGAGATAAATTGGACCCCGTCATTGCCTTTATTTTGAAATGCCAATCTCGCAAATAAGTTGTTTAAAAGTGTTTTCTTTTAAGAAATTACGAATCATTTTAAACCAATTGCCAACGGTATCCTTCAAAACGACATGAACGGTGACAGGATTAAGATAGGCACCAATTTGTACTTTGAGTGAAAGACTGTTCATAGGGTCTGATGGGAAACAACTAAATTAAATACTTTTCCTACATCGCAGTCTTCTGACTATAGAGGAACATTACGCCGCAGGACGTCCTGCGATGAGATGGGTACCGGATAAAAATTAACGTCATATTTTACAGTGTAGGAAAAGACAAAAGTGAATTATAAGAAGGAAAGTAAGAAAAGAGAAGAAATAAAAAAGAAAAAGGACAAGAAGAAGAAGAAGAAGAAGAAGGAGAAGGAGAAGGAGAAGGAGAAGGAGAAGGAGAAGGAGAAGGAGAAGGAGAAGGAGGAGAAGAAGAAGAAGAAGAAGAAGAAGAAGAAGAAGAAGAAGAAGAAGAAGAAGAAGAAGAAGAAGACCATCTTCAACAACAACAACAACAATTAAACACAGACATCTAGCTATCGCGTGTCAGATGCACGTCAAGGTTTTAATAAATTTTGTAGCAGGGGAAATAAGTTTAAATTGTTTTAGACATACAAAAATCAATAGGATAAGCTGACAACTTCTGAGTAAAAGAACACATTAAAAGAGAGAACAAGAATAACACAAGCAGAATAGCCAATTTTAGCACTCGCACAAAATATAACTGAATACAAAAGGTTATAATTTTAAGTCAACGATAAAGGAGTTTCATGAATTTTTGCTTAGGATTAATCACGTTAATAGCATTTTTAATTTGTTTTTATCTCGTTTGACTGGTTACAATAGCGTTCGGTTTGACTATTTTCATAGCTCAAAGGAAGGTTAACTGTTTCCTTTAATATCATAGAGGCCGTAGCCTATCTAACCTAATTTCCTCTCCCAGATAGAGGCAGGACGATGTAATTTGAACACTAGGGTCTCGATGCGCAGTAGACAAACACCTCGTTGCGAAACTAACAAAATTTTCATTCACTTCGCGCATGCGCAGAACAGTTTTGTGCAGTGTTTCATTGCGTGAACATCGGCTGCAATAAGACTGGCGAGAACAACGGAAGCATGTGTGTGAAGAGAGGGGAATAATATGGAATTAAGACAGTAAACGTTATAGCGTTGTCTACCCTCTCTTCTCTCTTGATAACTTAGCTACACTTGAAAGTGGGCGTAATTCTTGCATTGGGTCGGCGCAGATGACTGTTCAGGAAAGGCTGGCGGGCCTATATATATGAGGATTATTCTAAAATTATGCTCCGATATATTGATATTTACAAAAATAGTAACCCTCTACATGCGCGCTCCTGACCTGTGACCTTAAGTATACCATACGACCATACGTAAAATTGATACCAGTGAAATTAATACCATACGCTCAGTACTATAAGTACTTTTTTACAACAATAAGTCCGTAATGTTACAACAGTGGCAATCTTTAGTGTGATGGAATACTAAACACCAGAGAAAACAAGTAAATCACAAATCTTATTCAACATTTACCAAAACAACACTCATAATACATCAAACTTCCTTTTAATGTCTTTAGTTTCAGAGTAATTAGTTTTCACGTAAGGTAAAAGGCCAGTACTTTTCCGCCATATTACTCTCACAAGCTATTCAGACGTACGAGTTTTCTCCAATCCCACATAACTGGTTATAACATTACCCGCTGTATAGACAAGGAGGCCAACAGGCTGCGTGATGACGTCATCAAATGGAGGCGGTAATGTAAACTTTGTATACATACTTCATTACGCGCCTAATAAAAAAAAACCATGTTAAATATTTGACAGTTTGGTTCCAATGAAAATATTTCTTAAATTACTTCTATAATTTTCATAATAACAACAAATAAAAAGTATGTATTTAAAAACACTATTATAATATACACTTACCTTTCATATTTTTCAAGGTTTTGTTTCACATACAGGAAGATGGCATAAACGTTTAGGCCTACAAATATGTTCTAAATACACTCTTAGTACATTAATACACGTTACTGATAAACGTTTTACACATACATACATACACTTTGCACTGTCTCTTGCTGTATATTATAATGATGCTAGAGTACATAAATTCTTACTTTTATTTCTTCTGCCCAGATTGTCATTCCATTTGCCACAGTAATGTTTCAATAATATATTTACACTACAATTAATTAAAATATTTACAATATAGTCAACACTATGATTCTTACATCCAGAAAATTGTGTAAAAAGCCATTCTGTGTAACATACTCTACTATTAAGTTACACAAAAACATTCTTTTATTATGTACATTTAAAAAGTCATTTTCATAGTCTTGCAGAATTTTATAAAAAAATGTATGTATGTAATGTAAACTGAACAACATTATCTACTGGATATAACAAACCACTTCGATTAGGTTTTTAATAAGTGTGTGTTTATCTTCTATGAGTAATTGTTCATCAGTGAGCACTAATTTAACTTTGCAACAGTCACACTTCACTTTTTTCAAAACTGTGTAACAACAGTATCCAGCTAAGTACAGTAAGTTATTACAGGCATATCATTCTGAACCTCCTCAACATCACATTCATCAATAGTAATCTCAGGCCAAAATCAAATATTTGACTGTTCTTCCTGTTCTAAATCTGAATCCTCATGAAATGACATTACTTGCACAATACCAAAATTTTTTGATTTTAATGATAATAGTGACTGAATTCTAATTTTTTTTTCTGATTCATAGAGTTGACGAATAGAAATGTTATACTGTCCACCTGCAAGCTGTCTGTATTTTCCAAATCTGTGTTCGAGTAAATCTGTTTGGAACTTCCATATACTTAATACATATTTCATTTTAAGTTCTTCGAAACAAAATTTGGTTACTTCAATCCATAAATTGTGTGACTTAAGGCAGCATGTGTCTGAGATGTCAATCTGTGAGAAAAATTTCCTAATTTCCAAACGTCAAGTCAATTCAACATCTTATCCAAAAACTCTAATTTAGGATCTGATGAATTTGTTGCTACAACAGGCTCTTGATATACATCCTTTAAATGTTGCCCCCTTGTGAGGAGTTTTTACATTTACAATTTTCCACAATGTAAGAATAATATTCATAAAGTCTGCAGTATCCTTAGAGTTATTAATGCTGCTACCAAAGTGCAGTAATGCTTGCATAAAATAAGGATTAAATATTTTTAATGCTAATTTCACATTTTGTCTTTCAAGGACTGATGGAAAGAGAGCTTTTAAATTTAAAGAATATCCATATTTCAACCACTTATCGTTCTCAAGTTTATGCAGACGTTTTAAGGCTTGGAAAGTAGCAAGTTTTTCAGTTCCAGTTTTAAAGTCTGGAAAGGTGTCTTACAATATGGCTTAGAATTCAACCAGTTATTTCTAATACATTTCAAGAGATGCACAGAATCAAATAAATGAAACAATGGTCTCTTGTTATCAACAGGATGACGATAAACTATGCTTAACTTTTTCTCTTTTGAAAAATTGTTTATTGCTTTACTGTTTATTGCATTGTTGTAACTCACTACACAAAAAACTTTATACCCTATTTCCTCTAAATTAATTATTAGATCTTTTATAAATATATACAACATGTTATGATCAAGTCTTGATGTAGGACATATGTTTATTACCTCTTTAAAATCTGATAAAATACTGCTTATAATAAATACATAAGCAGAAGTGGCCAAAGATTTATTATTGCAAGCAGTTCCTACAATATTTCCTCCTTTGCATTATAAATATGGGAGAATGTGTCTTTCATCTATTAATAAAACAACAAACTTTTCATGCTCACTTATGTATTTATATATGTTTCTACCATATGTGAAAAGTGACTTCTTATCTTCAGACGTAGGGTCATTTAATAATTTATTACAGACGGTTTTAATGCTCTCTGGATGTGGTAATATAAGACAGTTTGAATGTCGTAAGAAGCTGAATGCATGAGGACTAATTGTGTAGAGGATGGAGGCTATAATCATTGTGTTTGCAGAATACCTGTATCTTTCTTTACGTAAAGTATGCAATTTCAGCTGCTCAAAAATATAATTTATACCATCTTTTATAAGACTCTCTAGAATACTTAAGATGTGTTGAAGTGTCTGTTTTATCCTGTTTCAAAACTTTCTTTTTGTCCAAATTTTCAGATGTACTATTACCATTAGGTAAAGTGTAAGGATATTCAAGTGTGTAAGTATCTATTGTTTTCATTAAATCTTTCAGCTCATTCAAATTATTTATTGTGAATGTAGTTTTAATTTTGTTACATAATATAGGAATGTCATTACCATGAAGAAACGTCTCTTGTTTTAGATCATTATTCATAACTATAGAATAAGATATAACTGGCCCTGGATGGTATTTTATTTTCAGTAATAAAACTTTATCTTTATCAATCACTTTAAACCAACCTTCTGGTAAATCTAATGAATTAAATGTAGTTTGAATCTCATTAAAATTTGTGCAGCATGTTGCTTTCTGATATGCTAAATATTCTTGCTTACTGAGTCTAAGTACTTCATGTAATTGTTGTTGTTCAATTAGTTCTAATTACTTTTACGAACAGTAATAATTGAATAATAATCAGGACAGTTAGGGAAAACATTTGGAAGTGCATCTGGTTTAAGCCTAGGAAACTTTAAAGGTGCACTTATAATTTGTCCTGTCTTTGGAGCTTGATGACTTATATTCCAGGCTGTGTGATCTTTATGAAAGTGTGACTCACATAACTTTTTGTATTTAGTTGGTGTAAAATCAACTCTGGGTATAGCAGCAATCCATTTTCTGCGAAGGTCTCCGTCTAATGGAAAACTAAATACATGTACCTTATATCCACTAGTATAATTCCCCTTGCAGCCTGGCACACAACACTTGTTAGGCATATTTTCACAATAATTAACGCTTAAACAACACCGTAGATACATAGCTTGGCACACACCACTTGTTAGGAATATTTTCACAATACTTAACACTTAAAACAATACTGTAGCTATGTGTCTAGATATTTTAGTTGTCACCAGAAACCTTGAACGCAACCAATAAACCAAATTATTAATATTTCAATTAGTTTAAAACGTAAAAATTACACTGTACATGTATAAGAACAACTAACTGTCTAAAGAAAAGTAAAGAAACAATTAACACTCAGATAAGTTTATATTCAAACTCAGAACTATTAACCAGCCATCAACAAACAATAATCGCTGTTAAACACACAAAAATAAACCGAATAGAAAAAATAAACTCACCTGGAAACATAACCTATTCTAACCACGCTACCGGCTTTCACTAAAACATTAAACAACATGGCCGAGTCACAGGGTACGGAGGCCGATCCACAGCAGTCTTGAAGTGACGTCAGACCTTCCGTGACGTCACAGCCATGAGGCTTCCTTGAAGATCTCGACGGTAACGGTTATAACAAGTAACGCATTCTCATCCGCTTTATAATACTCCCATAATCAAATTTGGTACCAAGGAATCTAACAACATACTATCTTATTCAATATGTTTAAGTATAGTTTAATTAAGTAGTAATTTTTTAATTAATAGAGTTTAGACTTACGCTCAAGAAGCCAGGACATCTGCCAGAAGTTAAGATGTAACTGCCTTTGTTTGATTTGGATATGCTTCTGCCAGGTAATCCGCTGATAAAGGTAAAATCGAAGGTACTTAGTTTCAGTTTTTACTGCTACAGGTGTGTTAATAATTGTGAAAAGTAGATAGAAGTCATGGCGAGTAGTAAATGTGATCTGTGCAGATATAGTTTCGTTGATTTTTGTTCGCCACTTCTTGTACAGTTTTCTGAATTGACTTAGATGTACTTGTAGGTTTTCAGAAGTCAATTGTAAATTTTCGTTAACAGAAAACACTGCAACATTGTCGGCGAAAAATGTAAAGGTGGTAGCGTTTTTTTCAGGTAAGTTAAGTCAGCTCACATGTTAACATTGCATTTTTAATACAGCATTCACGCGTAAATGTGTTTTCAAATGTAATGAAGGCTATGTTTTCTAAAGTTTGAGCACAAAACATACCAGCTCAAAGACACATGTTCCACACATAAACAATATGTGTGGATGAGTCTATGCAACGGCTTTCAACACTTCTGGTGGCATTGTACTCATATAGAGTTTCTAATGACGATAATAAATTGTATCGCAAAATGGACCACAAAATGTTTTAACATTTATAGTGGGCAGTGACTGAATCTCACAAAAGCTTTCTTGACTAGAAATTCTCAGTGAATTGAATTTAATTAAATTATTTATTTCAAGCGGGTCGAGGGAATTTGGAGAGGTAATACTTTTGTATCGGGGTGACTGGGCAGTCGTCCCAGGGTTGGATGATGTGTTGTTAGCTTCCAAAGGAGCCATTAGCGTTTTCAGCCAAGACCGTACTGCCCAGTCGTCCTCACAAATTCCCAGGGTTGTATGATGTGTTGTTACCTCTCAAAGGAGCCATTAGCGTTTTCAGCCAAGACCGTACTGTGTGGTGAAGTGCCATATCCTACAAGAGGTTGATGCAAAACAGTACGCATCTAGACTGGAAGATCGATAAATGTTCCTGATGGAGGCAGCAGGAGTCGTCAGCACCAAGTTCCGGCGAAAGGAAAATGATCCTGGAAAATGACTTATCTTTGGAGTATTACAGGCGGGAATGTAACTGGATTTAGTCTCGGTTGTAATACTGCGTCCTATTGTTATAGGATTATATTGTGCTGCTGAATTGCAGTTGTATGTTGTAGCATCAAAGGCTAGGGAAAGACAACCCTGAGTAAACACTACCAGAAGTCATGGCCCCAGGGGGGAGACCCTTCCTCACAAGACTTACCTGGTAAACTATAATAGGGAAATTAATTTAATTTAGTGGAAACTTCCAAAGGATACAGTCGGACAGAGACAACGGTAGAAAGAACACTTACAAAGAATACGAAAAGTCTAGAAAAAGTCTGTAAGTACACCTGTAATACACAGGTGTGTGGGTAGACCCAGGAAAAGATGGCTGGAGGATTTTTGAAGGCGGAACAGGCAGCACCTTGCCTATACCGTGTTGTGAAGATGATGATGATGATGATGATGATGATGATGATGATTATGATGCTTATTTATGGCCCAGATTGTGTTTAAATCTACTATTTATATAATTTAAATCATGATGAGAGTTGATTTATAATTTTTTTCAATTAAAATAAGGCGTGTAAGTTATATGATGCGCAAAACATGGACTCTCATGTACAAATGCCAACCTCACCTTCTCGAAATACAGCCTCAGTTGTATGGTGCACCCTGTTTTAACTGACGAGGAAATGGCGACCGAGTGACTACCGGAATAAGTAGTCTCCCACTTGCTAGTCAGCAGCTTCGGGTGGATGAACTGGCAAGTGGTAGGGCACCTCATTGTCCTGGGGTTGAGAAATCGGCTACTAGTCAACGGGTTACTACCCGGCTACTATCGGCTACTACTAGTTAAAATAGTTACTAGTCAACGGGATTGCGATGTAGAATGCAACGAGAAACCACTATATTTAAAATCGTTTTGACATCTCTAGTAATATCATCATGGCTACGTTGAGGTTAAAATAGTCTTTATGATATCCAACATCCGAAACGGATAGAAACTATCAGAAGAAGAAGAAAATATAATTAAAAATAGTGATTAAAACAGTGAAAGAATATTTGTTGTTAATTAAAACTAAAGCAAAAGAAAACAATTACATACAGTTTCCTCAGTTTTTGGTAACACCGGTATATTAAAACATTTCACTAATTATTAATTGTTAATTAAACTGTGTAATAACATTACATTCTTAAACTCTTTCGGATTTACATTATTTAGGACTACATTATGTTATTTATTACTGAAGTGACTGTAGCATATTTTAAGGTAAATACATGTTTTAAATACATGTAGACGCAATGTTTGCAAACATTGTATAGAGCTACGTGCTAACAATTAGAGACAAAGCATACTCGTATGATACGCGAGGCAACAGGGCAAGTCGTTAAAGAAAGTTTACGACCGCGCTATTAACGTGAGAAACTAGTAAACCATACCGTAGACAATTTGCGTTAGGTATGTATTCAGTGTCTACTTTATTACCATGTATGATAACGCTGCTCCTCTTTTATGTTCCGTGCCTTTGAGTCGGGCATATTGTAACTGGTACTTTTCACCGTGTAAATGATACAAAACAAGTTATTAAATGATGATGTTGTCAGGGTAACACTAAAGGAAACAGCTGTTTACACTCAGGGTGTTTTGTATGGCGTAACATGATGACTCGTAAGCATCAGTACAAAGAAAATATCATCATAGTTTACTACAGGGGTTTTCAAAAAATACGGCCCGCGAAGGGCCATTGTCCGGCAGATGATGCGTGCACTTTTTAAATAGATCGTCAAAATACCTCAACTATTATAACATTTTACTAAATAACTAAACAAGAAATAAGTTCAGTAGAATGTTATAATTGTTTTTACAAGTTTAAAACATTTAGATGGTCAATGTGATTGTTCGTCTCGCTGCCTTGAATGAATCACGCTTTTCAAATATATAAAGAATAAAGAATACTCTGTCTTACAACCGAGAGAGTGTAAAAACATACTAAAGTATAAGCATAAAATACAAAAAAAAATGAATAAATAAAACTTGCCAACTGTACAGTCTACGACACACCACAAAGACTGAATATACACACAAAATTCACATGTATACGCACGCTTCAAGGTCAACTCATTCAGTTTGCAGTTTGGAGCAAGAACAGAGAACAATTTCCAGAAAACAATAATAAAACTGACTCTTAGTGAAATATCGAGAATGAGAATGTTACAGAAATTTATCTAAAACAAAAAGTAGCGTGCCGCCACTATTTTTACGTAGGGGAATTCTTGCAGGATTTCGGCAGTTTAGATAAGATGAGGAAGATTCAAAGAAAAGATATATATTCTTGTCTGCTGTTCATTTCTTTGTAATTACGAGTAGTAAAATGAAGTATGGAAACACTGACATAACAGTTATATTAGTGGACGTTTAACATTTAACACAATCGTGAAAGACTAAAGATGACAACGTTCTTAAGATTTCACGGCCGGTTTCAACATTGTTGAAATTAATTATTATTTGTGTCTGTTAAGCCGTGGTGTACAGTTATCATAATTGACAGACTTTTGCCCCCACCATCTGAGAAGTATGTGGTGGTCAACCATGCACTCTCCAAAGTTTACCATCGGGTTCGCTTTGAGGAGACCAAGATCTTGTCCTCGGAGAGTGGCTACTAGCCTCGGCTGCACATGGAGTCAGTGGAAGTCTTCAAACACGTTTCCATCGCTGCTGCTCTTGGCTGTGCGGTTGTGCATCGCAGAGACAAACCGCTTTGGAAACTGAGTTCCGAGCTACTTATAGAGCTCCTGCCTCGTGGCCCTGCCCAAGTAGGGCGTACGCTCTATGGCAGGCCGTTTCTCGACTGTTGTCCTACACATCGATGCTCGCAGTATACACCGAGGGCGTTTCCACGAATCACCTAAATATTTACGATACCTGCCCAGCCCAGCCAACAGAGGATTGTCTGGGAACCTCGCCGCACGTGCATAAAATCTGCGTACAAGCCGCCTGAAAGTGTCGTCTAAGGAGCGAACGCCAAGACCTCTCCTTAGAAGGCGAGATGAAAAGCGACGGGGGACTTTTGCCGCTAGTCGGAAACCCCTGTCGAGGACGCTCTGCAACTTCTTTTTATGCATTGCGGCGAGGTAACCCTAAACCGGGCAAGCGTAAGTAATGACCGGCAGCAAATACGCGCCGACGATCATCTTGCCCAATTTCCTGGTCATGGCTGAGCTGATCAGGAGTGGAAACAGTAAGCTCAGACGAGGGGATGCTCGCTTATGAACTGTCTGAACGTGGGTACCCCAGGTGAGCCAACGGTCAAGGTGTACTCCGAGGTACTTGACCTCGTTGTACCAGCGCAAGTACGTCCTGCCGATGGGTAACTGCCTAACAGGGTGCTTCCGTAGCTTTGAGAATTCGACGGCTACACTCTTGGTCGCGTTGAGAGACACCCTCCAGTTATCAGTCCGTTATCAGTTATCCCCGAGCCAGTCGAGCTAGCGCTGCAGTCGTAAGGCAGCTCTTTCCACATGACGATAGGCCGTAAATACGGCCGTGTCGTCCGCAAAGATGGTCACCTGGACTCCAGGCTGTCTCGGCACGTCGTTGACGTAGACTGAGAACAGAAGGGGGCCAAGAACACTATCTTGAGGGACACCGGCTGTGATTCGTCTCTCGGAAGAGACTGAATCGCCAACTCTCACGCAGAAGGTCCTCTCCGTCAGAAAGCTAGCAATTAGATAAAGGTAGCAGTCTGGAAGCTGGACTTCCCTAACCTTGAATAATAGGCCATCATGCCATATGCTGTCGAAGGCTTTTCAACATCTAAGAAACAGCCAACGGTCCGTTCTCTCCGACACCCGGCGTCCGTGATGTATTCCACTATTCTCATTAGTTGATGAGTGGTTGAATGCCCCACACGGAAGCCGAACTGTTCGGGGACCAGCACGTCAAAGTTAATTAGATGTTCTCGTACACGACGCTGCACGAGTCGCTGAAAAACCTTGGACATAGCGGGCAGTAGGCTGATGGGCCGGAGTTGTCGGGTCGGGAAGCATCCTTTCCCTGCTTCGGGATCACGATGACCGTCGGCTCTCGCCATTTCTTGGGAAAGTAGGCCTGTCTGAGACACGCGTTGAACAAGTCAGTCAAGAGCTGGACTCCAGGCTCCGGGAGAAGAGGTAGAGCGGTGTTCGTGACACCGTCCGGTCTGGAGCTTTTCTTGGATGAAGTTCAGCGAGCCGATCTGAGACCTCTTCCAAAGTAATAGATTCGGGATCTGCCGTGATCAGAAAAGATAGAAAGTCTTTCACTTCCATCTCGACTTGTTCGTCGAAGTCCCAGTCCATTGGCAGGTTGATGGAGGCGAACTGTCGCTCGAAACACTCACCCAAGTACTCGGCCTTCTCCTCCGGGTGACCCAGGAGAACGGACCAACGGTCCAACGATGGCGAGGAGTGGAGGTCGTCGCCTCCGTCACGTCATCGCGTAAGGTATTCTGTACGGGTACTTTGCGGATCCGCATTCCCCGTTCGGGCTACAGCGAGTTCCCAAAAGCTACGTCCGAACGCTTTCAGAATGCCACGCAGTCGTTCAGTGAGACGATTGTATGCTGCCTTATCGGCCGGATTACTGGTCATTTGCCAACGTTTCCGGAAGTAATTCCTCTCGCGAGCGAGAAGAGAGACTTCCTCAGGGGTGCGTTGGTAGTCGGGCATGAAAACGGCTCGCATGCGTGAAGACACGTCTCCCGCTGAGGTGATTGCCTCTTCGATTCCCGCTACTGCTTCGTCTAGGAGGCGGACGGAATCGAGTAAGCCCGCTGGCGGCAGTCTACGGCACAGAGCCGGGCCGTATGGTCCCAATCGATTACCTTCTTCCCGTCGCGTGCTGGGTAGCGACGTGGACCAAGATGTGGTTGTGGTCGGATGTCAGCTCCGTAAGCGAGAATACCTCGACCGGACAGACAACTCCTTGGGTAACCGAGACATACAGAACATCGGGAGCCGCGGTAGGCCGTGTCGGAAAGGACGTGGGTTGTGCTGGACCAAACTCCATCACCCAGCGCGATTCAACATATCTGAGCAGTCGCTTCCCGTTCGGACTAGTCAATCGACTATTCCAAACGCGATTCTTGCAGTTCAGATCGAAGCCCAAAATTACCCTTCGGTGAGAATCGAAGATGAAGTCCAGGTCGCCGACAAGGAGTTCAGCGCGAGGAGGCTTGTATGTTGAAACCACGAGGACACCGGCAAGAGCTCCGTGGACCTCAATGGCGGTGGCCTCTAGGTTAGTGCACTGCGGCAAAACGACACGATAATGGCCTATAGAGGTCCTCACCGCGATCGTCGTGCCGCCTCCTTGTCGGCCAACTCGGTCATCCCGATAGACCACGTAATTCGGTAATCGAAACCGGTTCCCCGGGGTCAGGTGGGTCTCTGAGAAGAGACGTACTTCGGGTTTGAACCGAGACAGGAATTCCAGAAGGTTGGAATGCTTGGAACCGATGGAGATAGCATTCCAGCTACGAGCTAGAGGTCTCGTTTAAGGGCTCGGTTCACAGAAGACCTATGACAGTGCAAGCTTCCACCAAGAGCATGAACATCTCGGTTGGGTCAGCTGTTTCCAGGCGGTCACGAATGGACCTGAAGGTGGATGCGACTTTCTTGAGGTCGTAGCCTGACAGAAAGTCGCGGACGAACTGTGCTTCATCGGAATTGACGGACTGGGCGGTAGTCTGGAAACTGTGGCCGCATAAGTGCGACCAGGTTTAACTGCAGATCGGGTCGTAGTTGCTACAGGACCACGGGCAGTCGAAGTTGAAGTTTCGGCAGGAAAAGTACGATGCTGCGCTTCGTCGGACTTATACCGGGAAGCAGGACTTTTTTTGGGCTGTGGGCAGGCAGGAGCTCGGGTCCGAGCATCCGGTGTGGTTATTCTTTTGATTTTTGGCTTAGTTTTGCCTGCTCGCGGATAACGCGGAGGTGGCAGTGGTGGCGAGGCTGCCTCTGATTCAGAGGCGGGAGTTGGTGGTTCCACGGTGGTGGAAGGTTGATTCTCCGGCTCCATGACCGAGATAGTGTCTTTGCTGCGGAAGGCGACGCGGATCGTTTCTGTGCCTTCGTTGGGGCTGGAGGTGGAGCCAAAGAGGGCTCGCGCCGTGCCGGTGATGCCTGAGGAGTCGGCTTAGCCTGTATTTTAGGCTTTTTCTGTGCTGGGGGCTGGGCTACTGACTGCCACGGCTTTGGGACAGGCCCCTGCGGTTTTGGCCTAAGGAGCTCCGCCTTATACTCCGGGCAGTTGCTGTAGTTCGCTCCACGGCCTTGGCCGCAATTTATGCAGCGGTATTGACTTTTGTCTGTCAGAGTGCAGGACTGCGAAGAATGTCCAAGAGAACATCGAAGGCAGGCCGGAGCCCCTGGATTCCACCCTAACGCGGAAGCCAAACAGCCGCGTCAGGTAGAAGATCGTATCTGCTGCCTCGCCATTCTCGAGGTGAAGACGGACAGTAGGGAGCGGTACCCGGGTTTGTGAGTTGGTAAACAGGCGGAAAATTGCTTGCACCGCGTAAACCAGGAATCGGAGTTCCATAAGGATCTCCTGGGGATCGGTATGCGCGTCGAGCCCACGCAGAATCACAGACAAGGGCTTGACGCGACGAGGAGAAAATGTGTGATATTCCAGGTTGTTAGTCTGCAAGAAGGCCTCGACCATGCGATGGTCCTCGAGCCGTCGGACGACAACCTTTACCCCTACCGCCGCCAAGCAGCTTAAGGTCCAGCTTGTCGGCCGACAGTCCGTGGGCCCCGATAAGCCGCCAGTATAAGGCGGCGACATTGGTCACTGCATGAGAAAACAGGGGCGGCGTGCGACCAACAGCAGAGGGAGCCTGAAGTAGTCGGCACCGCGGCCTGTTGGCCCTGAGAAGGACCGATGTCCATGGCCAAGGTCCGGGAGGAAGCGGATTCGGAGGATAGGTTCTCCTAGGCTTCTTATCCGGGTGTCTACGTGGACCAACGTTCACGTATTCGTCCGGCTCTTCCAAAGGGAGGGGAGGTAGCGGGTTAGGAAGCTCGTCCGTCTTCATCGCTCGAGGCGATTCAGGCGAGTCACTTGCGTGGGGCAAGGCGGAAGCGAGCGACTCGACAATCGTGCCGTAGTGGGCATGCTGGCCGACGAGTGTGGCCGCCGGGCAGAGACTGCAAGGCAGTCTCCGCCAGACGCCACCGATCTCGGATCCGGCCGAAGCCGAGTGAGCCACCCGGCTACCCTGCCCACAGCGATAAAGGAGGAGCTGGGCTAACGACCAGCTTCGTTGAATACCAGTCCTTATTTAGACTGGCGTCCACAGGTCCCTTTACCCCGGTGGTGTTTCAAGCGGTGCTTACCACTGGTGGGGACCCGCAAGGATCAGCCGGGGCAGCACTACCTAACAGCCGCGAGCAAGTTAGGGAAAATCACTGATATACGGGCACTCACCAATATCCCAAAACAGTCCTCTTCTTTCCCTGGCCTGTGAGATGTTTGCCGGCGTCAGGTGGCTCTAAAAAGGTCTTCCTGCCAGCTGCATCTTCTACCAGCTACTTCGTTCACCAGCAGCAACTGGCTCCTGTAGTCTTCTCTGCAAACGAAGAACGTTGTCCTCTCCAAGAGAGGCGGGCGACAGCAGCAAGCAGTGGTGTTGCAACCAAGCTTCAAAGCTGTATAGCGTCCAAAAGGTGCGTCCTGTTCGTTCCACAGCTGGAAGAAGGAGATCTTGAAGCTGAGGGAAAAGTCGTCTCACTGTTTCTGTCGAGAAGAAACGAATGGAAGAAAGTCTATTAATGAATATGGTCCGGCATGCTGTGTTCCCAAGCCAATCAGATAGTACTTGATGCTGATTGTTTGACGCGGCTTTCCAGCTTAGATCGTGATGGCACAAAAGTTTATAAAAGTGGGCCTTCTCAGACAAAATACATAGGAGCGTGGAGTCTACCTAGAGCATTTGCCCGGGTAGGCTGTGTCTGTTTTTGCTCTGCAGAATTTTCTTAATTTCTGCGGAAATATTGAGTTTTCAACATTTTTACTATCATCATCGTATTCAGCATCATCAACACTACAAGCATCACCATCAGTTCAGTGCAAATCAGTTTTATTTAATCTGTGCAGGAGTGTTTTTGTTTCCGTGTGCTGTGCGGTCTGTGTTGTGCTCTATTGCTGCCTGTGAATAGTTCAGTGTCTGGTGATCTCTCAATCCTAGCCTAGCGTAGACGTTTCATTTCGGCTTGTCCGAAATGGCGTCGAATACGCTCCCAAATCCTCTGCCGGCGCCGCTTGTCTCCTTAATGGAAACGTGCTCACCCGGCTTCCGTTCAACTCCACTTCCTCACGACAGTGAAAGTGATTGCGAAAGTGATAATAGTGGAGTGGAAATGTGCAGTGTTGGGTCGGGGGACGGACAGTTTTCGCTTGTGCAAGGCAAATCTGTCAAGCGCAAGCGAAAGCTGGTCCTAACTCCGCCGCCCGCCTCAGCTGCACATTAGCCGCCTAGTCATGGTAACAGCGGCACTCAGCGCGAGCGTGAGTATTCAACTACTACCCAAACTGTGTCTTCCCCACGCATTCCACCCATTGTAATTCCTGACAACAGGAATTATACACAACTTTTGCGTTCCCTATCCCTAGCTCTCCCTTCGGACAAGGTCGAGGCGAGGTGCCAAGGCGCCTCGCTAAAGCTGGCGACCGCCACGATCCCCGACTTCCGCTCTGTTCAGTCATTCCTGACAGAGCGCAAGATCTTTTTCCCACTTTTGCCCTCCCGTCAAAGCGAGAAATCAAGGTCGTTCTGTCGGGAATACCTTCCTTCACTGATACTGATGCCATCAGGCAGGAACTTGTTGCGCTTGGCTATGGGCCGACTGCGGTAAGCGTCCTGCATGTTGGCAAAGGTGATGACCGCAGACTTGTTAACAGATTTCTGGTCAAACTTCTGAAAGTTGGCCCTTTCGAGGAGATTTATAGTCTCCAGAATCTTCTGCACCTACGTGTGCAAGTCCGAACATTTGACCCGCGGCCCGGCCCCTCGCAGTGTTTTAACTGCCAGAGGTTCGGCCACAGCAGCATCTTTTGTCATCAGCCCCCACGTTGCGTGCGTTGTGCTGAGCCTCATCGTGGCTGTGATAAGCCAAAGACGGGGTTCACAGCTAAATGCTGCAACTGTGACGGAGCCCACCCGGCTAATTACCGAGGCTGCCCTAACTTTATCGCTGCCCTGGCGCGCAGGCAGGCCGTGTGCATTCCCACCTCTCACTGGTTCATCTGCCAAGGTCCCGGCAGCAACTCCGGTTACTTCCGGTGCCGCTGTCTCGCCTGCAGTCGTCGCTTCGGCGCCGCCTGCAACGGCCTCAACCCCGGCGCCTGCTGGAGCGCCCGCACCTTCCTACGCGGCCATGGCCGCTAAATCTGTCCCGACCGGGCAAGTCCAAGCGCTCTCGTTGTCGCCGGAACTCCGCCGGCCGACCTACATCATCACAGGTTCCACCTGTACCCACTCCGCGGGCTCGACCCGCCCCCAGTCATCGTCCTCAACCTCCCAGCGAGCAGTCCGCTACTCAGTCCGACAGCCCAGCGCCATCTGCTACCCCTGTCGAGGCCAGTCAGGCTTGTCCTCCGGAGTCCCGGGAATGTTCTCGGGCCTCGTCGGATCCCCTGACTGCCTGGGCAGATAAATTTGTTGCGTCTATCAGGACTGCTCGCGACACTACCACAGTGCTTGCCCTGGTCTTCCAATCATTAGCTACCCTCTTTCCTCTACTTCCCCTGAATGGCTAATAGCCTGAGGATCGTTGCGTGGAACGCCTTCGGGCTACTCCCCAGACGATCTGAACTGATGACTTTCGTGACGGAGTATGATGTTGATATCATACTTCTTTCCGAGACTCATCTGGCTCATTACCACTCCTTTTCCCTTCCTGCCTATGCCTGTTATCGTCAGGATCGTCCCCTACGGCCTCGCTGTCCCCCCTCGAGGGGCACACCTGTTTTAGTCCACAGGCGGATATCCCACAGGCTTTTGCCTCCTCTAGATACATCTATTATTGAAGGCTGCGCGGTGGTGGTGGACGCCGGCGGATCGGAGCTGCGCGTTGTTTCTGCGTACCTCCGGCCTGGACGGCGAACTCCGCCACCGCCCGAGGAGTGGGACGCCCTCCTCGACCACCCCCTCTCAACAATTGTAGCCGGCGACTTAAACGCCAAACACCCATCATGGAACAGCCGCGTTGTCAACGCCTATGGAAATTCTCTAATCCGGTTCGTCTCTGGCGACCCGGCACTTAATGTCATAGGCCCTGAAGACCCTACCTACTACCCCTTTTACGGCCATCGGCCGGACGTTCTTGACATAGTAGTTGTCAAGAACGTTGCCCGCAACATCGAGGTCTCGTCTGTGTCGGATCTTTCGTCCGATCACAATCCCATTGTTATAACTGTTTGAGAGCTGTCGGCGTCACCCCGACTTCCCACTCAGATTGTTAGGAGAGTCAACTGGCGATCCTATCATGACGAGCTCTCTCGAAGGTTACCATCGCTCCCGGCGGACCCTATCGTCACTCGTGACGATCTGGATCTCCGCGCCACAAATCTTCAGGAATTAGTCCAAGGTGTCATGGATCGACACACCTACGCACTCGAGGTGAATCATCGTAAATCGGCCTTACCTGCGGAAGTTCTCCACGCCATCTGGCTACGGCGCCAGCTCCGCCGCAGATGGCAAAGAACCCGTGACCCAGTCGTTAAGCGACGATTTCAACAACAGTCCCTTTACGTTCAGCAGCTACTGCGTGACGTAAACTCTGATCGATGGGACTCATAGCTTGAGTCTCTTGAAGTCGACCACGCCTCCGTCTGGAGAGCGGTGAGTAGACTGACCCGCGAGAAGAGAACTCGCAACCCGCTGGAAACCCCGAACGGGGTTGTGTCTTCATCAGAAGGCAAGGCTGAGGTCTTCGCCGACTGCATGGAGTCGCAATTTACCGTTCATCGAGGCTTTTCGGACCCTGCCCACTCGGCAGAAGTCCGGGACTTCCTATCTGGTTATTTTTCTCGCCCTCCCGCTGGCCCAGACCTCCCGTTCGACAGAGACGAACTCGTTTCGTCTGTCTGCCGACTAAACCGCCGTCGCGCCCCCGGTACTGACCGGATCGGGGCCGGTGCATTACAATATCTCCCGGCCTCAGGCCTTGACCACGTGCTCGATCTGTTCAACTCTTGTCTCCGGCTACAGTACTTTCCCCGCCTGTGGAAAACTGCCAACATCGTAATGATTCCTAAACCCCGCAAGCCGCGCATGCTTCCTGAAAGCTATCGGCCAATATCTCTCTTGCCAGTAATCTCGAAGGTGTTCGAGCGGCTCCTGCTGGCCCGGATCTCGCCGTTGTTGGATAATTTTATCCGCAACGAACAGTTCGGGTTTCGCAGAGAGCACTCGACCACGCTTCAACTAGTCCGCGTGGTAACGCAACTCTCTGACGCCACCAACAGGCGAGCGGCTACGGCCGCCGCACTGCTGGACGTGAGCAAGGCCTTCGATAAAGTCTGGCACGAAGGTCTTCTCTTCAAACTTGCCAACTCCCCCTTACCATCGTCCATAGTGTTTTTCCTCCGGTCGTATCTCAGCGACCGAACCTTCACGGTGAGCGTCGACGGAACCTGCTCTGCAGTTCGTCCCGTTGCCGCCGGCGTACCTCTAGGATCTGTCCTCGGCCCCGTTCTGTACCTTGTGCTGCCTGTCTTGCCCGGTGTCACGTTGTCTTTGTTCGCTGACGATACAATGTATCATTACAGCTCTGTGTCCCCGCGTTTTGCGAGCACACAGTTGCAGCGTCAGTTGGACCAGCTTCCGGACTGGCTACGGAAATGGCGGGTGACGATCAATACGGAGAAATCCGAGGCGATCTGTTTCACTCGTAAGTCCATCTCCCGATGCCAGCCCCTCTCCCTGGAAGGGAGGCCTATCGCCTACAAAGAGTCGGTGAAGTATCTAGGCGTTCGGCTCGACCGGCGTCTTTGCTTCAACAACCACATGACCGAAACCCTCTCCAAGGCTCGCGGCGTCCGAGCCAAACTACCCATACCTCGCGTGCCGCAGCCCCCTGGCGCTGCGCACGAAAGTTACCCTCTATCTGTTGTTTCTCCGGTCTGTATTGACCTATGCGGCACCTGTTTGGTGGTCACTTGTCTCCGCCACCAACAGGCGTAGGCTGGAAAGTTTCCAATCCAGAAACCTCCGTTCCTTGTCGGGATCTCCTTGGTTTGTTAGAAACAGTGTAATTCGAGGAGGTATACGAGAGTCTACTCTCTCAGCCTTTGTCTGGTCATTAGCTGCGACTCTCTTTGCCGCAGCTGAGACCTCTTCCTTCCCTTACCTCAGGACCATCAGCACCACGCAACCACCTCCCCCTGTCCGGGTCAAACGCCCTCGGGCGTTTCTCGATGACCCGCCATAAGTTTAAGTAAACTGCTTAAACCTCAATTTGCATATTCACTATCTGCCCATGCCCCAGAATTTACTTCCAAAGCTGTTTCCTTCCTCCCTTCCTAGTATGCCGACCGCGCTGAATGCCACTGCTACGCGCTATCACTGGCACGGAGGCTCTCTGCCTCGCGGGGAGCGACCGACGCCTCACGGCGTCTGCACGCGGGACTGGGAACGGGTGACATCTGTCATCTGAACCCGTTCATGCGGCAGTGCCCACTGATTGCAAAAATTTTAAAAATAAATAAAAATTAAAAACCTTTCTCCCCCGCCTTCTCAGTTAACTTGTTGGCGGTTGTCCATTCCTGTTTTAGGTACCAGTCGAAGAACCAGAACTATGTATATCTACAGGCAGCCATTGGGCTCGACCCAGATGCTGCAGTCATGCAGCGGGTGCAAAGACGCCCCGCTACTATGATGCTACATGCTACATGCTACAAAACACATAGTCTCTACTTCATCTGGGGGCCGAATTGGACGACACTGTGCAAGTCTAGACACTGATGATTGCCCTCGATGGTGGTGCCGAAACGTCTGTCAATAACGACAACTGAGGAACACGGCCTAACAGCCCGGCTGATTATAATAATTTGAACAAGTTACGATGTCGTTTTGAATTATTATGTAAATAATAACATAAAGGAGCAGCACCGTTATCATACATGGATGTAAACTAGGCATTGAATGCCTGCATACCTAGCGCAAATTGCCTGCGTTATGTTTCACTAGTTTCTCACGTTAATAGCGCGGTCGTAAACTTTGTTTAACGACTTGCCCTGTCGCCTCGTGTATTATACGAGTACGCTTTGTCTCTAATTGTTAGCACGTTGCTCTATACAATGTTTGCAAACATTGCGTCTACCTGTATTTACCTTAAAATATGCTACAGTTACTTTAGTAATATATAATGTAATATAGTTAAATAATATAAATCAGAATAAGTTAAAGAATATAAAGTTATTACACAATTTAATTAAAAGTTAATAATTATAGATATCGTTTAATGTACCGATGACAACCGATGATGTTTAAAAATAATAAGGAAACTATATATAATGGTTTTAGTTGTTTTCTTCTGCTTTAGTTTTTATTAACAACTAATATTTTTCACTGTTTTAATGATCATTTTTGATTATAGTTTCTTCTTATTATTTTTAAAAAATTTATAAAACAACTCGCACCGTGATTAACATTATGCAAATAGTAGATTTAAACACAAGTCGTGGTATAGATCATCATGACCATCTTCACAACACGGCATAGGCAAGGTGCTGCCTGTTCCGCCTTCAAAACTCCTCCAGCCATCTTATCCTGGGTCTACCCTGTATCCTGCAGGTGTATTTCCAGGTTTTTTATAGATTTTTCGTATTCTTTCTACCGTTGTCTCTGTCCGGCTGTATCCTTTGGAAGTTTCCACTAAATTAAATTGATTTCCCTATTATAGGTTACCAGGTGAGTCTTGTAAAGGTGAGTCTCCCCCCTACGGCCATGAAACCCGGTAATTTTTATTCAGCCATCCACTAGCATTTGATGCTCCAACATCCAACTGCAATGCAGCAGAACAATATAATCCTATAACAATAGGACGGAGTATTACAACCGACTAAATCCCGTTACATTCCGCCTGTAATACTCCAAAGATAAGTCGGTCCAGGATCATTTTGTTTTCGCCGGAACTTAGTACTGACGACTCCTACTGTCTCCACCAGGAATATTATCGATCTTCCACTAATATTATAGATCCTTACTGTTTTGCATCAACGTCTTGAACGATATGGCACTTCCCCACACAGTACTGTCTTGGCTGGAAACCCTAATGGTTCCTCTGAGAGCTAACATCACATCATCCAACCCTAAGTATTTGTTAGGACCTGTGCCCAGTCACCCCGGTATAAAAGTATTACCTCTCCAAATTCCTTCGGCCCCCTTGAAATAAATCATTTTATTAAATTCAATTCACTGAGAATTTCTAGTCAAGAAAGTTTTTGTGAGATTCAAACATTGACTACAATAAGTGGTAAAACATTTGTGATCATATTGCAATAAAATTTATTATCATCACTAGGAACTGTATATTTGTAAAATTCCAACAAAAGATTTGAAGGCCGTTGCATAGGCTGATCTACACATATTGTTTAATGTGTAGAACATGTATCTTTGAGCTGGTATGTTTTGTGCTCAAACTTTAGAAAACATAGCCTTCATTACATTTGAAAACCCATTTACGCGTGAATGATGTCTTACAAAAGCAATGTTAACATGTGAGCTGACTTACCTGAAAAAAAAACGCTACCACCATTACATTTTTCGGTGACAATGTTGCAGTGTTATCTGTTAACGAAAATTTGCAATTGACTTCTGAAAACCTACAAGTACATCTAAGTCAATTCAGCAAACTGTACAAGAATGGCGAACAAAAATCAACGAAACTAAATCTGCACAGGTCACATTTACTACTCGCCATGACTTCTATCTACATGTCACAATTATTAACACACCTGTAACAGTAAAAACTGAAACTAAGTACCTTAGACTTTACCTATATCAGCGGATTACCTGGCAGAAGCATATCCAAATCAAACGAAGGCAGCTAGATCATAACTTCTGGTAGATGTCCTGGTTTCTTGAGCGTAAGTCTAAACTCTATTAACTAGCAAATTACTACTTTATTAAACTATACTTAAACATATAGAATAAGATAGTATATTGTTAGATTCGTTGGAACCGAATTTGATTATGGGAGCGTTATAAAGCGGATGAGCATGTGTTACTGGTTATAACCAGTTACGTGGGATTGGAGAAAAATCGTATCGTCTGAATAGCCTGTGAGGGCAATGTGGCGGGAAAAGTACTGACCTTACGTGAAAACTAATTACTCTGAATCTAAAGACATATTGAAAAGAAATTTGGTGTATTATGAGTGTTGTTTTGGTAAATGTTGAATAAGATTTGTGATTTACTTGTTTTCTCTGGTGTTTAGTATTCCCTCACACTAAAGATTGTCGCTGTTGTAACATTATGGACTTTTTATTGTAACAAGAGTACTTCTAGTACTGAGAGTATGGTATCAATTTCACTGGTATTAATTTTACGTATGGTCATATGTTATACTTAAGGTCATAGGTCAGGAGCGCGCATATACAGTGTTGCTATTTTTGTAAATATCAATATATCGGAGCATAATTTTAGAATAGTCCTCGTATATACCTAGGACAGGAATTAGGTTACATAGGCCACGGCCTCTATGATATTAAAGGAAACAGTTAACCGGAGGTATGCAAACAGTCAAACCGGACGCTGTAATCAGCAGTTAAACGAGTTAAAGCAAATTAAACATGTAATTAACGTGATTAATCGTAAACAAAAAATCATGAAACTCCTTTATCGTTGACTTAAAATTATAACATTTTGTATTCAGTTATATTTTCTGCGAGTGCTTAAATTGGGTATTCTGCTTGTGTTATTCTTGGTCTATCTTTTAATGTGCTCTTTCACTCAGAGGTTATCAGTTTATCCTATTGATTTTTCTATGGCTCATACCTCTAGAACAATTTGAACATATTTCCGCTGCTACAAAATTTATTAAAACCTTGACGTGCATCTGACACGCGATAGCTAGATGTCTTTGTTTAATTGTTGTTGTTGTTGAAGATGATCTTCTTCTTCTTCTTCTTCTTCTTCTTCTTCTTCTTCTTCTTCTTCTTCTTCTTCTTCTTTTTTATTTCTTGTATTTTCTTACTTTCCTTCTTATAATTCACTTTTGTCTTTTCCTACACTGTAAAATATGACGTTAATTTTTATCCGGTACCCATCTCATCGCAGGACGTCCCTTGGCGTAATGTTCCTCTGTAGTCAGAAGACTGCGATGTAGGAAAGGTATTTAATTTAGTTGTTTCCCATCAGACCCTATGGACAGTCCTTTACTCATAGTACAAATTGGTGCCTACCTTAATCCCGTCACTGTTCAAGTCGTTTTGAAGGATCCCGTTAGCAACTGACATAAGGTGATACGTTATTTCGTGAAGAAACACTCTGAAACAACTTATACGCGAGACTGGCATTGAAAAGAAAAGACGGTGACGGAGTCCAATTTGACTGCCAAATAAAATCTCAATCGCGCAAAATAGCCTTGAAATAAAATTAAAATAGTTGATATAAATTATTCATGACTGTAGAGGATTTGATTACGTTATATGAAACAGATAAAAATATTGCTGTAATAAATTAATTATACAAAAATTACTTTTAATAAATATTAATACGGACTGTTGTATAAATAAATGATGTTCAGTATTAGTGAAGATCGGTTACACAATTATCAAATGTGTAACTCGCCACATATGCGTGCTTGCAAAGCAATAAATGCATTTGATAAAATAACAATTGAACGATTTTTATCAAACACAGGAGTAATTAATTGGTACGTAGTTTTGTAACATTATAATAATTAGAAGTTAGTTCATCTTTTATTATTATCATTACGCACACTTTTTTGTGCGACAGTACAAACTGCAGTGTATGTTTATAGTTTGTTAATTAATTGACAAAAACTATTTCATTTAATATCATTACAAACGTTTCATTCAGATAAATGCACACAATTAACGCGAGTGCACAAAAATAACGGTAAAACACGTTGTTTGTTCAATTATTTGCAAGCGATTTTTATAGTTTTGAAACTTAATTACCACAAACAAATTCACTCTGCACATATATAAAGTTAAAATGTACATTAAAATACCATATTAATACACTATGTTTATCATATGGAATACACTGTCTCTCAATACTAGAAATGTAAGAAGTACATTCGACAGACGTTTCGGCCCCCACCATCTGAGAAGTCTGCGGTGGCCGAGCATGCAGTCTCCAACGCTGATCATCGCGTTCTCTTTGAGGAGACCAGGATCTTGTCCTCGGAGAGTGGCTACTACCCTCGGCTGCACATGGAGTCGGTAGAAATCTGCAAACACGTTTCTATAAAGAAGAATCGAAGGGAAGAATGCCTCCTAATGTATAGGGTCTGGCATGGTGTGCTCCCAACCCAATCAGATAGTATTTGATACTGATTGGTTGTTGCTGATTTCCAGCTTAGATCGTGCTAGCACAAAAGTTTCTAAAAGAGGTCCTTCTCAGACAAAACACATTGTCTCTACCTCATCTGTGGGGCGAATTGGAGGACACTGTCCAAATCTAGACACTGATGATCGCCCTCGATGGTGGGGCCGAAACGTCTGTCAATAACGACAACTCGGGACTACGGCCTAACTGCTCGGTTGATTACAATAATTTGAACAAGTTAAGATGCCGTTTTGAAATATTATGTAAACAATAAAACAAATTTAAATCGATAATATATTACATGTTTTGTACAATTGTTTTAAACTTTCATTCAGTGCGTATGTGTCTCTATTTATAACGAACGGAGTTAAATTGGTCTACTAGTTTCAGGACAGGAAAATACAAAATATTTTCATGAAACGTAAACGTCAGTTTTCAAAAAATAAATATCTATTACCAACCTATGAATGGTACTGGAGTCACAAAAATTGGAATCAATACCTATAGAATTTATTCAATTGAAACAATTACATAAAGCTAGAGTAATGTTTCTGAAAAAGTGTGTCATAATAATCGTCAACTCTACTATTTCTAAACAGCCAAATGATTTTCAATTACTACAATGCAAACAGTAAAGGAACCTATTAAAATTACCCTGGTAATATTTACCACTGGCAGGAAAGTGTAATTACTTTTCAACCGTTTAACTGTGCAGTAAATAGGTTACTCCAGCTGAAACATAACAGTATTTGTAATTAGATTCATACAAAATATCAATTTTCGTTCCAACGTTCGTTTTGTTTACATGAGAAAGTTATTAATGTAATTAAACTGGTTTCACACTTCAAACCAAACTACTCAATCAGCAGCCGCGAGCACACTACAGTCCTGTATAGCAACCGGTAGCATGCAACAATGTGTCTTTATCAAACCAACAACAATTGACAGCTTTTAACCACATATTAATTATTATGTAGCTTAATTGTGGTCGCGAACCAAACTCGGTACACCGTGGTACAAACCGAATCAATCCCGACACTTAAACTCCTAACACAGCGGAAGGTGTCTACTGATTTCCCATCCACTGATCGTTGTTTGTTGACGATCAAGCTATTCTGTTGGACTCGGAAAACAGATTGCAGATGGAGATGCATTTGTTAAATCGAATCTGCAAATACTCTGGATTGCAGCTATCCACACGTAAGACCAAGATGATGGCTTTTCGTGGAACTGACCCCGTACGGGCAAAAATTGTTATAGACGGTACTGTCCTGGAACAAGTTAGCAATTTTAAATACCTGGATTACAGTTTGTCTGACCCTTAAAAAAAGGCCAGGTCAGTCGCATCGAAGCAGCTGGAATGAAATTTCTCAGGCACTTGGCAGGGTATACTCTCCATGATTATAGAAGAAACACATATATACGGCAGGAACTGAATATTACGAGTATACTCGGCAGGATCCCCCAGTATCGGCTAAATTGGTGGGAACATCTTTGCCGAATGGATGACTGCCGCATCCCCAAACAACTATGAAACAATAAGCCGAGGGGACGGAGATGTGTGGGACGTCCGAGGAACCGCTGGAGTGACCAGCTCTAATCTTTGCCTATTTGAGACCGGAACAAACCATCCTTGGTTTAACCCATGAAGATGATGATAATGATGATGACTGTAGAGGTAGTGAGCCAAAGTGTGGGGGGTTACAGTTACCCCCAGACCTATCTAGAATGGTATGGTTACTATTTATCAATGAATGCGGCTATACATCTGTGTATTAATTAAATTTTTTTATCCAGTTATTACAGAGTTTGGACAATTTAAATCAATACAGCAAACAATTTAAAGTTCCGTTTAATATAGTTCCGTTGTAGGAACTCGCAGCGCTAGTCATCAGAATTAGATTTTCAATTACTAAAACATAACGTGGTTGTATAAAAATCTGTTGGATAATATTTAGCATATGCAGCAAAATATTTTCTTCTCCAAACGTTTTCTACAAAATAAATATTTAATTTTATAAAATCAATGTTTGTTTGACGTTTTCTATAGGATTCATACAAACTACGTTTCACATTGTAATATTTATTTTCTTTACAAATATATTATTGGTCTAATGAAATTAAATTAAACATTTAAATTAATATTAAATTTCAAATTCAATTTAAAATGCCTGACTGCTTTAAGCGGGCTAGCGGTAAACCGGTACCATGAAGCAATGCTTGCTTATTCATCAAGCCGGCATAAATTATCAACAATGATACACACACACACACACACACACACATTTGTAAATTGTTTCTGTCATGTGCAGCTTCTGTGATGTCTAATGTTTTTAGCTACATTAATCAGTAGCATATAAGAATATAAGAGCTTGTCAGCGTGTGAATGTGCGCAAATGACGCACGGTACTACTGATCGTCGTATGGTACAGTGGAAAACAAAATACAAGACACCAATGAAGTCGCTAAAACCAGCTTTAATTATCACAAATTACAGTTTATAATTATCTCGTACAATAATTGTAGTTAGTTTGTCCACACGCAACAATAATGGCAAATATAAAGAATTCCGCACTATAATCACTTTTCACTAATACACCGCTTGCGACGCACAGTGTAAATCGCCCGACATAACACTGAGCTCTAAGCGGCAGGTATGGGCTATTTATAGTCTGCAAGGTTCCATAATATGCGTCTTTAATAAACACGTGAAAATTCTAGAGAATACGTCAGCGCGGCCATAGCAGAAACACGCATCTAGAACGACACCACCGAACGCACGAGACGTTCCGCATTGCGTAATACTGCCTCGCACGTCAGGCGTCACGTACGCATTACAGCTGCGGGAATAGCCGAGATAAGAGTAGAACAACGTTCTCCAATGTACCAGAGCGTTCCGTAATGGCGTAACACTTTTTCTGCATTACGTAGCAATATAGTCCACCATGTTTGCTCTCATGTTTTCTCCTCTCTGCTCCTCTCTGCTACCGAGTCAATGACTTTTCGTACAACATTTCGATATAACCACATGCACTGTTCACTATGTTCATGCTGTACTGTTGTACAAACTATGTTTAGAAAAAAAGCAAGGAGTTGTACAAGACTATGGGGACAATAACAGCACATACGTGCAACACTACAGCCGCCACATTAGAGAACAAAAGATGTAACAGACATTAGCATTCAATCGTGGCATTAAAACTTCAACTCTGAGACAAATTTAGTCGACATGCATTTACTTAAATTTAAATTATTTATTTTAAATATAGTCGATAGAATAAATAGAATGCTTTTACTTCTTTCAGAAATCACATGAAAAACTGACTTACGTGTACTGCACAAAAGTTCGGTCTTGCGTAGCGCCAAGTGCTAGCCGCTCTGTCTTCGTCTTAGTCATTAACACTACATCCCAACGTGAGCCTTGACTTCCGACATCAGTCTTCTGAAATGTTTCCTAACCATTGCCATCTCAATGTAACCACTCACACCTGTTCTTCTCTGATCTTTCGTCACATCATTCAACAATGTTTCTTAGGTCGACCACTCTTTCTAATTTTATAGACTTGCGCCCTGAGGATTTTTTTTTTGGCATACGCTGTCATCCATACCTGTAGGAAAGCCCTGGGACAATTCTTGCTGATCAGCCGTAAAGAAGTCTTCGACTTCGACTGTAACTTCTGTCCCAGCCCTAGAGTAATAACCCCAGTCAGTAATAACTGACCATCGAAAGCTGTCCTTTCTCCATTCCTCGTACGCTGACCACGCTGCTTGCTGCTGTCGCCGGCACGGAGGCTCTCTGCGTCGCGGAGAGCGACCTACGCCTCAAGGCGTTTGCTTGCTGGGCTGAGATAGGCGACATTTGTCTCCTGAATCAGTTCCACCAGCAGTGCCATACACTAAACTCTTACTTCCCCCGGCATCTAGCGAATGATAGTGTTGTTGTTGTCTCTTCTTTTTCTGATAGTTCCTATCCGTTTCGGATGTTGGACATCATACAGACTATTTTACCTTTCTGTACTGCTCCACGGAATAAGTCAGTTGTATTCCCAGATACTGAAGCGTTCTTATCTTCACTGAGTTAATAACTTCCCTTTCTTTCTTCAACTTTCTAAGAACTTCAACAACAATTATATGTGCTGTCCATGAAATGCTCAGTATTCTACTGTAAAGCCACATTTCGAAAGATTCCAATTTTTTAATTGTGGCTTCAGTCAAAGTCCAAAATTCTATACCGTACAAGAGGACCGAGAATACATAGTAGGTTAAATTTCTCATCTTTGTGTTTATTGTTAAATCGTGACTTTTGAATAAACTGCTCATTCTAGTGTACACTGGTCTTGCCTTTTCAATTCTGCTCTTTACTTCGTGTAAGCAAGGTATGTAAATTTGCCTACACTTTCAACTGGCCTGTGGTTTACATTAAGGGTGTAGTTTGTAAACTTTTTCTTAGATACAATCATTATCTTCGTTTTATTAACATTGATGTCTAGACCATATCTACGGCAGCTTTCTGTCACTCTATTTATTTGTTGTTGCAGCTCCCGCATAACGTATGTTATTTATTCTTTCACCGTTCACAGAGATTACCACATCACACTCATCTAAAGCTTCTGTAAAAATACCATCCGAGTAGATGTTGAATAACAGCGGAGATAGTATACATTCTTGTCTTACTCCACGCAGAATCTGTATCTCTTCTAGTACGCAGAATCTGCGGTTGTCTAGTCCAGTATTAATCACCTGTCTACTAATAGTATTAACATATCCAGTATTAATCATGTGTCATCTAGCAACCATCGGGCTCGACCTAGATGCTGCAATCATGCCACGGGTCCAAAAACACTCCGCACAATGACGAAACGCTACGCAACCACTGTAGGTAACATAGTCATTTATTCGTTGAGATGAGTCGTTACGTATCTTTCAATGTCCTCATGCTTCAGTAACTCATCTATCTCCTGGTTATTTCTAATTCCCCATTACTCATCTTCTTCTTTATTTTTGTGTTGTGACTAATGAGTCTGCTCCAGTACTCTACTAGTAGCATAATATTGTTATGACGGTCACGCTGATCGTCGTAGGTAATGTGGAAACAGAATAACTGACACAAATGAAGTTACTAATTACACAGTTTTAAATGAACAAAGCACTCTTATACAATAATTCACGTGAAGTTGCCCAACACACACACAATAAATGGCAACTTTTTCATTTTTACACTAATAAACACAATAATCACTTTCTACCAATCCGCAACAATCACTTGATCCGCACCAAATAAATCGGAAGCTGAAACTGACTTTCTAAACCGGCCGCTGACGTTTATATATACCCCGCAGGGGTTTCAGAATAATGTTCCATTCTCCGGACAATATGCCGAAATAATCTGCATAGTTACAGGCACTCGAACAATCTGGAGATTAGGTTAGTGCACGATCTTGACACAGACGCCGCGTCTGGAACTGCCTCGAATGATGCTGGTTGCACGCTCTGGGCTAGTCGAGAAGCGCGTAAAGTGACAATCTCGAATTGACGAGTTTTACGTAATATTTGTAAATTACACTTTATTGCCTATTTAAGTTCTGTCACGTATGGTAATGTTTATGGGCCCTTCATTGTCTATCATTTTTCCCAGTAATCTGAACTTATTAACAGCATCAAATGAATTACCCTCTATACCCTTCTTTCTGATGCAGAAATTAGCATGTTTAGTTTTGCTGATGTATACATTCGGTCTCATCTCAGCGTATTTTCGGTTTAGCTTCTTGTATACTGGCCGTTGTCTTGATTTAGCTATTACCACAACATTATCTGCGTGAGCACATATTTGGCTTACCTTATTCTATATTGTTCCTCTCTAATGTATGTATTTAGTAGCATATTGTAACGTAATAATAACCCAACATCTTGCTTAACTCCCTCATTAAATGGAAATGATTCTCTTAGTATATTCTCATAATATACTTTTATACTGTTGCTTTTGTGTATCTCATGGCCATCTTTGTTAACTTTATAAGTTTCGAAGGAATTTACATGTCCCGCATGGCTTCAAAAATTTTATCCTTGGAACACTATCAAATGGCTGACTAAATTCCGTAGACAGTATGTGAATATCTACATCATGCTCATCGCACTATTCTGTAGTATACCCGATAACGACTAATTAATCAGTATTACCGGTACTTCTTTTTAGCCGGAAATCACGTTACTATTCCTCTAGACATTTTTCGGCAAATTGTTTAATCTTTCCATTAATTATCAAAGTGAGTGCATTGTTTGCATGGCTAAGTAACACTATGCCTCTGTGATTGTTAATATCTAGAAAATTTTCCTTCTTATAAGTTAATCATGTTATTCCAGTGTTCCACTTTCGGGCATATATCTTTTATCCAGACCGTACGAATTAGATCATGCGAATAGGCATTGACAGTTTCGCCCCATGCTTCAGTTATTCTGCGGACATATTATCCTGTACTGGGGCTTTGTTGTTATTCAGTTTTCCAACCCCACTTCTATTTCGATTAGCGTGGGGTAATCTACGACATGATGACCATCATCCGTTGTCTGAGCTCCCGCCTCTTCTTCCTTTTCACCTTAGTATACATTTTCCATTAATTGCAACGCATTCTGTTTGCTTGTCAGAAAACTTGTTGCTTGACAACTTCCCTTGTTTCCTTGTAACTTCCCTTGTTTTTCTTTGTGCACAGATCGCATCCAATATCACAGCCGGACACATTTCAGCGCCATATCTACTTGTTTAACTTGTTTTTAGTTTAATGAAGAAATTTGTGTTAGTGGTTGAAATCACAATCACAATGATCACTGTTGCACACCACTATATAAAAATTATTCCGATTAGCGCTTTCAAGCTTCACAGCTCATCGTCAGGTCGCGAATAGACAGGAAATATGTGAAACCCAACCCTTCACCCCTTTCCCCACCCTGCTCACCCAGAACAAACTAAAAATTAATGACCCTTCCCCACCCCCTAAACTCTGTCTCACCATCTGTACAGTTACATATTTTTCTAGTAAATTCCTTGTGTTTCAGTGTGTGTGTGTGTGTGTGTGTGTGTGTGTGTGTGTGTGTGTGTGTGTGTGTGTGTGTGTGTGTGTGTGTGCATCCTTTTAAACTTACCCTCTTCCTCTCCACACACGTGGGTCAGTCACACACCCTTATTTTAAAACATCCAATTAGTACTATGCAATATAATTCTTAATCTTATCTATCTGCCCTCTATTATTTACTTCTTAATCATGTTATAAAATATTTCTTCATTATCAAATTTAATTTTAATATTAATTAAATTGTCTAACCCTTTTTCTCTTTCTTTCAATATTTCTAACTCCTCTCTAAGCTTCCTTTCAACTGTGTTATTTACTACTTTTACAATTTCGTATTCTTCCACAGGATTAACAAACTTATGGTTGTCTTCTATGAAATGTCTTGCATATAACGAATTCGTTGTTCTATTACCTTCTCCACGTTTGTGGTCAGACAACCTGCATACGAATTTTCGTCCTGTCTCCCCTAGGTACACTTTGTTGCAGTCTTTACATTTTAATTTATAAATTCCGCTTTTCTGTAATACTGGAATTTTTTCTATATTCTTATTCCTTATCTTATCAAATACCGTTTCACATTTTTTAATAGCTATATCTTTATAGCTTTATTAAAACATTTTATAATTTTTCTAGTATGTGAACGTATGTCAATGACCCTGCATAATTCTTTTGTTCTGGTTCTATTTTAGCTTTTTGTATGTTGACCCTTTTCATAACTTTATCCACTATGTTGGTGCTATAATTATTATTCCTTACAATTCCCTTTATCGTTTTTAACCCCCTATCTTTTGATTCGGTCTCTTTTAAACACTTCTGAGCTCTGTAACAAAAGGAATTGATTGCCGCCATTTTATATCTGTATGGGTGGTAAGACTCTCTTGGTATAATTATATCAGAATACGACTCTTTCCTAAATATCCCAAACTGTAGTTTCTCATTAT
The DNA here is from genome assembly GCA_034769895.1 of Magicicada septendecula. Lineage (NCBI taxonomy): Eukaryota > Metazoa > Arthropoda > Insecta > Hemiptera > Cicadidae > Magicicada > Magicicada septendecula. Next base: position 76,468,597 of record CM068372.1, on the reverse strand, counting down.
CTTTAATTTCTATGTTTAAATCTAAGTAATTTATTTGCTTACCTCCTATCTCTTACTTAAATTGTAAGTTTTTATCCTTATTATTTACCTCCTTTATAAACTCATGCACTTCTTCTATGCTTCCTTCCCAAATTACTAATACATCATCAACGTATCTAGACCATAATTTTATATTGTCTTTATACTTAGTGGAAGTTATTAATTGCTTTTCAAAATCATTCATGTATATTTCGGCAAGAATAGGGGATAATGAAGACCCCATAGGTAAACCTTTTTTCTGTATATAAAACTTGTTATTAAACCTAAAATAGTTCTGATTTACACATTCTTTAATTACTTTCATCAACTGCTTTTTATACCTGTATTCTCCCATATTATTATCGTTTATTAACTCAATAACTTTATTTACTGTGATATTAGTAAACATGTCCTTAACATCCAGTGATATCAATTTTGTATTTACATTAATGCTAATATTTTTTTTATATAATATTTTTTTTTATAATGTTAATAATTTTTATATAGTGGTGTGCAACAGTGATCATTCTGATTTTGATTTCAACCACTAACACAAATTTCTTCATTAAACGTCTGTTAAGATGTGCAATCGACTACAGGTAATGGACAACAACAATGAGGTAATAAACGACAACAATAAGGTAAGTAAAGTTTTTAAATATCTTAAGTTAAAAGTTAAATTGAAGAGGGTTTTAAGTAAAATATGGTTTAATAAACAATGTCTGGATAATAATGTCATCCCAAAGTACGCTCAAGTTAAAATTAAAAATAACAACAGTTTAGCCAAAAAAGTAAAAGAACAAAGCGAGAAGTTGTGGATAAAACTGGAAATAAGGTCACTCTGCGGCTTAATCAATAGATATAATGGGGAATTATATGACAGACACGTAGAATTATTAAGAATATACTCGTCAATCCTAAGATTGGTTTGCAGCAACCTTCCTCATAAGTTTCATAATTTACATCAACCATAATTTGCTTTATATACTGCAGCGTTAGTCTTCCTTTATATTCTTTACCTTCTATTGTTTCTTCCATCACCAATTTTAGTAGTCGTTCATGCCGCAGCGTAAGTCCAATAAGTTCTACGCTTATTCTAATTGTGCTTTTCAACAAACACCTCTCATTGCCTATTCTGTCCAGCATCTCTTTTTTTGTAATTTTGTCAGCCCATTTTATCTTTACCATCTTGCGATAACACCATATCCAAAGCTGCCAAGTTTCCTTTTTTCCTTCATACCAATTGTCTACGACTCGCAACCATACATGACAATGGTCGACATAAAGCTCCTTAAAAACACACTGCTACGACATTGCAGAACATTCTATGTGTTTCTCGGGTATTCCAGTGGAACCCGGCTGTAATGTGTGTGCGTACATATTGCTGCTACTTTGAGATGACAGACAATTACGTGACACTTGTCACGCGTCCGTAGCCGAGACTGATTCAGATTTCACCAGTCCGCGCACACTGCGTTGAAGGAGGTAAGCAATTATGCTCTGGTATTTTCTAGTAGCGTTGTTGAAGCGTAGTATGAATTAATCTGGAATATCAGCGGGGCAATAAATGTGGGCATTCAGCTGTGTTTAGTCCAGTTGAAGTGGCGATTTATTCCAGCGCGGTTCGAAGCACTGTGGCGAAGTGTTATGTGTTTTATAATTGTGCGAGACTCTATTAGTTGACATTGTTATTGCGTGTGAACAATTTTTATTTGATTTGTTGTAAGAGACTATCTTGTTGATTACTAACGGTTTAATTGTGATAATTAAAGCTGATGACTTGTTACTTGATTGGTGCCTTGTATTTTGTTTTCCGCTGTACCATACGACGATCAATTAGACCGTCGTAACAACACTAAACTTTGTATCTCCATGAAAATATTTATAAAACGTTATTATTATCTTTTCCTTTTAATTTACTGAAATATCTTAGCTAAGTATAAAACAAATTTTCCTGTCATTTTATCGCTAATCTATTATACCAAAACTTATTTCAAAACTGTCATAGCTGTTAAAAGTGATAATAAATTAAGTTAGGTTTTATAACTACGTATATAAAGTTATATTATAATTTTATAACTATATAACATAAATATTCTTTTTATAGATTATAATGCTATATAATACCTATAAATTCGAATATAAAAAAAAGAATTCCCTTTCATCATTTCTCAGAAATTGAATTACTGCCTTTACACCGGGTAGCTATTATTGACAAACGGTTCGCCTCTGGCTGTGTAACGAATACTGAAAGAGACTCAGTTCCCTGGCTCAGTTATATAGAGTAAACAACCCACTGTTATTGTGTCAGCTGTGGCAGTTTGCAGCTTACAGCTGTATGTCAACGTGTAAATCTTGTGTGTAGTCTACAATTTCGTATTAATGGGAAACATTTTTTTGCATTTGGAACACAAAATTAAAAATAAAAACCTATAATAATATGTTTACTGTATTTTATAATTTAGTCTTCAAATATGTGTAAAGTAAAGCAATTTATTAATTTCCAGATATTATTTATTAAGGTTTTTACATTATATGCTTTGGGATAGTCTGACCTAATATTATAAAATAGGTTAATTACCTTCTGTCAACGTTTCTTAGAATCCTTTTCGGGATAACTCGAGTTTCGACACCAATGGTGTCATCATCAGATCGGATATGAATAAGGTTAAAACATTATTGATGTACATACGTCTCGTCAAATATTAAAAACTAAAAACAACACATACATTATACAAATAATAAATAAAACATATTATAACAAAATAACAATATAACAACGAAATATAAAAAAATATAAAAACACGTGGCCGCAACGAACCTGCACAGGAACGCCCCCACGGTAAGACTGATTTTACAGTTTAGGTTACTAAGTGAAAGTGCGGAGCGCAACTGACCGCGTAAGAATAGGTAAAAACGTTGTTTCGTCGCAACTGAACGAGACCGTTACACCCCACTGTATTGATTGCGTCATCAAAGTACTAAAACGTATTCAACACCACATGTTAGTGGAGCTCGTTTTCTGCGCCGCCTGACCACTGTCTCTTAACTTTGGACATGACTCTTTTAAATTGTTAACAAAATTTTTGTACGAAGTTCGAAAAAACATTCACTGGATCTATTTAGTTAAAACTTAGAGAACAAAAAGTTAAAACTTAGAGACAACAGAAGCAATAAAACTGAATTGGTTCGAACACCTAAATAGAATGTCGGATGAGAAATGGTCAAGAAAGATATGGGAATGGAGTCCACCACCTAGAAGAAAAAAAGGAAGACGTAAACATTCATGGAAAATGTATGCAATGAATCCAAGAGGACCTACAGAACAGTACTGTTTAGACCGGCGTCAGTGGGAGCTAGGATGCGAGAGACGGCTCCAGCCGTAATTAATTCGTCTAAAAAAAACCATTGAGCGCAGAAACGTAGATCGCTCGGGAGCCCCAAAAAAAAAAAAAAGGTGGAATAATCAGGTAGCAACAGATTATTAGTTGAATGCTTGTTTGGAAGAAGATAATGAAGAAGATTCCCGTGAGATAGAGAGTCAGGGATGGAATATGACATCATTAAATATTCTTAAACAGAATGCGTCTGAAGGAATACAGCGTTTTTCACAAAGGTATGAAACATTTATAATCATATGTATTGTTAAGGCTAGCGAGATACACTAAAACCGCTCGTAATGATGCTATTTAATGCTACAAGATATAATAATGTCCGCCTGACATAAAACGTGAAGCACGTTACATAACAAAGTCCGTCGTAAACTACCTGAGACCCCATCAGAATAGTATAAAGTTCACACAGCTGTAAACCTTGTTATTACTTATCAAGAAAATATGTTTAGTATCAGATTATGCAAATCCTACACGGGGTGTAATAATGCTTGAAGTACCGTAATAAAGCAAGTAATAAACCATCGTCTTCGCGAGTATAATACGTAGATCAAATGGAGAGTTCGCGAAGCGATACCTAACTGCTACTAAGTTTCTATCAGCTGTTAAGTTCTAAATTTATCTACCAATTATTATTATTATTATTATTATTATTATTATTTGATGTTCTGCTCTAAGCCAGGTCTTTAAATGGTAAAAGCTCTCCAAGCTGTCCTATCGGATGTCAGTCTTTCCATTTCTTCGTAACACCCTCTGATTTTAATGCTATCTATCAACTCCATTCTTCTACGCCCTCTTCTTTTTTCTCCTTCTTTGACACCCTCCATGGTAGTTCCAACCAAGCAGTCTCTTCTTAAACGATGACCTAACAAATTCCTTTTCCTATTTTCTTTCAGGATTACCTTCAGGATTCTTCTTTCTTACCCCATTCTTCTTAAAACTTCATCATTCCTTACTTTATCATCCCACGTTACTTTTTCCATTGCTCAAATCCAAATCCAAATACTTCTAATCATTTCTCATCCTCTTTCCTCAGTGACCATATCTCTGCACCATATAAAGCAACGCTCCACATATAACATTTGGCCAACCTTTTATCTACCAATTAATTAATTAAATGTTTATTAGTCGTTTTAACTGGACGTGCCGCATGTGATTAAAAATTTTCCAGCAATATAGCAAACCCTTATTTAAGTAAATACAACTATTTCATTAACGACTCGGAACACAAAGTTTTTTATGAGTAAAAACATAAAGTTTTACCTTACAACCTGAACCGGTTTTCACTTTTAAAAGCTTCTTCAGAGGTTCCGAGGTTTAAAGCTTTTTAAAAGTGAAAACCGGTTCAGGTTGTCAGGTAAAACTTTATGTTTTTAATCATAAAACTTTGTTTTCCGAGTCGCTAATAAAATAGTTGTATTTAGTTAAGTAACGGACACGTCATGGACAACGAAAACCAAGACCTTATTTAAGACTTTGTTAAAAATTGTGCTGTTACTAATAGGCCAGTAGGCTTAAAATCCAAATCGGAAATAATTGCTACAAAAGGTTTTATTGTTTTAATGGCTTTATTTGTTGCCCAATATGACTATCCTAGGTTTCCCCCCCCGGGCGGAGTTGTGCTTAAGTGGTGGGGGTAAAAATGTACCCCCAAAAGGGGTATTTTTGCGGTTTACGGTTATATCTCGTAAAGGAGGTCCTATTAAAAGTTGTAGGGCATTAAATTCTGCATTGAATGAGACCAGATGCATATTTTTTGGACGACCCGTTCCGATACTAGTGCTTATCAAATTTGGACAAATTTTACATATTTATGAAAAATTTTCGTTTTAACTTCTACTTTTTGGTAATATCATCTAAACTAATCCATCTATCAATAAAGTGGTCCATACAAAAATTATAGAAGAATAAATTCTGCGTTCGATGAGATCAAAAGTGAATTTTTCGGATCACCCGTTTCCGTAAAGTTCCACCTTAAATGTGGACCATTTCTCATCATCAATGAAGACTGTTTGTTTAAACTGCAGTTCTTCAATAAGTGTTATTCACACTATATGAAACATAGTACTATAGCACTCCATTGTACTAGTCTTGTACTTAGTAAGTATAGTAATACAATAAAATATTAAAATTGTAGAATATAAAAAGATAATATTAAAAAATGGTTTCATATAGAATATGATGAGATCCATTCAACTGATATAAAGATGGAGGCAGGATAAGAAACACAATTCTTGAAATCAATTAGTGATGATTATATTTCATAATAAGAAAAATTATAGTTAGGTATGAAGATGAAAAGGGGAAAAAATAGGTAGGTACACAAATTTCACAGACGTCGACGTTTGACTGTCGTTGGGCCACTCGGCTCCTCAAAGTCTGTAATTTCCGGTACGGAGTCCGTCGCCCCATCACTCGGCTCCTCAAAGTCTGTAATTTCCGTCGCCCTATATATGCAGTCCAGGTCTTCGTCAACATCTGGTTCGTCAATTTCATCTGGTTGGAGGGAGTTAGTGCAGGAGTTCCTCTTGCAGTTGGCACAAATCAATGAGCACTTAATCGCAGCCTTCCGACACCCACAACCACCTGCACACCCCTTGTTGCATTTGCAGAAAATTGTGGAGAGAAGAGACTGTGGAGCTGGTTCCTTGGAGGTAGGAACGGGGTCAAGACCAAACTTTGAAGCCTGCCATCCCCATAGGAGCGGATCCATCTTGTGTCCTAACCACATTTGTACCTGTAGGTAAGTTCTCAAGCAATGTTGGGGGCTGCTTCGGATGTTGGTGGTAGGGATGCCAGGTTGAATTTGGATTTCACGAGGGCTCTGGAAAACAGTTCGAATCGCAATTTATCTAAAGTATCTCCTGCCCTACCTCCGTAGAGGTTTGTTAAAAATCGTAGGCCAGCTTCGGCAATAGCTTCAGCTTTAGTGTCATGCTCGAAGAAAGGTTTGATTTCTTCGAGAAGACATTCATTTTTGACCAACAGCTTGACCACCTTCTTCTTGCCCTGCTTGAAGAGTGCTGAAGTTGTGTCACATCCACTTATGGCGTGGAGAAATATGAGTGGCCTTCTGATGTTGTCTGCCAGTTTGAAGCTGTTGGGACCATATACTTTTGATGGGGTCGTTCCTCTTCCAGGTTTTGAGAAATATATGTTTGCTGATGGTGTGGCTAGGGCATTGAGCATGATGAGGAGGTCCGTATCTTCACCAACTACCACAACCTTCTCATGCTCCTGTGATACCTCAAGGGCCGTGGCAACAATCAGGTGGTCTGCGTCTTCATTAGCTTGCTTTACTGAGAAGCTTTCACCTTCAAGCCTCTCAGTAAGCAAGCTAATGAGACGCGCTTTATTTCTGTCGTTGGAAAGGAATTGCTCCTGAGTCATGGTCACCACCATTAACTCGGTAAAGATGACCTCAGGAGTAGTGTGTCTTTTGCTTCGGCGGAGGCGCTCAGCAGATTTGATGCTCTTGGTGGGTTGGTCTTCTGGGCAGCCATCAAACACCACACTTGTCGCACTTCGGTTGTAGTGCCTTTTTAGGTAGTCAACGTATTTGGTTAGGATTAATTGGAATGTTTCACCATTCTTCCACACAACCCGGTGGAGAAGAAATCCACCATCGATGACAAAAGCTGCTCCTTCCAGGTTTACCTCATTCAGTGGTGTGAACAAGTCATATAACACTGACTTGGGAGTCTTCCTCAATCCAAATGCATCGAACAGAGAGAGGGGATAGGGTGCCAGCTCATAATGGAAGAATTCTTTAAGCTGTTCATCGAATTTCTTGAGGAGTGCTATCCGGTGGAATATGGTTTCAGGGTTCACTGGTACATCCTCCCCATCAATGGTCACCTTAGATGTGAATCCTTGTATACTCATTACTCTTCTTTTTCGGACAAACTTGATTTTGTCAAAGGTTTGACCAACCAGGGCAAGCATTGAGGAATTGCCACTTTCAAAGGCTCTGTGGCAGTTGATTGAGTCATCTCCGACGATTCCTGTGCTGATGGACATAACAAAATTAGTAACAGGGAAAGGATCATGGAATTGAAACCACTCAATAAACTTCTGAAGGTCTGCATTGTCACGCTGCACTCTAGCATCCCTCGCATCAACATGTTGCTCCCAGGTAGTGAGTGATACCCCACAAAACTCTTCAACCTGCTGGGTCACTGTAGTAACAGTTGGCATGGTCAGAATCCATCTACTCAGAGTACTGTCTGAAATGCCGCGACCATGACTGAGCCCTCCGGTACTTTTCAACGAGCGCATTAGGGTCTGCTCAATCGTCATGTCAGACCATATCCCACTCCAAAACTTATCAGACCTTCTGATAGTAAACCACCCATTGAGCGCAAACCGTGTATAGTCTTCTTGGGATATTTTATTTTCAAGGCCCATCATGTCTTGTAAATAGAGCTGCGCAGATTTAGCATACAGAAAATGCTCACTGGCATGAAAATAGGGTAGCATTTTCTTAACAGTGGTGAGGTGCAGTTCCCAGTCGCCACTCCTCTCAGCCTGGATGAATTGCTTCATCAGAGTAGTCATGTCGAAGTAGAGAATCCATAACTTGGCAGTGGGACCATTTAGCTCCAGCTCTTCAAGTTTCTGTGCAAACATCTGCTTCAAAGTTTCATGATCAAGGGCTTCCAAGGGACTTGTTGAGGTAGACGCCTCTTCAAGGTGCTGATCTGTTCTCTCATTGTCACTCATTCTAGGGAGGATAACATGTGCGAGAGCCAAATTGCAAAGGATATGTGCACGAACTGCCCTTGAATGAGCACGACCAGCCATCATTGTTTCTGTTGATACCTGCGCATAAGCAACGCAGAATAGCTCTTGCAGCCCACTTCCACTCATAATGTAGCCTATGGCTCCCAAGAATGACATTAAAAGATGAAACCCTCCCAACCGTACTATGACTATGCCCAAATCGGAGTCTGGAGGGAAAGATGCCACTACCTCACGTGCCTTAAGATAGAGAGGCTCGTAAAATGTAACAAAACAGACATTTTGTTTGATGCTTTTGCATTTGTTTATTGCAGTGAGAAGTGAAGTGTACACAGTGTCATAGTTGCTGGGAGGTGCATTGATGAATGGAAGGAACACTGTCTGTGACGTAGAGCACGTTATTTGCTTCATGAAGCCATTCCAACCTGGAAGATCATCTTCTTTCCATTCACCAAAAATCCACTTGAAATCAGCCAGTTTAATGTCCACTCTTGAACAATTTTCCGTCAAGTCCTCAAACATGATGCTCTTCAAAGGTGCTCCAGTATGTTCAAATGTTGTTACTGGAATTACACAGAATTCTCCAACTGTTCAGGCTTTTGGAACAGTACTTGTTCTAGCAATTACTGTACCACTTGAAGAGGCAGAAATTGCTGGCGTTACACATTGGATACCACCCATGGCATGGAAATTATTACGGCCATCAATTGTGTCAACATTGACATCTGCATTGTCAAACGCCCATTGAGAAAAAGAATTTGGGTGGTTAGAGCTCTGAGGGTGGTTCATACAAGACACCTCAAACATCCTGGCCTCGTCGTAGGAACAGCAGAAACCAAGTCCACTTGCTATTTGTATTAGCTCCCTTGAGCTATATTTCCTGGACAGGAGGGCACCAACCCCAACTTGGAGTGATGAATGAAAAGATCTAGGTCTGGTGGAAGATATTACTGCATGAGCAATAGAAATTACTTTGGTTCTGTCTTTCTGCCGTTGGCCTCGTTTGCCTCTCTTTATGATTGAATCAAGCAACACCTGTAGGGTTTGTGGAATATCCTCCTCACAGTTTTCCAGAAAGCGTTGGGGATCTGGGTAACTGTCAAGGCGATACACTTTTGAACGGATATCTTCCCGGATTATGTCAGCCGCTGCTCTAACAACTCGGAGGCGTTCTTCCTCCTCATTTGCCTGTTTGGATTTATACCATTGCTGGGACAAGATTTTGTAACCAGTATTGCGGAAGCAGAGTACTGTCTCTTGGTGTTGACCAACTGATATGATGATGTCACTCCCATAATGGTCTTGCAACCTTTTCTTCAGAGATTTCTCACTTACTTTTGGGCCAGGGAAATCTTTCAGGACCTCTTTCAAAGAAAACTGGCACTCATCTTCCATGCCCTCAATGTAGTTGCAAACATATTGTAAAGCAGTAGTGATGTCTTCATCCTGGAGTCTACCTTTGATGTTTGTTGAGCGTACAGGTAAGAAAACTTTTCTCATGCAGTTCTGATGGTATCTCCCCTCATCGGCGATCAAATCATTCCCCAATCGGGATGTGACTTCTTCCGCCCACTGGTCTCCCCGGGCAGCTGCAGTTTCCAAGACACTGTCTCCAAATTCTCTAGTGGTTACGGTACTGACAGCAACCCGCCGATGGACATTCAGTCTTAGCTGTTTGGAATGAAATCATCACTGGCATCCGTGTTACAAAAAAAAAAACATGTTGTTTTAAAATTGAACGCTGGCTGACCTGATCGGACTCGACGTGCAACTCCACTTCCACTAGCTTTCTCTGCAGCAGCCACATTTTTCTCCCTGGTGTAAGATTTATGACACGAGACATGAAGTTTTACGGTATCACATGTCTTAAAAAGAGCATCCTTTCCATCACGTCTCTTCTTACTGCACTCCAACAAAGTTCTGATTCCTCTTGCTTTCACAGTCACTGCCTCATTCTCCTCTATTGTCTTTTCACACACAGGACACAGATCCGTCATTTTTTTATAGAGAAGGACAGAAGATAAAACCGGATGTCGCCGTCCCGTTTTCAACAGGAACATCTGCTTGTTTCCAACCTGCAACAAAATTAATTGTAAATTTCAAATTTTAGTTAAATAACATATTACTATATTTACTAGGTACAAGACTAGTACTATGGTGTGCTATAGTACTATGTTTTACCCTTTCAGACCCAGAAGATTGTAAATGTTTGACCTCCTGGAGACTAGAAATGAATTGTGGCCATTGTTAAGTATTACATTTAAAACCAATCCTTCAATATCCTCAATATATTATACTGTAAACATTTTCTTAAAATTATCATAGTAAATAATACAAATTACGTGTAAGATCTCAGTAGCCATCATCAGGTGACGTAACTTGTAAACAAACAGGGATGCAACTTCAATACGAAACAGGCTGCAACAAAAAAATTCCCTACTCTTCCCCACAACCTACACAATCAATGTGAGTTGGTCAAACTTTACGGTGGAACTTTACGGAAACGGGTGGTCCAAAAAATTCACTTTTGGTCTCATCATATATAAAATTTGTCCAACTTTGATGAGCGCTAGTATGGGAACGGGTGGTCCAACAAATATGCGTCTGGTCTCATTCAATGCAGAATTTAATGCCGTACAACTTTTAATAGGACCATGTTTTCGATATTGTGAGTCCTTTACGAGATATAACCGTAAAACCGCAAAAATACCCCTTTTGGGGGTACATTTTAACCCCCACCACTTAAGCACAACTCCGCCGGGGGGGGGGAAACCTAGGATAGTCATATTGGGCCACAAATGAAGCCATTAAAACAATAAAACCTTTTGTAGCAATTATTTCCGATTCGACTGATTTTTTGGTTTTACACTACTGGCCTATAAATATTCATGTTTAAAAGGAATAAATTCCAAATGTTTAGTACCAAGCCACGTGTTGTTCAATCAAATATATTGCAACTTACCGTCTGCGGCTTTTAGAAACAACGTCTTTACAAAGTTGACATGTTTCGGGACACTTGTCCCATCATCAGAACTTAAAACAATTAAAACCAATTAAAACAAATAAAACGGCTAAAAAACTAGTCACCATAATAAAACACAATATACAAATAATTAATGATCATAGTCTAATTAATAGTGTTGATTTTGTGAATAAAGTTAAAAATTTAATAGTTGAACCGGCTTACAAACTTGTTTCCCTTGATATTGTAGACTTATATACGAATATACCAGTAGCTGAGACCCTGCGTATACTTAAGATTAACCTTATTAATACTAATAAATTGGATATTGATAGTATAAATGAATTGATGCACATTTTGGAGTTAGTTCTTTATCAAAATTATTTTACCCACAATAATCAATTTTTCAGCCAACAAAATGGGTTAGCAATGGGTTCTCCACTTTCAGGTCTTCTTGCAGATATATACCTGAATAATTTCGAAATTCATTCATTCTCAATAATAACAAACACAAGAATAACATAATATTTTACGGCAGGTATGTTGATGATACCTTTTTAATATACAAAGGTACACAAAGGCAAATTGATAATTTACATAGTTATTTGAATAATATCAATGACAAAATGCGGTTCACACTTGAAAGTGAAGACAATGGTAAACTGAATTTTCTAGATTTAACTGTTGCCAAGAACAATAATAAAAAATTACAATTTAACATCTATAGAAAACCCACAACGACTGATATTGTAATACATGCTAAGTCTTTTCATCCTTTATCCCAGAAATTTGCTGCCTTCCACAGTATGATATATAGACTTTTATCTTTGCCCCTCGGTGATAAAGAATACCGTGAGGAATTAGACACCATTAAACACATTGCAGTTGCTAATGGTGATGATGTCGATATGGTGAACAACATCCTTCGAAAACATAAGAAAAAGCATAGAAACATTAACGGACATAAAACATGCGAAAATACAACACGCAAATACATTGCAACACCGTACACATACCTTATGCCTAAGATTTTTGGGTCAATTTTTAATAAAACCAGTAATATAAAGGTCACTTACAAAACCACTAATAATATTATGAATAATCTTCGTGTCCGCAGAACTACCACCCTTGAACACAAAACTGGTGTTTACAAATTGATATGTGACGATTGTGACGCCTTTTATGTGGGCCAGACAGGACGTAGTTTTTTAAAAGATTTACAGAACATAGGCCGCCTACACACTTTCACAGTTTGGACAATATCAAGTCAAAATTTGCAGAACACCTCATTTCCGAGAATCATAATTACACTAATTTTAAAACTAATTTAATACCCCTTCACATATGTAAGAAAGGGCGATATTTGAACGCTCTTGAAGAGTACGAAATTTATAAAGCATATAACAATACTGATACCAAGCCGCGTGTTTTAAATGATAAACTGGTTTTCAAGTCAAATGTATTGTACAACACTGCCTTGCGCTATTGTCGTGGTGGGAGCAAAACGTAATTCAGTGCGCGGTCGGTCTCCATACGATGTACATCGGTAAACCTTCGCGCTCGCTTTAAACATTTAAGTATCATATTGTTTTAAGTTATTGTTTCATATTGGATTTTAATGTTTTAATTGATTGACAAGTGTATCAACTTTAAATGATACGCGATTGTTTTAATTGTTTTAAGTTCTGATGATGGGACAAGTGTCCCGAAACATGTCAACTTTGTAAAGACGTTGTTTCTAAAAGCCGCAGACGGTAAGTTGCAATATACTATAAATATTGTTAACAAAATCTTGTACCATGGAAATTCACAACACAATAATAAATATGTTAGAAGATTTGTTAACCGTGCCATCAGGCTAACCCAGATATTCAGTGTTATACTGTAGACAGAATCTACCTGGGAGCTGGGAAATGTACTGGTATGACAATTACGTAGCGCTCTCGACTTTTCGAGAGTGTCTTTCTACACGCTTCTCGACTAGCCCATCGTGCGGCGTCTGTGTCAGGGCTATCCATTTACAAAGCACTTTAGACCAGTGGTTCCCAAACTTTTCAGCCCGCGGACCCCGCCCAAATAATTTAAAAGTTCACGAAACTCGTCTGAATTCTGAAATATAACAAACTGTAGCCTAAATATGATACAAAATATTTTAATTAAAATTGTATTATAATGAAAATTCTCTTAACTTGCAATGTTACTAGTTATACCAAACACAATTTAATGTGAACAATGAAGGTTCTTTTGAACATCTAGCTTTCTAATATTGGGTTTAATGTCTTATAGTTTCAGTTGAAAGCTTGGAAACATTTTTTTGCGAGTTCATGATGGAGAGTCATTACATATAACCAGAAGTCAGCTGGCTGTAATTACGAAAACTGCAATTTTAATGAACTGTAAGTTGAAAGTTCTGCCAATCAATTTTCTTTTTGTAGTGTAAGAGAGAGATCTAGTTATTTTGGCTGACAAACAGATCTGCTACACATGATTTAAAGACATGATTAAAGCCATTGGAATTATTTTTACAATTACAATTAGTTTGAACCCAAAACAAAAATACTGGAATCTTCTACTAATTGTTTTAAGGTTCTACAAATTTTATAGAGCATAAAAAAAATCGGAGAAAATTACGGCATATTCTAATTTTTCTTAAAACTGCCTGCGGACCGCCCTGAAACATTGTCGCAGACCCCACTTTGGGAACCATGGCTCTAGACTGTTCATGTACTTCTAACTACGTAACTTATGCTGGCACGCTGCCAAAGAATGGAAAATTATTCTGGAACGTCCGCGGGGTGTGTACAAGGATCTACGGCCGGCTTAGAAGTTAGTTACATTGGACGATATTATAGAGTGCGCGTCAAGTGATTATTGCGGATTAGTGGAAAGTGATTGTTGTGTTATAATTAGTGCGGAACTCTGATAGTTAACATTATTATTGCATGTATTAAAATTTAACTGAAGTTATTGTATGAGAGTATTTTCTTGATTTCAAAATTTGTGACTAATTAAAGCTGGTAATTAGTAATTAGTGTGTGTATTTTGTTTCCACAGAACAACACGACGATCTGCGAGACCGTCGTAACAGTAGGATTTGTCGGGGGGGGGGGGGGGTGCCGGGCTGAATAATTTAAAACCCAGAATCAAAACATGCTGTACATATTTACTTACTGATATTTTACATATTTAATTTACTGAAGTCATATTACTTTATTTTATTTATTTATATTTTTTTGTCTGATGATACAGCTTTGCTTACAACAGGGCAAGATGAAGTTATTTCAACCCGATTATTGCAGAAAGCTAGCAATACCATATATGAATGGACCAAAAAATGGAAATTTAAACTTAACGAAGCCAAATTGGCACAGATTAATTTCACCAATAAAAGATTTAATAATCTTCCATCGTTGGTCGTAAATGGAACGGTAGCTCCTTATGAAAACAAAGCCAAATATCTGGATACCAAACTGACACATAAAGAGCATGTAAAAAAGAAAAAAGAGGGACTTAACATAAAATTCCGACAACATAAGTGGCTCAGAGGAAAACATTCCTAACTGTCTTTATACAGTAAAACTGTGATCTATAATCAGATAATTAAACCCACCTGGCTGTATGGAATTCAACTCTGGGGGTGCGCGAATGATAGTAACATCAGGATAACATAATAAAACAAAGTTTTGCGGACCATGGTGAGTGGACCATGGTATGTTAGAAACGCCGATATCCACAGAGATCTAGGTATTCCAACAATTGAAGAAGAGATTAAAAGGTTTGCGAAGAAGCATTAAGAAAGGCTTCACCTCCACGAAAATGCATAAGTTCTTTAGCTGCTGGCCAATCAACACGTGTTTCGAAGACTGAAGAGAACAAAGCCATTTGAACTTGTGTAGTGTTTTGTGTTATAAAAGCAGAGCATTGTACGCGGGTGAGAGTGTTAAGTTAAGAACACCAGAACTAACTAAAAGATGTCATTGGACTTAATTTGGCTTGTATTAGTATTAAGAGGTATTAGAGATAAGTTGATGGTTGGTCTTACAGACCAGTTTTTACATGTTAAATTAAAAAAAAAAACTTTATTTTAAACATTATAAAATAAAAGCAATCTGTGTATACGCAAATATTGTTGTTGAGAATAAAGGTATGACAATCCCGTCTGAGTGCAAAGGCACAAAATATAAAAGCGTAGAGCGTGCGCGAGCTCCCGGCGGTATAAGCCATCCGTTTTGCTAGATAGCTGTCATCAATTCTCCCCCTTCATCCGTCGGCTTTTGCATTCTAATCTTCATGAATGGGTTGAATTGATGATCATCCTGCCTCCTGGCGGCGCGAATATCACTCAGCGTCTGTGACGTTATAACTGAGGTGTGACAAATTTTGTGTAGCGGTAAAAATAGTAACAAAATGTCAACATTCAACACCCAAACACAATGAAAACTGTTTATAATACTCCACAACGTCAATAAATATTTTGTATCTAATGAAGTACAGCTGGTTGTAAATAGTGACGTTTCCTATAGGGTTTGCAAGTGAACTGATGTATACCACCAGATTTCCTTGCACCAAAGCATTCATTCTGCCTTTATGACCAAGCTTGTTCTCCAAACTGGTGACTTCATTATTTCCTTTGCAACATTTCTACATTTTTTCCTGGGAGAACAGTGAGTACTATTTTGTTTCTATTATTTATTACTAGCTGTTACCCGCGGCTTCGCACGCGAATATTTTACTTTTAATAAGTATTTTAATATAATTTATATTGTCTATGTCTACATGGCGTTCTGTCAGCTTGTATAACAATTTTTTACTCATTAGCCATGTTCTCCCAAACTTGTTTTGAACACTTGTACTATTTTAACTTGTACTAAATTATTATGTTGGTGCAACAGTCTTTGAAGATTTAAAAGCACCGGTACAGGTTTATAAAGCCTTTGGGGATATTTATAAAGTACCTGTTAAATCAAAAACGCTAAATTCTTTATTTTAACCGATACTGTGTTAGAAGAATTGTATAACACATTAAACGTTATGTTTTCCTCAACCATGGCTTTTATTTATTTCAACAGTAAACCTAAAACCAAAAACCGTTGTCACCTAACCTCACAAATGAAAACAACACGTATTTTCGCTTTGCATTAAGTGATAGGACGATTTATAATTAGTACACTTCTTCTTTACCACATCGTCATAATATATATAATTTATTATATAATATATTATTTCATACAATCGCATATTATATAAATCATCAAAAATGTACTGCAGGAATGGATAAACATACAGTTCTGATGCCGCTAAATAGGTTTTTTTTTATTTAATTGTTACTATGGTAATTAATTCTGGTCTCCATAGTTTTAAACATCTTTAGTAGTAGGTCTAGTATTTAATATATTTCATTACTTATTCATTGCATTATCAGAAATACGTATTCACATAAATTGTATAATCGTTTAAGGCAATTACAAAATATATAGACGTATCTGTATACAAAATAACAAAATATTTCGATACAATCGCATATTAAAAATATTAAAAACTGCAGAAACGGATAAGGCCGGGCGGCCACCAGGAGCGGAGCGGAGCGGAGTTGAGCGGAGTGGACTGATCTTGTAAAATCGAAACAATGTTGTTCAATGAAAGGGCGGCCACCGAAAGCGGAGCTGAACGGAATTGAGTGAAGCGACGTCGCTCGGGTCAACTCCGCTCAGCTTTGCCCGGCCGAGGTCCGTTTGGAAGCAAACTCCGCTTCCCCAACACACCATCTCCCACTGACAACCATAGGACAATGATTCTTGTTCAACAGTTTTTGTAACTTAATAATTGATTTCTGTAAATTTCAATTGTTTTAATTAATATATAAATAAAAATTACCTTAAACAAATTGCTAACTTCTCTTTTGGTCCTATCGCCTTCCGATAATTAGTATCACATGCTGTTATATCATTATGAATAATATCGAGAATTTCGTTAAACTGGTCGCGTGATATTCTGAAATAATTTGTAAATTGATCAGCGGACAAATCATCAAAAAGAGTGTGAAATTCACCGCAGTTTAAAATTTACCACGTCTGACATCGCTGAGGTTATAAAAGCAACTCAAGTACACTCCGCTTACTATTGCCCCCCCCCCCACACAAGTGACTCAGCTCAACTCCACTGCGCTCAACTACTCTCCGCTCCGCTTCACTCCGCATCTGGTGGCTAGCTAGCCTAAAGGTACAGTTCAGTTCCGATGCCGCTAATTTTCATTTGTTTATTTATTTGTTACTATGGTAATTAACTCGCGTCTCCATGGTGTTTTTGACACCTTTATACGCGTCAGCGAAAAGGCATAATTAAAAAAGCCTAAATCGTGCAAACGGGGCAAAATATCAAATTCCAAGTTAGACAGTACTTTTCGCCTTGCGTCAAAGGTTACCTGTGCAAGATTTGGTGGAAACGGTGTAACGATGTGGATTTGTATTCATTACCCATAAATCCTCAGACTTTTAGTTTTATATATATATATATATATATATATATATATATATATATATAGATTTGTATGACAGGTTGTTTTATTCAATTTATTGAAACGTTTTTCCCAGACCAAGTATTATATTAAAATACGTTTTGCTAATATTTCAGTAGTTTACGTCTATATCACGTAAATGACTAAAAGATTAGAAAACAATCAATAGTTTACCGTTAATTATTAAAGTAAATGTTTAAATAAAAGTTACAATATACACAGTATATATATATAAATAAAATAATAAATTATTACCTAGTGTTATTTTATTAATTTTCCTTTAGTTTCGATGACATTTCTTAAGCAAAACAGTAGACTTTATACGGTATCTAGCAAACAGAATATATTTTGGACTGACAAAACATCTAAGTTTAAATTTCGTTCTTATATTTACTTAGTTCTTAGTATTTGGCTTACATCAAAGGAATTTAACAAATGTTAATGGACGATCTTTAGGAGTCTTGGAGAGAATGGTGATAAGACAAAGTTGAAGTTTGACTAAGGCGGCTATAATGCTCGACTCTCCGAGCAGAGATTCCACAGACAAGTACCTTTATATTAAAGGGTACAGATCGAGATGGGTAGGATGAAACACGGCCGATAAAGAAACTATTCTTCCAAAAATAAGTTTACAATTCATTACAGTCAAATTTATAAGTTTTATTAATTTTTTACGACGACCGCAAAAAGACGTTGTTAAATGATGGGAAAAAATAATTTAACACCAGGAAAGTTGTTAGTCACAACTGTAAAACAATTTTTAAGAAGTAGAGCACTGGTATACAACAATGTATTAAGTTTACAATTGTCCAACACTCATTTCTACAATAAATGTTTCAAGTGACTAATTATACAAATGTCGGAGCAAAATAATTCACAATTAACGTTTTAGAACAAAATACCACTATCAAATAGCGGTCACTGCTGAATCGTAAATATACAACTACTGCTTTGATAAAACTAACTGTCTGGCAAAATCAACTCGGAAGTACAGCTGACCTCCCCCCACGGCTTGTGTTGCGGTGGTACTCTGCATGTGTAGAGTAGCACGTTACGACAGTGACCTGTATGCCGGCAAAATAACAGACGAGCCCTTGAAAGGTGTAGAAATGTCTACAGCATTCGAAATTACGATGTAAGGTAACCTCGAGACTATTGCTGCCACGCAAGGTATATGTCTTCTCTGGCCTTCTTCAGAATATGACGCCATTCTTGTCTATTCATAGTCATAGTCTTCCAATATCTAATTCCAAGAGTACTGATGCCCTGTCTCACTTCGTCCCTACATCTCAGATTTTCCCCTCCAACTTTCCTTTTACCATCTGGCTTCGCATTAAATAAAAGAACGTTCATCGCCAATATAAATCATTAATTCAGTACAATTGTTTGTCAGTAAAGAGTATTGCTCTAAAAACGGGTATACTGTGCGGATGCAGATTCAGCAGCGTGAAAGCCATGCCTAATATGCGCATATAGTACTTGTAGCAACACAAGTTCAAGTGTAATTCTAATTAATGTAAGTAAAATACAGAAAAACAGAAAAGCTGCATAAAAATTAATATGTGCTTAAAACCTGCAAAGTTATGTTGGCTTGTTAAAGATACATTGTTGCATGCAACCGGACTCTTTTGCTAAACAGGGAGGTAGTCTGCTTGGGACTCCTGATTGAGTTGTATGGTTCGAAATGTGACACCAGTTTTCTTCTTCTTCTTATTTTTTAGCACGGGGACCTTACGATCCGTTGAGCACTCCTTTGTCCGACCGTCTTTTCTTTGATCTTCCAATAATCCTCTGACCTTTTGGATTATAAACCCAAATTTGTTTTGGAATCCTATTTTTATACATCCTTTTAACATAGTCTGTCCAATCCTGTCTGTATTGTTTTATCCTTTTGTTTAGGTTGTATATTCCAAGGATGTCCTTTATATCATCATTTCTCAGCCAGTCCCTCCGTGATACTCCTAGTACTGATCGTATAAATCTCTTTTCACTAGCATATATTTGGCTTTGGTCCTTTGCGTTCAGTGTCCAAGTCTCACTGGCATAAAGGTCGCATGACATCACTTTAAAAAATTTCAAAAGAGTATCTCTTCTGACTTTTCCATTCAGTGCTCTTATCGTCCCACACATGTGATTAAACTTTTCTATTTTTTTGTCCACATCTACAGTATCTCACCAACATAAGCCAAGTCACATACAAGGAACTATGATGTATATAATAATAGAAATGTTGCTAATATTTCATTAGGCATATTACTTAACCAAACCAAAGTGAAGTAGATATGAACAAACTTAGCAAACTAAAAATAACGTAAAATTAAGTATAAACTCATTTGATATTCATGTTTAATCTAGTATCCAAGTCACTTGATCGAATTAATAAATTAATTTACCTTCAATAAATTAAAGCTTTATGGCTACGTGGTGGCAACTTTCAGATAAAGAGGTAAAGATTATAGAGACTGTGGAAATGGACTTCTTAAGAAGAGCGTGTAATATTTCTAGAATCCAACATGTTAGAGACGAAGATATAAAAAGGAAAACAGGGTGCATATTTGCAACAGCAGAAAGAATAGAATCCAGACCGTTGCTATGGTATGGTCACGTAATGAGGATGGAGGAGAAGCGATAGCCAAAGAAAGCATTGACTTACAAACCACAAAACAGGTGAAGAAAAGGAAGACTGACAACACAATGGAGAACTGGAATTAGGAAAAGCATGAGAGATCGAGCTATTGAAAAAGCTGACTGGAAAGATACGGAGAAATGGCGATCGAAATGTGGGATGCGGCATAGACTGTAGGACCCCCGCTAATAATAATAATAATAAATAATTAATAATTACTAAAATTAAACTTTTTTTCAGTAAAATTACATTACTCCAACTTAACCGGGCTGAGAGGTGTACCAGCAACTAATCGTTTCAGACGGACATCAAGTTTTGCTAGGTTGAAGACGATGTATAAATCAACATCGGGTGGTACATACCCTGGGTAGTAGCTCATCCTAGCGCATTGTTGACGTACTTTGATTCTGCTGGCGGTCAACCGAAAACAAATTTTAGTGGCAACTAGTGCTTAACAAAAAGTCAGGAAGATAACTATAGAACTACTTACTGTTTATTTACGAGTCTTTCAATAGGCTGTAATTGTTAACATACACTAATTGTTATTATATTTTATCATACCTACTGGAAAGCTATTATGAGCTACCTATAAATTTGTATGTTAAGCGGATAGGAAAAAAAAGCATTTACTGTAAAATAAATAATTACAAAGGTCATAATATTGTTACGACGGTCTAACTGATCGTCGTATGGTACAGTGGAAAACAAAATACAAGACACTAATACGTCACTAATCACCAGCTTTATTTAACACAATTAAACAGTTTGTAATTGACAAGATAGTCTCTTACAACAAATCAAATAGAAATTGTTCACTCGCTATAAAATGTCAACTAATATAAAACACAAATGTATTACAATTCCAGCACAATTAAACAACACATAATACTTCGCCATAATACTTCAAACACCACTGTGTAATCACTGTGTTATCACCCGACAATAACTCAACTATAATATACTACGAACCGCATTCTAATAAATCGCAACTCAAAACTGACTGAGCGTCGCTGAGTACTTGTATTTACACCCCGCCGAAAATCCAGAACATTCCACATACAACGTATTAGCTCTACACTACGACGTAATTGATTGCGGCCTTTACACAGTCCGCGCGGAAAAGTCTCGCGGATGCAGGTTGAAATCACGTACGCACACAACATTATAACCGGATTCTTCTCGAACATTCGAGAAACACGTAGATTCTTCTGTAATGTCGTAACACTATTGTCTGAATTTATTTTAATTATTTTACTGCTGTCGAAGTTTTTGTTAACAATCAAATATTATTTTAATTTAATGACACACTGTCATTCTTTTTGAAAAATATTATATTTTACTTGTAGAATTATAGTATTTTGTAAGTAATTGGCATTCCGTACATTGCACAGATAAATGCTGCATGGCATTTGATATTTTTGTCTTTATAATATACGTATTCGTTACGTATCGTTTACGTTGTAACTGACAGCAACACCTACTTGGAGAAGAGATCTTGTATAATTGTGCCTGCTACAACACTGTTATGTTAAGCAACGAGAAAACGTTACGAGCCCGTGTTAAGGATCACAATACATTATATCATAGAAATAATATTAATTATCTTGTTTCCAAAGATATATTAATAATAAACATATGTGCTCCTTATACATTTGTTACTATTACTACTACGTAAGGAAATACTAAAACGATTGATAAAGTAAGGAATGATGAAGTCTTAAGAAGAATAGGGGAAGAGGGAAGAATCCTGAAGGTAATAGAAAATAGGAAAAGGAATTGGTTAGGTCATTGTTTAAGAATAGACTGCTTGCTTACAACTGCCATGGAGGGTGTCATAGAAGGAGATAAAAACAACAGATCGTAGAAGAATGAATTTAATAGATAGCATTAAAAACAGAGGGTGTTACGAAAAAACGAAAAGACTGGCATGCGATAGGATAGATTGGAGAGCTTTTACAATTTGAAGACATGCCTTAGGGCAGAACACCAAATAAAAAATTACTACTACTACTACTACTACTACTACTTCTACTAATACTATAATGATTATTATTATTATTATTATTATTATTATTATTATCATCATCATAAATAATACATTACAATATACATTATATTGTAATAAAATCATTATACAATAACATTAGCATTTGCTTAGTATAATTAAGGATAGTGATATCTATTATATTATTAGTGTATATATACTCCTCAGGAAATAGTTTCAGTCGGATTATAAATGCAAATTAAATAAAGTCATTAATAAGCTGGTGATAACACAAACATGTGTTTTCTAGAATAGGAACGAAAAACGAGTTAATTAACGAGAACTGTAAATCAAGGACTCTACCGTGGGAATGAATTCATTATCTCTTTAATAACTTTTGTTCACTTGTTGAAACGTCCATTAATTTTCCAACAGTGACTACGCTGAACAACAATTGTATTACAGTAACAATGTGGTGACCCCAAACAGCTTTTATAAGTCTCTTCTTTTGTCAATAAAAAAGTATTAAGACTGTATTAGTAACGTAATATTCAGTCAACTAAATTTATTGTTACTGAATAAAAAGTTTTTCATTCAGTCCTTTTGCAAACGGTGTGTACGATTTAGAAGTATTCAACACTTCAACATCATTATTCCTGTTTAAAATAACACTTCAACATTTTTCTTAGCTTCAGTATTCCTATTTAAAAGACTGTATAAGTTAAGAGTATGCCACATTAGATCAGCTTCATGTTACATTGGTAAATTTCTTCTTCTTCTTCTTCTTCTTCTTCTTCTTCTTCTTCTTCTTCTTCTTCTTCTTCTTCTTCTTCTTCTTCTTCTTCTTCTTCTTCTTCTTCTTCTTCTTCTTCTTCAACTTTTTTATTAGGACTCTGTTCTGTTCTATAACAACGGTCTTATATGCTGCACCTCTTCCTTGCCCGGCCAATGCTTCTTTTGGTGTTTGGTTGTTTATCTCTTACCTTATTCATTAGTCTTGTGTCATCCGTTCTTGATAATTGATACTACATTGACACACTGGAGACCACTCTCGGTCCCCAGCCCGGATACAGGAGGAGGGTTGATGGACAAGGTTAGCCACCTATCCACTGGAAAAATATGGTTGGCTTAAAGAAGCAACAAACAGCCTCGGAATTAGTAAATTTAAAAGTTATAAATTTACATTTTCTTCAGTTATATAGGAAAAAGTTAGTAGATTTACAGGTTAATGAATCTGGTATTACAAAACACGACAAATATTCTGGGGGCTACATATTAATAGGATGACAGAAGAAAATATTATGCGTACATTCTTTGTATATCTTAATGTAAAGATTCAGATATTATTAAATCACTAAAAATCTCTTTGTAAACATGTATACAACAGCATTATAGTCAGATTAGACTACACATGTAATTAAATACATTGGTGTATTACTGATTTATTCAAAAGGGAACAGTTGGCAGCACTGACAGGATAACGTTAATGATTCAATTAATAGAGGGCTGGGCATCGACAAATCAAACAGCTGTTCGGTTTCATTAACTCTCAGGTAATCTGTTTATTTTACTCATAATAACGTCGAACATGTCCATTAATGTCTGGTCGGAATAGTACAAACCGTTAAGTTAAACTAATAATCGTGTGACATGACACAGTCGCTTTGGACCTGAGCAGTTGTCTGAAACAAACGTGTAATTTATTTATTTAGGAAAAACTGTCCCTGACTTCGACAGCGTTACCAATTGGCTAATGACATAGAATAGCTAGAATAAACAGTAGTTGACTTAAATTTAATTAATTACGTTTGATTAATTAAGATCCTACATTAATGAACACCAATATGATACTGGACGTATTGAGGAGTTGAATATTCGGAAAAATTAATACGCTTATGCCTAAGGCCGGCCGCACACTGAAGCGACAATTTGTTTGGTAATAGAACCCCGTTTTGGCGTTTTGTGTCGCTAAGCGTCGCAGACAACTCTATTGTCATCAGGATCTATAAAGCTCCACACACTGGCTGCGACATTGCCTAGAGGCGTCGCGAGGTTCCTTGGGACGAAAGACGAAGGAACCTTTAATGTATATCTCGGTCAGTGGCGAAGCTAGTAGTTAATGAATGGGTAGGCAAAAATCTTATCTTAAATTTTTTTTAAGGAATCACTAAAAGAATGGTAGTTCAAATCGGACGCTGAGGTAGAGTTTGCTGTAAGCGAATGGTTCCACAAACAGCCGTAAGAATTTTACTAGCAGGGAATGTACAGGTTGGTGCAACAATGGAACTCATGTCTTAATGTTACAGCTCTATACGTGTTTCTATTGAACAATCCTTGTATTAGTCATACCCAATAATACAACTGATTGAACTTCAAATTTTTAAACTTGATTATTTTCTATATATATATATGTTTAATGTTACAAATAATTAATTCAAATAACAGTCTTGATCATCTGTTAGTTCAGCGGAATAACAGGGACACTTTTAATAACCGCATAAAATAAACACACTTATAAACAACACAGCGCGCTTTAACTTGAATGTTTGGACCACAGAAAAGGCATGCCTCAACGCTCTATGTGTACAGCACGGGGCAATCCCCCCTCCCTTCACTTCCCTATCACTCCAGCACATTGCTTACATACGATGTATATAAAAAACGCTGAGGCAAGTTCAGGTTGCCTCATTCGCTTTAAACGAGCTATGTCGAGTCTCACCTGTCACCATCTAGCGGTCGCTCAGTAAAGCACGTTTCGGCCTAATAAATTCGACAGTCGCGGTAACAATGTATAATCTTTACGTTATGTAGTTCATACGTATTTATAATTTTTATTCTACAGAATTTTTTAGGGTAGGCATTGCCTCAATTGCCTCCATGTAACTTCGCCACTGATCTCGTTACATAAGTTGCACAGTTTTGAACTGCGCATGCGCTGGATTCTAACCACACAAAGCGGGGAGTTTATATTACATAGTCCATGGCTTCTATTTTAATGCCTGTCACGAATCCATAAACGAAACACTTTTACGGGTCGAAAACAAATTGTTCTGTCTTAAGATAATGTCTCAAGCCTCTCTCCACCCCAACACGAGGCGTCGAAACGGTTCTGACGCGAAACAAAACGTCGCTCCACTGTGCAGCCGGCCTAAAATAAAAAAAATTGTGCGGCATGTGCGTTGCAACAATTTTTAAAAAGTCGGCTTTAAGTTGCTGTATCTGGAGACTTTAAGTTGCTGTATCTGGAAACTTTAAGTTGCTGTATTTTAATACAGCAATTTTATGTATATAAAATTTATTAAAAGTAAATAAAAATTTGAAAATTTTGACTTTAATTTAAAAAAAAAAACAAAATACGCCAGAAAAGTGTTAAAATTTCAAACAGAACAAAGTTTTTCGTATACTTTTCACAATAAATGTAATTGTAAACAAATTAAAAACTTACATTATTGAATCTTTCCTTCAAATGATTAAATATCAAAATTGTTAAGTTGATAAAGCTGCAAACTTTCGTTCAAAGTAGTTGTTCAATATGGCCGTGTTGTTGAATTCAGCTCGGCGAATCCATGCTAGCCGGGAACGTCTTATAGCATCAGGATTATTCTTAACAGTAGCTCCATTTTCTATTATACGATGTCTCAATTCTTCTTGTGTGCTAATACGAGCTGAATAAACTAACGACGTCATCAAACCCCAAAGGAAAATTCTGCTGGCGTGAGATCAGGAGTTCGAGGATACTGGACCATTTTACTAATCCATCGCTTACCGAATCTAGTATTTAAATGATTCATCAAATCACGACAGTAGTGAACAGATGCTCCGTCATTAAAAAATCACATCTGCACTCTATTTGCAAGTGGAATATCTTCCAAGATTTCCGTCAGATTCGTTTAAAAAATATAAGTAATGTCTTCCATTAAGCCTTGGGGGTAATAAAAAAGGGCCTAAGAGATTATCACCAAGAAGACCGCATCACACATTAAATGAAAAAGTATGTTGGTCATCTCTTGTGACAGTCTCATGTGGGTTTTCTTCTGTCCAAGTATGGATGTTTCGAAATTTCTTGTAAATCGTAACACTTTTCTGGCGCATTTTGGTCAGTTTTGTTTTTCATTAACGTCAAATTTCCAAAATTTGTACTTATTTTTAATAAACATACACACACATTTCCTCATAATTAAATTCTGTACAAAGTTAGTTTAAAATTTGTATTTGTTTATTGGCAAATTAATGAAGTTATTTTATCCCAAATCTAAAAAATCGTGTTTTTAGACCCCAATCGTTTGTGTTTTACACACGTTTTTTAGAAAATAATTAAGATAGAGCTCTGTGACCTCTTTTATTCGATTTTTCAGGTCAAAAACCGTAAGAAACCACTAAATTTACCCTTTACTTTATACCCCAAGAATTTCAGTATTGCGTCATTTTGCAGCGGGAGCAGAAATCAGGGCGAACTGGTTCGCAAGGCGTAATTCGCTAACGAACCATTTTGAGGTCTATGTTTATATGAACAATTTTTTCTTATTTTCAGCTACAGAATCAGCTCTAGAGAGATTTCCATGCAATTTTGATTCACCCTGTATAAATAACAATAATTATTATGGCAATAAAAGAACAAGGCTTCTGACCGCAAAGTAATGATCAGTTAAAATCAATTTTTTGTGAGAACAGGTGCATTTGGCCTATACGTTAATTATTAGGTCTTACGACTGGGCGGAGGTTGACTGGTAGCGCCTGGGCGGAGGTTGGCTAGTAGCGCCTGGGCGGAGGTTGGCTGGTAGCGCCTAAGTAACAGTTACGTAATTCCATGTACGATGTTTCGATTTGTTGAATAATTGCTCCCAACGAATACACAGGGCCACAGTATTTCCATTTTTGCCATGTGTGTTGAGATCCAACAGCTTGGAGTCGGAAACTGCGATATCAAAACAAGAGAAGGCATAACAGTAAGCTGTAGAGGTAACAACTGTCTCAAAGCAAGTTATCTCTGATGTCAAAATCCTGGTCATTCTGTTTGAGACACACCCATGTATAACTGGGCCGTAAACGCCTTATGCGACCGAACTTGCAGCACTCTAAAAAGGCAAGGATACGCAGTAGCAAGTTTGTAAGTAGGGAGGCAGGAATATGAAGTGATTTTTAAACGTAAATGATATCAAAATTCAAAAATGTAAACATTTTGCAACATACAAGATTTTGTTATACATAGAGTTTAAAACATCTGTCTACGTTCACCACTTAATGTCTTGTTCATCTCTGGTGTTACCTAAGACTCTATTCTCGGTAATACAATTGTTATAAAATACTACTATATATTAAAATAATTAGACTTTATTACTTATTCAAACGAATGGAACCCCATAGAACTGCCGAGAGCGTCCCCCCCCCCAAACACTAAATAGTGCAGGTGTTGCTTCAGCCAAAGCCGCGCTCGCTCAAATACGTTCCAGAGTCATCTGGAGAACACTTGCCTTACGCATTAAGTAGCATGCACATTCTGGAAAACTTCTAGAAGACGTGCGCTACCTACAAAAAGCCATAGCACCCGGGTTGTCAGTTTAGTTGTGTTGAGCAATTCTTTTAGCGCGGATTGAGTGTGTGTAGAAGTATTGTAGTGTTATAATTAGTGCGGAATTCATTTTAGTTGACATTATTATTGCGTGTAAGCAAATTTTACTCGAATTCCTGTAAGAGACTATCTTGTTGGGTTACAAAGTATACATTGTGATAATTAAAGCTGGTTATTAATGACTTCATTGGTGTCTTGTATTTTGTTTTCCACTGTAACTACGACAATCAAACCCGTCGTATCAATATTATAACAAATCGAAATATACAAATTTATAAATTTTTTAAATATAAGGTAAATATTTTGTATTTATAATTATAATAATTAAAAATTATAACGTATTATTTATAATATTTATAAAAATAGGTGTTCTATATCTCAAACTTTAGAGATTATAACAAATCTAAATAAAGAGTTAACAAAGCCATTGAATCAAATCAAAAGAATTAAGAAAAAATTAAATGAGGAATGCCTTTAACTAGAAAGGAGTTTAAGATATTCAGGAAGAAATCGTGTGTCAATAGAAGTGAACAAATATTTGAATAAGATTGAATAGTAATTCAACAAAATTAAATTATTCCTGACAGCACTCTAGAGTAGCAGGGAACGATACATAAAATATAAAATTCTACATTCAACCTTACACATACACATACCTTTTTTTCGCGCGCGTTTCAAAATGATTAAAAGAGACTTACAAGTAGAAGAAGAGATAAAAATAGAACAAATGGCCAACAAAGCGGTTAAAAACTGAAAACGGTTACGACGGTCTACCTGATACAAGACACCAATTAAGTCACTAATCACACCTTTAATTTTTACAGTTAACAGTTCGTAATTAAGAACACAGTCTCTACAACAAATCAAATAAAAATTGTTCACACGCAATAAAATTTCCACTAAAATTAAACACAATTGTATTACAATTACCGTCCGATTATAAAACACAACACTTAACTAATAACCACTTGAACGCGCACAGTAATTTCGCCCGACAATAACTCATGAACCGCGCTGTCAATATATCGCACTAATACTGACTTGAGCGTCCCTGAGTAATTGTGTTTATATCCGCCGAATATCTAGACGATTCCTAATTGCGTCTTAGCGTCCGTATGAACTACCTAATTAACTGCGGCCTTGACACAGTCCGCACGGCTGGCGGCATCGAGAAGACTCTCGCAAGTGCGTCTACAAGCACGTACGCCGCACGCGTTACATCGAGATTCTTCTGGCACATTCGACAAACACGTAGAATGTTCTGTGATGTCGTAACAATATGTGCTTTAAAAAACAAATACAACATCTAGTATGAAATGGGTGATGTCTTCAGTACTTGAAAACCTTATACACAATTGTGAAGCATGTGTGTGTTTGAGCGAGTGGACGTCCTGTGTGCAAACACCAGTACTCACAACTTCCACGAGTTTGATGGCTGAACAAATAAATATTTTCTCTCTCAGTCCACAGGCAAACATTGTCCCTTTTATAGCACACTGTAAATACGCGGGTTCAAGCACCAACATTACATACAACGCACGCACATGAAGTATTATGTGTAAACTGGTATTGGCTTGGCTGCTTTTAAATTAACCACAAAGTGACTGTCCTCTTTCCGTTAGATTTCATTTTAAATGGCTCTTTAGAACGCGACTGGCTTACTTTGATGCATACTTTGTTTTGTTACTTAAATTTGATTTATTTTATAATGATGTAAATAAAAAATTTGTAAACTAACTAATTTAGTAAAATATTGCAACGGAACAAATTGAGGATGCATAGACGTTTATTAGAACTAATAATATATAACACAGTGTCTTATCTGGAGGTAGACATTTATTAAACTAAAACAAATTTAAAACTTGTCTGTCTATAAATTCTTTACACAAATTATTTACTAAAATATAATGTCTTTAAATTATTAGTGAATGTTTATTTGAACAATTGTTTTCACATGGCTGAAGAATTCCTTCTGTCGTGCGGTTGTAAGGTGCTACGTTGGCTGAACCCCTATGGTTTCACTGAGGCTATGTTACACTCTATTCACTCACACACTCCGATTATCTGTTTCTCCTGATTGGTTGAAATCTAGAACACCTAATAGATTTCTACCTTGATAGCTAGACATCATGTAAGACTATGCCAGAGTCTGAAAAATCTTGTATAGATTTTATCTAAAACTTTTATGAATTTTCTTCAGATAAGTCTTCTGTGGAAAAGTGAATTCAGTTTAAAAATACATAGTAAAATTATATGTTTTTAGTTTATGACATACGAAAAATGTAGCGCTATTTATTGTACATACGCTGTCCAAGTATCATTCCGACACGTTAATTATTATAGGAGTTATTCAGAAAAACACGAATAACACGCACACTCGCGCACTAAATTTGCACTTGACATGATAGAAAAAAAATTTTTGGGCATTTTGACATATACCACATAATTACCCATCTCTTATTTCAAAACATACTTTTACGTTATATTTTTATAACTTGTTAGATTATATTTTCGTCCAAAACACGAATAATATACAATGTAAACGTGACATAAAAATGAGTTTACAACGTAATAGTTACTTATGTTTCAGTGGTGTAAGCAATAATGGTTTCCCGACTTATAAGGTAATATTCCATCATTTTGTCTTAAGACAGTTACCCAGTTAAATACAATTTCAAGTTCTTAGCCCCACTTTTGTTTGTTAATTTTAGCAGTTTTCTTTTAATTCTTTGTTCACCATTGCTTTTTCAATTTCATAAACCACCAGAATCTTCTTGGGCTGTGCATTGTAGACAATATTGGATGGCCATCGCCATTCTTTAGTATATGTTTTTAAGGTATGGTGTATATGAAAGTCCCCATATCCCGCAACGATTCTGTGTCTAATATCACATTTGTTCGACATTGTTTCCTCAAAATTACTGCCAACATTTTTTGTAGTTTATTATAAAGAAGAGAATTTTTGTACAAATAATGGTCCACAAGTGATAACACGTTTGTGAACTTTGGTCACAGACTATTATCGATAAAGAAACGAAAGTTTTATTTATGATAGTGATGGACGAAATAACAACATGGAATGAATAAATAATAAAACACTTTCTAAGGTCAATCATCACCTAATATACTTGTATAAGCTAAGGTGGTAGACGGTAAAGATCACAGTACTGTGGTTAAGCCTTAAGCCTACTGTGGCGTACTGAGTTGAAATCTTTGGCATTTTAAGACATACATCACGACCCGATGGCAAGACAGCATTATCTACTAATAATGGTGGCTGTGAAAGCTTGAACATTATGATGAAAAATGATAAAATATAGGCCTATGCATTGTTGGATACTTTCACTGCCAACTATATTACCTTGACAGTACATATATATAAATGAAATTCAACTAACCTCTGACCTGTGGTATTACATGCATTTAGAGTTTGCAATATGTGGAGCACAGTAGAAGTCATATTAAACCTAGACGAAAAACGAAACTTCGTAAGCTGAAATAACAGATTATATCTTTAGGCTTATAGGACATTGTTTAATTATTTTTTTGGACCGTCAAGATATTGGATTGAGTCACTATTCAATATGGATAGAACCGACACAACACAAGATGTGATTCTTTTACAGGTTGTGTTTTTCTAGTGTGGTGTTATCCGATCAATGTAAACGTAGATGGGAATGTAATTAGGAACAATATTGGCTCTGTTCCTAGTGATAGACAAACAAAGTATCAATCGTTTAGGGCTAAGTAACTTTATCGTTTATTTGGACAGCGAGAGAGGGAGAATTAATGTCAGACCCTGATTTGTAAACTGTTTCCTTTTCTACACTGACGCGCCTCTCGTCTGCCACTTGTTGAAACAAAGCTGGATTGGAGCCAAAGTAAACGTTTGGAAACAAATATTGTAAGATGTCGTCTATACAACGACGTCGCCTATGTTGTAAAACCGTCATGGCTGCGTTTTGTGTGTGTGTGTGTGTGTGTGTGTGTGCGCGCGTGGTAAGATTTAAGTATTTCTCCGCATATAGTCGTTCACTGCAGTTGATAATATCTTGCCTACGACTCTATGACTAAACCCATAGTACGCACTGCATTCATTATAATAAGACCTAGAGTCTCTCGATAGAAAGAAAAATGTAGATATAAGGACGGAACTGGGGGGGGGGTCAACCCTTTGTTGGAACAGCTAAGGAGCAACAAAAGAAGGTGGTGTGAACATTTGGGAAGAATGGCGGGTGATAGGATTACAGTACTAGAAATGGAATATAGACCAGTGGGGGAGAGAGATCTAGGACGGCCGAGAGCGAAATGAGTCCGGGAACATGTTCAGGATGAGCCTAATCCTTTAGGTTGATGATGATGATGATGATGATGATGATGATGATGATGATGATGATGATGATGATGATGATCTAGACTTAGTAAAATTTATTCTGCCACATTTACTTCTTGATTTCGATTTTTGTGTTTTCTCTGATTACTTCCACTTCTGATACGTCTCTTGTAATTTTGTTACGTCTCAATTCTATTTTCGTTGATTTTATTCTGTCTGATAGATATATTAGATTTTATTCTGTAATGCGTTAATATGATCTAAAAACAGAATACTATTAAACGAAACCTGTCAGTATCTTGGAAAATAATGCTGCATCAATGGCTTAACAGTAAATATAAATTCTGCAAGTTCGTAATTCATATAGGCCTATTACCTTAAATATTAAACGTAATTAAGTTTTTAACTCATATATTCAACATTGATTTTTTTTTCAACAGCACGATTTTACTCCTACAAAAAATCTTGTTTGTTAATTTGAAAGACTATATTCTAGAATATTTCATGTATTTCTATGTTGTGAAATTATCAGATCATCCTTTTTGTTGTCCTTTCATTTGATTTTTAAAAAAAGATCTTTATACTCTTTCCTTAGTATTTTACCACTTCCATCTAACTGATCGAACTACGGTTATATCAGTAATTCATCAACTGTGATAATTTAAGCGTATAAGCCAGCTTTGTTTTTCTGTGGGGCATAAAGTTAGGCATATTCAGAATATCTTCAAAGTAGTCACTGTCTGCTATTGCTTCGTGCGTCCTATACCTTCAGACATAGGGGGCGACTCTATGCGCAGGTGTAGGCCTACACGTTGGAATCCTCCAACCGCTTATCCCTGCACAGAGGACTCCATTGGCACTGGACATGGAAGTCTCCATTTGTTTCACAGAAACATTCGTGCAAGATTATGTTACACCATTTGTCTACATGGTGTAGTAAGGACAATGGTTAATTAAAGTATAACGTAGAGTTCTACCAAGACTCATTAAGCGAAATAAACTTTTACTTCAACCGTTAACAAAACATAATAGCTACAACAAAATAGTCTCTAATGTTTTTTCATGGGTCGAGATGTTTATACATAATGGTAAAAAGCGCTATTGCTTTAAATTTAAATAATCACCTTTCTTATTTAAATAATCACCGTTCTTATCTAAATAATCACCGTTCTTATCTAAATAATCACCGTTCTTATCTAATGTTTGTACGTTTCCCGCTGTTACTCAGTGAATAGTTATTTTTCAATAAAACAAATATTTCTAAGGCATAACTTTCTATTTAAAAAAAATGGAAAGTTTTTGTACAAGTTTGAATTAAAACAATAATAATTAAATTGTTGTAAATTCAGGCTGTTAAGACATGGTAGATTGGTAACATAGTGCGACATTAGACGGCTAACGTTTCGATTCCAGTCACCGGGAACCTTATTCAGAGCCGCTGCGAAGCAACAGACTACACGTGCGGCACATGGGAGCGGAAAAATACCAGTCTTTCAGTGGTATAAGCAACCGTAGTACTAGTTGGTGGCTGGAATCGGAACGTTAGCCGTCTAATGCCGCACTATGCCAGCAACCGACCACGCTTTAAAGGCCCGGATCTGCAACAATTTAATAATGTTGACACCGGCCGTCCAAGCCTACGTAATCGAATAAAACAGTAATATCAGATTACCTTTTCTTCTTTCAGTTACTAAGTTCATTAAAACGTAATATATAGGAAAGCGTTTCTGAGAGAATATCTCCTGATATTGATGAGTCTAAATTTGCGTTTCTTTCTCCGCATTCCACAGTAGTGTCAACAGTCCCATAGTAGAACACAGGCGTCCCCCCTTACACATACACAAAAACAGTCCATTGTGTAAAATGATTTTCTTACAGCAGAGAACGAATAAAGAAGTATAAGTAGAATAAAATGTTCTAATAATTATTGCACTTGACATAAAGCTACAGAGATATCTCTGTGAATGAGATTGTATCATTCGGCTTTTGTCTTGCCGTATCATACATGTTAGTTTGTTTCTTCAGTCTTCCATTTGTAAATTACTATTCTCAATCGCTTTAGGTGTATCAGTACACTAAGGAATCTGGACCTACAGCGATAGGGGTATGTGGCATGTTCGTTCCGTGACGGTGTAGTGTGTAGACGTGGGCCGATATATCTATAACAGGTATTTTGGAACGATATTTTTGTGGAACGGATATAACAGTGACTGAAAAATTGAAATACCTGTTCTGATTCAACGATAACTGAAAACTGAAAAGTCGAATACCCGTTCCGATTACTCGCGGCCTCGCAAGTCGCGGGACCCCCCTACGCAACTAACGAATAAACAAGTAAACGAGTATTAGGAGTATTACGAGTACACGAGTACAAAGCCACTTTTTGGCGCTGAATACTTCATTCTGCCCCTGTGTCGATTGCCATACAAGTACGACACGAAGCAAAAGAGCGAGGTTCAGAATATCTCTATGCCAAAGACACGAAGCTGTTTTTAATAAAGGAATAAAATTCAAACTGATGTTACATTTATTCTCGTGTGTTATGCAGATATATAATACAGATTATAATAACACATTATATATTATACTAGTCACCAACTTCGTAAATTTTGAAGAAGCAAATTATATAGTGTTCCAACCTATAGATTGGCTGACAGCCTATACAGTACTTTTTGTTGTGATTTCGGAGATGATTTTAACTTCACTGCACATATCACGTAAATATTTTTGACATTCTTTGTTGTGCTATTACGTGCACTCGAAATTTCATTGCCTGATTTCTGCAACTGATTTGTCTAACCTGATTACGCAAACTTCGTTTCAGTTCGCCGAATCTCGGCAGTTCTCGGTTCCTTGTTTTCGCAGTATTCTGTAACCAGCAGTGTTATACTGAGCAGCTCTTGCCTATGTTTACTTTTTTTTAAACAACATATTTAGGCACTGATGAAAGACTAGAGACGGTTTAAGTTTCCTAGTGGACAACACATTGAAATCAATTCAAATCGTATTCACAAATAGCGAAACTCAGTACCAAAATTACTGAGATCCCGAAAAACGATTACATTCCTATTACATACATTTTATTGTTCATTTAATTTTTAGTTTTTAATTTTTTTAGAGACTGGATTCAAGAATGAAACAATTAGAATCAAAACAAAATTTTCTGTTAAATGGCTGTTAGTGTAGGTCAATTTTGTTCAGCCTGTAGTTGAAATTCCTTTAATAATTTTTTTTTATTTTGTTGGCAGCGTTTATGGAAAATCATACTTAAGTAAAGCACGTTATTTGCCAATCCAAAAGTCTGCATTAAACTCTCCAGCACCCTCCTCTGCACTAATTGGGTTTTACTTATAATACATACATGTTTAGGGCATCGAAAACTTGACGGCACTATTTTTTCTGCGAATAGTCACTAATAAAATTCGTGAAATTTGGAAATACTAATTGGGTTACTTTCAAAACCAATGTGAGCTTTAAGTACAACTACATATTTTGTATTATCTTACTATAAAATTTATGATTTAGGCCTAAAACTAAGCTTGACTTCTTGATTCCAGAATTTCAATTACAAATAGATGCCTTTACTTATTTTCTCAAAAAATATTTAAGACGTCAATGTTATGTAACGTGAACCTGCGACCGTTTTTTAAGAAAGAAACCGATACTGTTTACACCGCGATGCGATTAATATTATTATTATTAAAAATTTTCCTTATTACTCTCGATCATTATTAGCGTGTGCGCTTGTTTACATTCTAAAATCGTTTGTTGTTTTGCAAATAAGTGAAGTAAATTTGTTTAATAACCAATAACACTTTAGTAATTGTTGAAAAACGAAAAAATTGTTTGAAATATTTATTAGGTATTGTCGTACAGTCGGTGTTTGCTGTAAAGTTCTAGTATTAAATGAATCCAAGTGGTCGACGACAAGAGAGAGCGATACGCTTACAGCACAAATTCTTTATAGATTTTTTCCTGATACTGACATATTTTGCATATGTTGTACTCAAATCAGACGACCGTATCCGATACGACTGGTTGATCGTGTGTTCGTCACTTTGCCTGCTGGAATGTATGATACTATTCAATGTAGTTTACACGATAATAACAGACTGGATATCTGACGATTACTGGCGTTATGTGTTAGTGATCAGAAGATTGTTGTACGCGTTTGACATAACGATAATGATGACAATACACGCTACGTGTTGCTACTTAGAATTGTACCGTCCCGAAGTGGTCTCCCTGTACGTCGCTCTGGCTTCAGCGTGGCAGTTGGTGTTTAATTTTATTTTAGACCGCGCTGTGACGTTAGCAATAAAACCTATAATCGGTAGGTATCGCTAACCTCGTACCTTATTTGTACACAAACACAAACGCACACACCAAAATCAAAACCAATTTTAATATTCATTTTACAAAGACTACATGTTTGATACAAACTAAATTATACGAATTAGTGTACTGAGAACATGGAAAACTCAAATAGTTACCTCAATATGGTATAATAAATAATTTTGCTGACAAGAATTCAATGTTTAATTAATTTTATCGTTGTCATGTTTTGACGGAAATTTTGTATAAAAGTTAACGCGTAATTTTTGTTAAAAATGAAATATGATCTTTTTACAACTATTTTGAAGCTTGTCACAAAATAATTGTAAATTTAATTATTTAAATTAATATTTAATTAAAATAAATTCTGGTAAACAAGAAATTTTGATCGGACGAGCAATCCAAATCGAATCCAATTTTCTCTCAACCTGAGTGATCTTTCCGCTCAACAATAAGGTCTTGGTCGACCACGAGAGAGTTGCTTTCTGCATTCTCACTAGTAAACGAGACCGCCAGCGCCTCCCAGATGATCGAAGAAAGTTCACGAATTTTGTTAATCTCTTAATTTTTAGGCAGTTTTGTTATTTTTCAGCTGTGTTTTCCAGCTAGTAACTCTTTTTTTTAATATAAAACAGGTTTATTACACAGAATTTGCGTATACATTTGAAACATAAAGTATAGGGAAATCAATTGAGTCAATATTTTCTAAACAGTGTTTTAGTAACGCGTATTTATATTATTACGACGGTCTACTTCATCGTCGTATGGTACAGTGGAAAACAAAATACAAGACTCAGTAAAGAATTTATTGGATATTGTCCTCATTCATTCACGAAATTAGCTGTCAACCATAGTATATTTTAATGCAAAAATATAATTTAATGTAGATACAAAAATTTACATATATTCTGTATCTTTGTATACCCTAATACATGTAATTAGTTGTATATCATCATCATTATCAGCCGTGGCTCTACAACCCTTGGTGGTTCTTGCACTGCTCCATGAGTCGACTCCATTCTTCCGTACTACATGCCCTGGCTTTCCAGTTTCTTATGTTCAACTTTCTGAGGTCCTCCTCTGTTTAATCTCTGAATCTACTTCGGGGTCTTCCCCTTACTCTACTACCCATTGGTTTCTGGTAGAAGATTTATGTTTCGTAGGCTGTCCTTTCTTCATTCTCTCTATGTGTCCAACCCACCATAACCTGTATATTTTCATTATCTTACAATGCCCGGGTCTTTTTAAAGATGGTATAGTTAATAATTATAGCGCCTGCGCCACATCACAATCGTTTTGCAAAAGCCTTGCACAACAATAAGTCACTGGCAGCTTGTCTTGCACTCGCGTTCGTTCAATGTCTATTTTCAACCGTTGCAGTTGTGAAGATGTGCTGGTTGTAGGTTGTGTCGAGTTCTCTGCTGCCGTTGCTTCATTACGTGTGCTGGTTGTTGTTTGTGGTTGTAGTTGATCGATTCTCCTGAGACGGGATGCTCTTTGAGAGTTTCTCAGGTTTGCAAGCCGTTGTTGTCTTTGGCCAGGCGTCTCGTTTGTTGCCAGACTTTTGTAGCGACGTCTCTCACTCACTCCTTCAAGAGTTCTTTTCCTCGGCATTGATTTAAGATATTAAGCATATCTGACAGCAGAAAAGAAAAATTTAAGACATCGTAGATATTTCATTTAACTTAAATTTTAAACAAACAATGTGTTTTAACGTAAACTGACTGCTGACTGATTGTTTCTTTTGCGCAAATATTATCATGTTTTCTATATAACTGTATAACAAATATATTTACTAAATAACAAAAATTATCATGTTAATATATTTACTACATAACAAACATTATCATTAATGATAATTGTATTTTATATATACTTACATTTTATATATTTTTATATACATTATATATGTATTATATACATTACATTATGTACATTATATATATTTACTATATATACATTATATATGTATTTTATATATACTCATATAAAGTTGTTATAATATAATGTTTCGATCGATTTCGGTCAATAGACCATCTTCAGGTTCAAAATAAAACAACACTATTTATAAAAATAAATTTGTAGATATTGTTAGTTTTATACATATGTTTGTCGTATAAAGCTTCCTAGGAACTGATTCTGTTATAGTGTTTATATAATATATCAGCTGATTTTGTTGATTTTGTCGTAATATTTCAAAAGTTATATATGATTTTTAAAATCAGTCATAATGTTTAATATATCTTCATGGTCCTCTTCTTTTATATGGTACCTTTAGGCTATGTACCATAAAAATTAAAATATATTAAACTTAAACATTATCATGTTAAATTGCTAAACTCAATGTCAGCAGCGATTATTTCTGTCTTGATGCGTTTACATATCAAATTTCTAGACTGTGGGGAATCGAAAGTGTGGAAGCGTCACGCAATGATGACGTCATACAGCATTCAGTGATCTCTCTTTTAACTTAAATTTTAAACAAATAACATGTTTTAACGTAAACTGAGTATGCTATGTCAGACGTCGGTAAAAAATCCTATCCACTGATACCTTATTCATCGCTGTAGGCTTTGTATTAGTTGAGAAAAAGGGATGTTGACAATCTTTGTGCGATGATCTTCTCAAAAAACATGTGTTAGGGGTTGTAATATCTTATGTCTATGTCATAGAATTGCAAAAGAGAGGGTTGCCTCATGCACACATTTTACTTATGTTAAGGCAGTCCGATAAATTAACTGAAGATGAACATGTCAATTCGTTGATTACAGCTGAAATTCCTGTTCCTCAAACAGATCCCATACTTTACAACATTGTTAAGAAATGTATGATCCACAATCCGTGTGGACAGATCAATCCAAACTTGCCCTGTATGAAAGATGGACAGTGCACTAAAGGTTTTCCTAAATATTTCAATGATCAAACAAACCTTAACGTCAATGGGTATCCCTTATACCGGAGGACAGATAATGGAATCAATTTTGTAGTGGGAGAGTCAGTGGTAGATAACTAACCGTTGGATTATGCCATATAATCGATATTTGACACTAAAATATGACGCACACATTAATGTCGAAATTTGTTCTTCGGTAAGGTCTGTAAATATTTGTATATTACAGAGAGAATATTTGTTTATTTGAGAATTTACACCGTAAACCCTGCTGACCGTGAAAGATATTTCCTACGTGTTCTTCTACTGCAAGTGAAAGGTGCGACAAGCTACGCTCACCTCAGAACAGTTGATGGAACACTATGTACGTCGTTCCTGGCGGCTGCAGAGAAATTGCATTAGGTGGACAATGATCAAGAATGAGTAGATTGCTTGCAAGAGGCCACAAACTTCAAAATGCCTCACCAGCTACGCGAACTGTTCGCCATTGTGTGCTTATTTTGTACGCCAACGAACATTCCTGAACTTTGGGAAACGTTTCACGAGCAATTATCAGAGGACTTCCGCAGAACCCATGACGTTGAAACTAGCAAAAACTTTGCTTTACATTGTTTAGAAGACATTTTTAAACAACACGGCCACCATTGCAAAGACTTCGGATTGCCGAAACCTACCGATTGCAATTTCCACGACGACGGTAACTGATACAACATCGAAGAAGAAAATCAAAAGGGAATGGAAGCTTACGCCAAACTGAACAATGAACAGCAACAAATCACAGATGACATTTTGCAAGCAGTCAGAAGTGGCACACAGCGATTAATGTTCATCGATGGACCAGGTAGAACCGGCAAAACGTTCCTTTACAGAACGTTATGCCACATTTACGAGGAGAAGACAAGGTTGTCTTACCTGTTGCTTGGACAGGAATAGCGGCCAATTTATTGCCGGTTGGCAGAACTTCTCACTCCCTATTCAAATTACCTGTACCTATCCTTGACACTTCAGTATCATCTATCAGGTCATATTCAAAACAAGCCGACCTACTTCGAAGAGCATCATTGATAATTTGGGATGAAGTTTCAATGGTTCCCAAACACGCCCTAAGTATTGTTGATCGACTCCTATGAGATATTTCCAACGTAAACACACACTTTGAAGGAAAAACAATAGTTTTCGGTGGCGACTTCAGGCAGGTATTTCCTGTTGTCAGGCACGGAAACAGAACGACCATAATAGAAGCAAACATACAGCAATCACCACTGTGGCGAACAATACAAAAACGAAAACTGTCGCAAAATATGAGAATAGACGATCCA
Organism: Magicicada septendecula; assembly: GCA_034769895.1. Lineage (NCBI taxonomy): Eukaryota > Metazoa > Arthropoda > Insecta > Hemiptera > Cicadidae > Magicicada > Magicicada septendecula. The sequence goes on along the minus strand of CM068372.1, from coordinate 76,427,915 downwards.
GAATTCAGCAATTGGCTGCTGCAGTTAGGAAACGGAGAATTGGAAGTGAAACACGACGTTTCACCAAACACAGTCAAGATTCCCAAGACATTCTACTGCGACGAAAACGAGATAATTGCGAAAGTGTTCCCAACTGGCAGCATTAATACCAACAATGTCAACGACTTTATCAACACAGCCATATTATGGCCGAAAAATGAAGACTGTACAAAAATCAACGAACACATTGTGCAAAACATTGTAGAAGGAGATTGCAAATTTTACTACAGTTGTGATTCCGTACAATCCGACGAGGGGACTGACAACCAGTTGTATCCTCTAGAATTCTTAAATAGTTTAAACCCATCAGGCTTGCCAACACATAAATTAATTTTGAAGAAAAACACTATTGTCATGTTGATCAGAAATTTAAATGCTAAACAGGGCTTAATCAATGGGGCAAAATGGTCGTCACACACCTCCATGAATACACTGTCACTGCTCGGTTAATTGACTCTGGAAAAACTCTTGTCATACCACGAATTAACCTCACCCCATCCGACCCGACCATGCCTTTCCAAATGACCAGAAGACAGTTCCCACTGAAAGTTGCCTTTGCAATTACTATTAATAAGTCTCAGGGACAAACGATTCAAAGAGCTGGATTATACTTACCAAATGCCGTATTTACTCATGGACAACCTCTATGTAGCCTTTTCAAGAGTCACTAAATCTAACAATATTTTTGTATCAATTACCGAAAATGACAAACAAAAAATTCAAGATGATTGCATTCTAACATCAAATATTGTATACAAAGAGGTATTGTAAATTGTAAATACGTTCACATTAATAAACTCTCTTTGCTGTTTTGTTTATACACTTCGCAGAACTGTTCTGGAAAAACTTTTGTTTCAATTACCGAAAATGATAAACAAAAAATTCAAGATGATTGCATTCCGACATCAAATATTGTATACAAAGAAGTATGTAAATAGTAAATACGGTCACATTAATAAACTCTCTTTGCTATTTTGTGTATACACTTCGGTGAGTATTTAATTTCAACAACCCAACAAAAGACTAAATCATTTGGGGGGGGGGGAAGGTTCAATGTGCGAAAGTTTCGCACGGGTTTACTGGCTTTCTTGTACTCGTCTAAATATTGTTCTTAGAATTCGTCTTTCAAAGAAACCTAAAAGTCTCTGGCTATTTTTTGTCATTGTCCATGTTTCTGGAATGTATTTCAGCACGTTAAATGTTTATGTTTTGTAAAACTGTTTTGTAAATTTTGCATTTCGTGCTTGTTGTGATGAAGCTAGATGCCAGGTGTTTTTTTTTTTACTGCAAAATATGTTTTATTTGCGAGATATATTTTTTTTTCTTATTTCAGTGTTGGTCTCGTTAGTGCTGTTTACCTGGGAGCCAAGACATAATATCAACTCTTTTACTGCCTCTGTGTTTCTTGTGCCTATTTCAATGCTTTCAAGGGTTGGGTTTAGTAGTACGTTAGTTGTATATAATATAATACATTTAATAGAAATAATTATTTATACTGCTAATGTTATGTGTAATTCACGGACAACGTTGTTAAAAACTGTTTCTAAACAACTTTGACAAATATATTGCTTTGTTTCGTTAGACACTTAAGTGAAGTCACAATAATAATCACATTATATAATAATCGGATTAAATTTTGAATTAGGCAAATGTCGACTGAAAGCCACGCGGCCACAAGAATGTACAATTATTCTGGACCACCTGCGGGACCTGTATAAGCAACAGCGGACGGCTTAGAAGTTAGTTACACCCGGCGATATTGTAGAATTCGGATCAAGTGATTATTGCGGATTAGTGGAAAGTGATTACTGTGCTATAATTAGTTCGGAATAGTTCGTATTATTACTGTGCTCAATAGTTGATATTATTATTGCGTGTGGACAAATAATTTAACTTGAATTATTATATGAGAGTGCCTTGTTATTTGTGACTAATTGAACCTGGTAATTAGCGAATTTACTGGTGTCTGTATTTTGTTTCCACTGTACAATACGACGATCCGTGAGACCGTAGTAACAATATATTGGTTCAATACTGAAGTCAAGTTAGTTAGAATGTATATTGTGTCAATGAGGTAAAAATTGAAGGAGGAGGAGGAGGAGGAGGAGGAGGAGGAGGAGGAGGAGGAGGAGGAGGAGGAGAAGAAGGAGAAGAAGAAGAAGGAGTAGGAGGAGAAGAAGAAGAAGAAGAAGAAGAAGAAGAAGAAGAATAAGAAGAAGAAGGAGAAGCAGAAGAAGAAGAAGAAGAAGAAGAAGAAGAAGAAGAAGAAGAAGAAGAAGCAGAAGAAGAAGAAGAAGAAGAAGAAGAAGAAGAAGAAGAAGAAGAAGAAGAAGAAGAAGAAGAAGAAGAAGAAGAAGGTGATGATGACGACGACGACGACGACGATGATGATGATGCTGATGGTGATGATGATGATGATGCTGCTGCTGCTGCTGCTGATGATGATGATGATGATGATGATGATGATGATGATGATGATGATGATGATGATGATGATGACAGTAAATAATTTAATAATTGTTTACGGTGTTTTATTCGTGCTTTAAAACACAGATGACGTATTATGATAATAATGTTTATTAACGTAAGTGAAATAATTTTCAGCAAATATCTAAAAATCATTAAACATTAAAACGGCTTATAAAAAGTGACGATACTGGACATAAAATAAACCATAGAGAGCAACAACAGTGCTCTAAATAATGGGTGTCATAAAACAGAATGAAACCCGGGATCGCACAATTAACGAAATGTAGGTTATTTCATAGTACATACAATTGAAAGTATTATAAATTTAACTGTGTAACGATGCACCATGTTTCCAGTAAAAACGCATATGAAAATTAGTTTACTATAAACGCTTTTATTACTGAACAATTTCTCGGACAACAACCGTATTAATAAAACGACGCACAGAAACACGTCACAAATGGCGGACACACGTTATCATTTTGAACATTAAATGACAACGCAAATAAATTTTACAACGTTATTACAATCACAAATACTCATAAATATACTAACGCTGTACGGAATGGCAGAGAAACAAAGAAAAAGATATGACCGCCAAGATCAGTAAAAGGAAATGAAGTAGCTAGACGTATACGTTGTTTGTAGGTTGCAGATAAAACACATTGTGTTATGAGGGTTACTTGAAAAGTTCGCGGAGCGACATCTGTACCTTAGCGGTAAAACTAAAATTGTGTGTGTGCTGCAAGATTTGTATTTTATGTGAACTCCTGTTAATTTTCAAATCTATCTATCAATTCATTCATTGTTTAGAAGCTATTTAAAATTGACGTGTCATGCGTGTTTTGAGAAACGAACAAAATCAAACATCGTGGTGTGATTCTTTGTTTAACCCCAACGGAAATTCAAAACGAATTTGTAAATGTGTAAAGGAGATGCTGCGACTTCAAAACCAACGGTTTGCAAGTAGGCATTTGAGTTTAAACGTGGTCGTACGAGCATTGAAAACGTGATCGCACTGGACGCCGAAAACATGCAACAACTCCAGATGCGCCAGCCATCTTGCCTAACGCTTTTTTACACCAACGTCTTGAGTTAAAGTATGATGAACATTCTCATATTAGGTGTCTATGATTTCAGCAACGTCATCTACTCCTCAGTTTGCGGTCTTCCAACACCCCATGAAATTTTTTCAATAATGTAATTTTTTGTTGCACTTTTTGGACGTCCACTGCTGGGGTCGTCTTCAGTGCATATACGACCACGTTTAAACTCGAGTGTGTCCCACTTACCGTTTTTTCTGAAGGCGCAGCATCGTTTAACACATTTATAATTTCGTTTTGATTTTCCATTGGCGCTAAAACGTTTTATAATACAGAATTCGTCACAACACAATGTTTGATTTTGTGCATTTTAAAAACACGCGTGACAGGAAAAGTTCAAACAGCCGGTAAATAGTCAATAAATTGACAGATATATAATTGGAAATTAACAGGCCTTCACGGGAAATGTACGTCTTGCAGCACATGAAAAATTTTAGTTTTACCACTAAGCTATAGATGTCGCTCGGCAAATTTTTCAATGACCTTCGTATATACTTCGTACTGTGAGCTGTGTACGGACTCCGCTATCTCGTCCGTTAACGCCGCTAAGGTATTTACCTCAGGTGTAGCTGAAACGTTAGACAGAGGATTCAAGTAAGTACAAACATTCTGACGTCTGTCGACTCCGGCCGAGAAAGGTTTCGCTTATTATTAATAAGCGAATCTATAGCAAAGAGGAACTAGCAAAATAGAGACATATATGGGAAAGTCGGTCGTGTTGACGAAGCGACTGTTGGAAGTGAAGCGTGTGTTCGGGGGGATGGATGTCCAGGGGCGCACTAATAATCTACATTTTAAGTATCATCATCATCATCATCATCGTCATCATCATCATCATCATTTTCGTCGTCGTCATTATCATTTTTGATAGCCTATTATTATTTTACCCGGTGTTCCTTTTAAACTACAAATTAATATTAATATTATTATTAGTGTTATTATTAACGTTACTTTTTCTTATTATAATTTTGAGTGTTATATTTTAAACATGTCTGAAGGAATGTAATAATGTTCTCAATATTCAATAACGGTAAATTTTTTCTTACTTTTTAAAATATTCTAAATTTCAACATTACGACAAAGAACATTACATTATGCTTACCTTTGTGAAGATTAAACGGTTTGTAAACATAAAAACATTGGAATATTATTGGAGACACCTGATCGAGTTTCCTAAAAAGTAGTAAATAATTGGGACATGGGCAAAGTAAGCAAAATATTTAAAATCTGTTTATTGTCAATTTGCTTTTCAAACAGTTAATTTATCAGTTCCCACTTGTGCAATACATTAAATAGCGAAATGACTAATATTTTCTCCTAATGTAGCTAAATACGATTAAATAATGGCAAAAGATGGCGAAGTAAGTGATTTAATTAATCAATTAATTATATTGAAGGTGATGAATTGCTACCATTTATATGAGAGTTCAGGTGAAGCTGAAACATGTTAACTCAAATGAAGGATTTTTTACTTTTTTTTACGCCTTTGTAAATAGAAACGTCGTGAATTCTATCAACTATTTAACCGTCTTTACAATATTGTATGACATGCCCCATTGTCATTGTAGATGATTTTTTTATATGGATTCCATTAAGAATTTTATAGTAAATAATTGGAACATGGGCAAAGTGCTTTATAAGTACTTTTTAAAACTGTCTAGACATTATGATTTATAACATTTATTTGACATCAGGTTTATTGTTTTATCTTGACATCTCGGCTTAAATAATTTCTTTGTAATTAATTGAAGTGCATGAACTAAATTTAATTAATTTCTTATTTTTAAAATAATTTAATTTATTGACAGTAATTTTTTATTCGAGTATTTCAAAACTAATTGTAATGAATATATTTCGAGCATTGTAAATTATGCTGGTACTTTGTGATAAACAGCGTTGATGATACTGAAAAACATCTAGACATATTACCGTTGTTATGATCTACAATTTTAGTAGTGAGTTGTGAATAGAACAACAGATATTTGAAGGGAAATAAATAAACACAGGCTCGATAAATAAGAAACTCGACGTTTAAGTAAACGACTGAACAATACAGCTGAGAAGCTGGTCATACTATGAGAGTATTATTGATTTTCAGAGCAATCTAGCTAAAACCAACATTGGTATTTACGTCTCCATTTATTCCCGATACACCGAAGTTTTGTGTGTGTTTATTAATATTTATATTATTAATTGATCACTATCAAAAAACCTAAGTTTTTATTTTTTTAACTAGTAATATATTTTAATATTTTAACATTTAAATGTCTAATATAATTGAATATCAGCTTAATCTGTCGTTATCGACACCGATATGATTGTATAACCTAGATACTCTACTAGAAGAAAGACGCAATACGCTAAAGTAGACAGTGATATTACGTGCTCTCTATATGATTGTATCCGGTGACTTAAGAACGTGTCTGTTTTATTCACAATAATTTTTCAAATTCTAAGCATTTTTTTCTTATTTTTTAAGTACAATTTCCGTACAAAGGACATATATGCATAGTGCATACTCCACGAGATTAAAATGAAACATTTGTGATAAAATTAGCACTATTTTTTACCCACTTTACTCGCTATACTACAGTCAATAACCTTAGGAATAAAAGTTGGTAAATTGGCTCAGTCAAAGTACAATAGATTTTAAAATAAAACAATTTTGACCGAAGGTCGATTGACCTATTTAAAAACCAAGGCTCTTACATATTAGTATAGCAGAAACCTCTCGTGAAAAATATCAATGGATTAAATGTAAACAAGTAGTACACACAACGTTTCTTTGCTCGCTTTTTAGAGGACTAAGTAAATGCAAATAATTCTGACTCCGTAGTATATACAGAGTTGCATGTCACTAAACGGCAAATATTTCGCATAACAATAATGACGATAATCTGGCGTAATCAGGTAGCAAATAATCATTTCAGTCTTTCTTTTCCTTTTATAATATACTATTATCAGCATATTCTGATAAATAATATTTTACCAATTTTGTTAGATTTGCCACATTTTATATTTATACTGTATAACGAAAACTGTCAGATTCAAGTTGAGTGTTTGACACCTTTGTAATCAAAGTTGGTCTAGGCGTTTTGGAGTAACGCAAAGTGATCATTCACAAGCAATCTTAGGTAAGTAATAGTATTGTGACTAATATTTTACGTAACATAACAGAAAATTTGTTAAAAATATTGCAACCGTTAAATAATATGCAACTTGTATATTTAGAAAGGCTAAAACATACTTTAGTTCAAAGGCAGTAGGCGAACACTTCATTACCGAGTCTTTAATAATTATAGACCAGAGTATAAGGAAGGAAGGATTATCTGAGGTCACTTGGTGACTGTGTATCTAAATTAGCTTCTACACTTCAAAGACTACAAAGTAGAAAGTGATGATCCACTTGCAGAGAAAAGTCAACTTTGATCTGCGTCGGAAGTAATTTAAATGCAAATCAGTGCAATTAGAGCGGGATCCCTTTAGTATAAGCAAAGCAGTGTAAGCTACAAGAAGTACTCGGAATGTGTTGTAATTGTGCCCTCTCAGACATTATATGAATAAATCATCACCCACATGATATAATGTATAACTAATGTAATATTGAAACATTAGCAAATATTATTCTCTCCTTAAACAAAGCTGTATGTTTAATCTCTGTCCTCCTAAGCATTTCACAACATTTAGAAAAAAAACGTAGCAGAACATTAGATAATTTTACAACACAAACAGTGGTAATACTAGGAAGACGGAGATCTACCAGTCCAAACATACTGTTGCACAAGGCGCCTTTAAACATTTAACCTTAATTATCAATTTTCCTTAGACATAACTTACAATAAACAATAAAAAGTTTTATTTCCAGCTCAATGTAATAATCTGTACTGTCTTCAGACGTAACAAATATGTAACGACTATCTGTTACCCGCGGCTTTGCACGCGAATATTGGACTTTTAATAAGTATTTTAATATAATTTTTATTGTCTATATCTATACGGCGTTCTGTCAGCTCGTGTAACAATTTTGTACTCATTAGTCAAATTCTCTCCAAAGCTGTTATTAACACTTGTACTATTTTACTTGTACAAAATTATTATGTTGGTGCAACAACCTTTGGAGATTTAAAAGTACCCGTTTATATAGCCTTTGGAGATACTCATAAAGTACCTGTTAAATAAAAAACACAAAATTCTTTATTTGAAGTGTTACTGCGTTAGAAGTGATCACACAATAAACAAAGTTTTACGTTATGTTTTGAAATCTCCTTCCGGTATGGACGCGTCAAAAATGTCTTGTATGACAACGTTTCACTCATACTACAATGAGTATCCTACGGTCTAAGTGACAAAACGCCTGCAAGCGAACTCAGTTTGCTATATAGTGTAGAAGTGGCGGTGGGTGGTCTGGTAAGTAATATGAACTGAGGATACTCATTGTAATACATTTATGTAAATTTATTTTAATAAACATGTAATATACTCAAACAAGAAATTTTTGACGCGTCCATACCGGAAGAAGAATTTCAAAAACATAATGGACACCGGCCGCGGAAGCCTACGTGAGAATAAAGTTTTATGTTTTAGAAGCTTTCGTGAGTTTGCTTTAAGTTTCTCCGTAGTTTGGTGTTGGTTTTGCAGTAATTATTTTACGACGATTTCCGCTTGTTGTTAAACATATACAATTAATTGGTTTCGTAATATGGAACAAAATAGTACCTCTTTCTAAGTATTTCTCTTGCTGGAAATAAACTTATCACATATAAATAATTTAAAATTAAAAACGGAATTTTTAATATTAAAATTGTATATTTACTTTGATTTAATGTTGTTTCATCTATATAATAGTTATTGTTGTTAGTTATCTATATCTTTTTAAAACCTTTATCTCATTTTATAACGACTGACTTCAAATTGTTTTACCTCTTTAGAACATCACAAATTAATAGGAAACCTAAAACGTTGCTTAATCAGATGTTACTACAATTACGACTCAAGTGTCATATTTACGAGCTTTTGAAAGGCTAAGTGAAGTTAGAGTTTTGAAGAATATGGGTTGAAATAATTGAAGGCAGAGACTGCTAGAACAGGCATGAATAAAACAATTCGTTTAGAAACAAATGTAGATTATAATTATTGAAATAATTTTGTAAAATGATCTAATTGAAAAGAAACAGTGGAATGTAACATAAGGAAAACATTTTCGAGATTAAATAGATAAGGCGAACGAGACATTAATTTTTAGTAATCAGATTATCTATCGACTTACGATTTGTATGTTGTAAACATTTTTTGAGTCAAAAATTCCGTTCAGTTTTGACGGATACATGTGTTGTTGTAAGTACTGGTAACTGTTCAGAATATAATTTATAAACAAGAAAATTTTGAAATATATAGGAACTGTTAATGGAGTACGTAATAAAAACACTTGGGCAAGAATTTTGGCCATGGTAAAAGTGGCAACCCATTTAGTTTTACCCATTTCCATAAAACCTCTAGAGTAAGAGATATACAAAAAACTAAAGCCTGATTTACCCTATTCTTTCGTTGAAAATAAGGAAAAATGAATTGATTCTCATAGTCAGTCAATACAGTCTGAATTTCTAATGTCTTACTTCCATTGAGTCATTGAACATGTAGATATGCACAAAATACAAACAACCAGCATTCAATCTAACAAAATAGTTAGAGTAGGTTATATTATTTTGCTACTTTGCTGTTTCGTTTAAAAGTTAGTTGACTTATTAAATTATTGTTTTGACCTACAGATGTTATGTACAAAAAAGTATGTTTACCGGTAAGCTATAAAAACATTCCAGGAACAAAATTTTTTGAACGTATTAGAACTTTCATTTCATTTCGACTTTTTTTTATAGTTTTACATAATTTTCTACATGTGTAAAATTCAATTTCAATCTAAACAATCAACGAAATAAGAAACGTTATGTTATAAAATGAAATCAGCATTTCTTGTATATTACAACGGATTTTGATTTTAGTTGCACTTTGGATATATTCTACCTATACAGTTCATTCCCTTGTGCCCCTTTACATTTTCTTTTTACGATCTGTCTTTATGTCCAAATTTATTTGCTTTGATCCACGACGATTTTTTTTTTTTAAAACGTGTGGCTGTGTAAAGATTGATTATACATATAGCAAAGTTGTACTGACAGTAATCAACGTGAAGGGTAAATTCAAATATTGTGTAATTCCCTCTGTGTGTGCGTGCGCGTGCGTACATTTCTTTAATTAAATTTAATGTTAAGTATTTTCGCTTAAATATAGTCTATTGGTTTTGTTTTATTTTTATTCTCTTATGAAGTATTGTTTGATAAGGTGTATAATATAAATTATTATTAATAAATTAACAACAGAGTTTCATGCATAGCAATACTTTGTGTGTGTGCAAGAGCTTCTACTAAATTTTAATAAGCCGATTAATTTCCACATGCTCGCGCAAGGGCAATCGCACACGCACACATGCACACACACACACAAAGTAGATTATGACTTTTTGAGGTACACAAAATTTGGAAATTTTGTAATAATAATTTGTAATGATTTTGTAATAATTTATTTTGTATTATTAAACACAGGAGAACTGTTTGATTAAATGTTAAATTTACTAATAATGTGACATACTAGTGCTTTACAGCCCATGGTGTAGATATTTTGCTTTACACAAAGGAGTTAACAAAATTAATTTGCAAAAAATTTGTACCCCGTTTTCCAAAAGTCAAATGAAATGGTGAAACTAAACAAGTTAGCTTATTACTTACTAAGTCCTGTTGCTGACGTGTAAGAAAGCAATCGCTTTTACTGGCTGAGAAAAATCTTTAGAAAGTTTTCAACTATTGTTTCCTACCTACCAAAGTGTTCCCAACGTGCAATTGTGTTCAACAGAATTGCAAAATTGTTCTTTTTAATGGTAAAACAAAAGAAATATAAGGGAATGGTGCAAGCTGTCAAAAACAATATGTTTTATCTACAGCTAGCATTGTAGATGATAATTCTGACGGAGTAGTGATGCAAAAGTTAACATTATAACGACTATATAAATATACCGACTATGTATCGAAACCGAATGTAAGTTACAGTGTCACCGAGTAATATGCGTCTTAGTCTTGCGAATCGATGGTAACTCGAGTTAAGCTGTAAGGTCGACTAAATGTGGAACTGTCTCGATATCTCTGCTCTTACGACTGCCATATTATTCGCTGAGGTTCTGGTGGTGAGTCCTCTACACGTTTTTATAGGCGACAGTTGCTGAGCGTAAATAGCGGTATTTGTTAGCTGTCCTATAATTGCGACTCTTTGGTCAAGCGCATATCTCATCATCATCATCATCAGCATCATCTTCAAGGATTAAAGGAATGGTGGTTTGTTCCGGCCTCAAATAAGCAAAGGTTAGAGCTGGTCACTCCAGCGCTTCCTCGGACGTCCCACACCTCTCCGTCCCCTCGGCTTACTGTTCCATAGTTGTTTGGGGATGCGACAGTCATCTATTCGGCAAAGATACTCCCACCAATTCAGCCGATACTGTGCAATCCTGTCAAATATACTTATAATATTCACTTCTTGCCGTATATCTATGTTTTTTCCATGATCATGGAGAGTATACCCTGTCACGTGTCTGAGAAATCTGATTTCAACCGCTATTTGAGGTAATTTAGTAGTAAATATGTCCCCGTGATGTGTTACAAGCATATCGCAGGATAAGACGTATGGTGGGGCTGCCACATTCGGGTTTAAATACTGCCCGATTTTCTGTCTGGGTGTTCTCCTATGAACTGCTGTCTTACCAGACTAAAGAGACCAGTTTTCCCTGTTGAGATATCGATAAGGATTTTTAATGTGTCGGTTTCTCGTTGCCTCCCGCATCCTACGTCGTTGACCAATGGAAGGTCAACCTCCTTTAGGAGCAATTTCTTACCCCAAGGGCAAGAGGGTGCCCTAATTTCTACTTGACAATGACAAGTAGATGAGTGGTAGCTTATACCGGCTGTCACTTGGTCTCAAGCGCATATTGTAAGACACAAACATTAGTAAAAATTGTTTAATTGTCTTAATTCCGATAACTATAAGAACTTATAATTAACTTATAAGTTCTAATAACTAACTAAGTTAGTTAGAAAGTTCTAATAACTTTGAACTAACTTATAACAACTTTTAAGAACAATATACACGGCCTATATAAAGGAACAAGAAAAGCTGTTAAAAATCATTGTAGGATATCTCAATAAATATGTGTCAATCAAGGTGTTAGATAAGGGTGCAGTATATCCCCTACACTTTTTAACATTTATATTGACTATCTGGTAAGGAAATGGAAACACCTGGTCACGAGACAGATATCTGAATCTGCTGTTGTTAGCTGACTACTTGCTTGTACATCAAAATACAGAGTCTGGTTTGTAAAAATCTGTTTTCACAATATAAAAACCTCCATTATAAGAAGAAAGTTGATGGAATTGTCATGCAAGGAGCCAATAAGAACAAAAATAACGGTTTGGTGATCGAATTGTCGAACAGGTGAGTCGCCTTAATTGTTTAGGTAATGATATCGGCTACGACAAGAATTATGATATTGTTGTTACGTTAGGTGAGTTCCAGACGATCTGTAAAACAATCAACCGTATTTTCAAAAACAAGGTACGTCAGGATACAAAATTAAAGTTCTACAAAGTTATGGCAGTCCTTGAACTGTCTTACGTGTGTGAATTATGGCAACACCCAGGAAACAAGAGAGTAAAATACAGTCTTTGGAAATGACTCTTAAGAGGATTTAAAAGGTATTCTAACCTCGACTGTATTAATAATGAGGTTAGAAGAGAAGAGTTAAAAGTTTTTAACTTGAAAGAGAAATTAAAAGATTACAAACAACGGTGGAAAGAACACTTTGAAAGAATGTCAGACTACCTGTTGGAAGGAAATCCAAACCTGCAGGAGATAGGTGTTTGGTTATACCCAGGCCCACGAAGAGATGGCTGGAGGATTTTTGAAAGCTGAACAGGCAGCACCTTGCCTTTGCCGTGTTGTGAACATGATGATGATATTTAATTGTCTGTATTTTGGCTATTAAAATTTGTTAAAATAACAAATTATAACTTGTTAAAATTATAATTTATAGTTTATTGTTACTTACTAATGTTATGCGTGTAAGTCTTATTATGTGTTGTATATCATAATGGGTATTGGTCAGTTGTATCTGTAAACATCGTAATATGCTTATTTAGTTTCCTAAGAGCGTTAAACAAATTTGGGTTTTCATTCTCCAAAGTCTAATAAATATTTCACTTGTAAGGTTACTATCCTAGGGCTAGATCTAATATGAAAGTAATCACACATACAACGGATCAATAAATGAAAATATACCCAAGTTAATTTTCTAGCACAGTATACCACTACATGTGATTATAGCATACTGTGTTTTAAAGTACTCTTCATGTAATTACAAAACATAAAATAAAAGATTTTAAGTTTTAAATTGAGCGGAGCGGTACTGACAACTAAAGACAAAACAGTAAACTAAGTTTGACATGCAAAAATACTGAAGTTCAAAACTTTCTGTTCGGTTACTTGTGACAGCGACAGAACGAAGTTCGTTCCAGACATATTAAAATATTCAGAAGCTGCCATTTCGTATAAAGTTATACTGTAGATGAGCCAAGATTCGTATAAGTTACTTATAAACTAGCGTAAATAATAAAAGTGTCTCCTCTTTCCTTGCCAGATGAGTTACAGAGAAAGTGCGTTTTATTTACCATGACGCGAAAACAAATCAAAACAATTAGTAGTAGTAACGGTGGTAAATCATGTTGTTGTTTATAAAGTGATACGCGCGACACGCATTAGAAAGTAATATTATATTTTGAAAGGTCTAATATTGCTATGACAATTGCATAACGCTCTCAAATGTTTACAGGCGCAGTTATGCATACTGTTTCCGTTCTTAGTTTAATCCTGATATAAACAAACACGCATGGTACATCTGAAACGCTATTTCCTACTTGAATTAGCATTCTGACAGAAGCAGTACAGACAGGATACATATAATATTGATACTGCATAAACACAAGTAAATTGTAATAATTTGTCCTGAAAGTAAAATTTGTGTGATTGTTGTCAGACCGATATAGATGTATTTTATAACACCAGTTAATGGCTTTTTTCATAACAGTTTAAAAATTAGCAAAAATAAAACAAAAAGAAAAGTTGATTTAAAATTAAAATAGCAGCTGTAATAATTACCAATGTACTGTATATTATCAGTTGCTGTCAGAGAGTAATTACGTGCCTTTCATACCTGTATCGGAACTTTTGTCATCACTCGAGTCAGCGTTATTATTGATAAGACAAACATTTTACAAACATTTAGATGGCGTGAAAGTACAAAGATGACAAGTTGGACCGCCCCTACTTGCTTTTGTGTCACGAGTAGTTTGAAGGAATACTTACTTTTTCCTTATGACACACTTTTAATATACTTACTTTTACTTACTACTTTATGACATAATACTTACTTTTAATTTTATGACATAATAGTATTAATAATTTTTATCAATCCTGTTAGTAAATTAATAAATGTTACGAAAGATAATTATTGATTGAAACGTGATTTTATAACAGTGCTGTATTAAACATATTAGTGAATGGACCGGAGACCATTGAGTTTTACCAAACTAAAACGTGCTGTTCATGAACAATATATAATTTACTTACAAATCTAACATTATTATGCGTAAAATGTTTGTGTTTAAATATATCATTAGAGAGATAAATGTAAAATATATTAAGCAAATTAATTAAAGACTAATCAGCTGCAGCGATAGTGAGACGTATGACATATGCACTTACATATTTATTGAATACTACAAACAACTAATCAAAACGATTTACCTTCTTGTAGAATCCACTTGTCTGAGCTGAATTGTCTTATCAAAAGTCAGAAAACACACATAGTTCACAACTAGTTTCACTGTTTTGATAATTTGAAGACTGTAAACTTTAAACTCAGAAAGGCGGAAACATACACTTTTAGTAATTGAAAGATTTACCATTGAAAGAAAATACACGACTGGGGGTTGCGAGACTCGCGCGAGGCGCGAATCGCGAGTTGTGCAGTGTCCCAAGTCTCAATTAGGACTCCTGCCACTTGGTCGTTTAGAGTTATTTATATGTTACTTTCTATTTAATGGAGGGCCTGAAGCGACCCTCGATGGTGGATTATACCACCGGGGCTAGTATACGGGGTCGCTTCCAAGACTCGCCTGGTCTCGGATTGTAGTTACCAAGTCCGGCAATGAGGGAACTGTGGGTCACACGTACTGATCGAACATAGAATCTACGCGCCGGGCGCTCACGGTGTCATCAAAAGAGCGGACACCAAGTCTTCTCCTCAAAAGACGAGAAGAGTACCTCAGGGGGAATTTACATGCGAGCTTAAGTCCCCGGTCGAGAATGCCCTACGCAAAAATATTACCGCAGCACTCTTGGAAGCGTAGACGGCAACTCTCTAGTCATCGGCCCACCCGTCCGCGAACATCGACATTCTTACTCCAGAAACTCGGGGCGTGTCGTTGACAAACAGCGAGAACAGGAGAGGCCCAAGTACACTTCCCTGAGGGACACCAGCGGTAATACGCCTCTCCGAAGAGAGAACGTGGTCTACTCTCACTCGGAAGCTACGGTCTCGCAGAAAGCTGCCGATCAAGTAAACGTAGCAATCTGGGAGAAGGACTTCCGTTAGTTTGTAAAGGACACCCTTGTGCCACACGCGGTCAAAGGCTTTCTCTACGTCTAGGAATATCGCAGTCGTCTGTTTGCCCTGGCAGCTACCCTTGCTAATGCATTCCACGATATCATCAGCTGATGAGTCGAGGAGTGCAGCTCACGAAAGCCGAACTGTTCGGGGATCAGCACGTCCAGTCTTACTAGATGGTCGCGGACCGTACGCTGGATCAAACGCTCGAAAACCTTGGACGTCGCGGAGAAGAAGCTGATGGGTCTGAGGTTTTCCGTGCGAGAAGAATTCTTTCCGGCTTGGGTATCACTATAACTGTAGCCGTTTTCCATTTCGCCGGAAAGTAGGACAGCCTGAGACAGACATTGAACAGTTCAGGGAGGAACCGTATTCCTCGCTCCGGAAGGCGGTGGAGTGCGGAATTCATGACTCCGTAAGGGCCAGGCGCCTTCCGGGGCATGAGCTGACTATCTTCTCAGAGACCTCCTCCGGCGAGATGGGCTCCGGCTTGACTGTAATACCGGCCGATAGAAAGCGCTCTACCTCGCGGCAGATTCGCTCAGTGAAGGCCGGGTTCTTGGATGGGTTGGGAGCGCACTGACGCTCGAAACTGTCAGCCAAGAACTCTGCCTTCTCGAGGGGGCGTCCAAGGGGTTGACCGCCGTGTCTTTCCAGTGCGAGGAGAGGCGCACGTTTACGTTTTCCCGTTAGGGCACTGGGAATCCGCTACGGTTCTCGGCATGGCCATCCATCTGTGCTACAGCTAGCTCCCACTTGCGTCTACGGAACGCCAGCATGCCACGACGCAACTTACCGGTCGCTCTGTTAAACGGAGCCTTGCCGGCCGGGTCACGAGTTCTCTGCAAACGTCTTCGGAGGCGATTCCTCTCGCAAGCGAGCTGAGACACCTTTTCGGGGATCCGCTGATATTCGGGCGTGAGCCCCGGCTTCATCCGGCAGGACACTTCTACCGCCGAGACTACGGCTGTGTCAAATAAGGCAACTGCCTCGTCGACATGCTGGGTAGTGTCGAGTGGTATACGCTCAGGTAGGCGGCGACTGAACGCCGGGCCAAAGCGTTCCCACTCGATTACCCTCCGCTCGTCGCGGACGGTATAGTGCTGTGTAGCTAGATGCACACTGATGGGGCAATGGTCCGAGGACAGTTCCGAAATGACGGAGACGTGGACTGGGCAATAAACGCCCCTGTCCGCAGCAATGTCCAGTACATCGTGGCGGGAGTTAGCCCTCGGGGGATAGTAAGTTGGCCCTGTAGGGCCCATGACAGTGACCCGAGCTGCATCAGCGTACCTGCGTAAGAGGGCCCCGTTTGGTTTCACAAATCGGCTCCCCCAGGCAGGGTGCTTACAGTTCAGGTCGCCCGCCAGGACTACCCTTCTGTGTGCGCCAAAGACGGCCTCCAGATCGTTCGACAGGAGCTCCGTTTGTGGAGACTTATATGCGGAAACCACGAGTAGACCGCCGAGAGTAACATGGAGCTCAACCACGGTGCACTCGAGGCTCCGCCGCTGAGGCAGGACAAAGCGGTGACGGCGAAGAAACGCCTTCAACGCGATGGCGGTGCACCCTCCTGCGCGACCCGACCGGTCATCCCGGTAGCACACGTAGTTGGGTAGTCGGAATCGACGATGCGGAGTCAGGTGCGTCTCACCAATAAGAAGCACATTGAGTTTGTGACGGGCAACGAAATCTAAGAGCTCAGAATGCCGGGAAACGAGACCGCTGGCGTTCCACGCCACGAGCTCGAGGTCCCGCTTGAGGGATTGCCGTGTTTGTCCGTTTTTATAACAGACCGATAACACGGCAGGCTTCCACCAAGAGGAGGAACTTGTCTTAGGGCGAGGCTGTTGCCAAGCGTTCGTTGATGTTTCGGAAAGTCTGGGCTACTTTCTGCAAGTCGTAGCATGCCAGAAGTTCGGAAACGACGGCGAGATCATCGGATGATGTTTGTGGAGAACGCTTGTGCGGCAGCTGCATAGCTGCGGCGGGGCGAGGCGGTGGAAGACTTGGGGGCAATTTCTGGAGCGGGTGGTCGCTCTGGCTTTTGGAGGACAGGCTTGAGTTCAGTGGCATGTAAAGGCTGGCCCGTGTTCTTGGCCTGAGGTCTTTTACCTTTTTTGGCTGATCTAGGGTAGCGAGACTTGGGTGGCGCGGCAGTGGAGGATCAAGTTCCTCGTCATCCTGTGGCAACGGGACTTTAGCATACGCGGGTGTCTCGCGTTCCGGTTCCGAGGGCGCGACTTAAGGTGTGGCCTGTTTAGTTTTGCTGGGGCTCACTGCACTAGGTGGTTTCGCAACCGGAGTTGACCTTGGGGCTGGTTTCCATGCCACAGGCTCACAGGCTTTGGCCGATGTTACTGGCTGAACAACATGACGAGGCTTAGGCTGGACCGGCTTTACTAATTTGTCCAAATGCTCTTTGTAAATAGGACAGCGCCTGTTATTTGCAGAATGGGTACCTCCGCAGTTAATGCAGTACCTGTGATTGTCAGGAACAATGCAGCCTGCGTGATCAAGTGATCGAGTCCGTATCGGACACAGGTCGGCGCGTTCCGACAAGCAAAGCTGCTGTGGCCGTACCTCTGGAATCTGTGGCATTGGAAAATTTCCCCGATCTGACGGCAGGGCTCTACGCTAACGCAGAGCCCGAACAACCGTTTCAACTCTAAAAGGGCCAGGGTGGGTTCTCGCTCCTCCACTTGGAGTCTGATTAGAGGCAAGGGTCGACGCGAGCCGTAGGTTGTGTACAACCGAGAGGCTGCCACAACCTTGTAGTCCGCGTCGCGCACTTCGTCTAGAACGACCAGCGGATCGGCCTATATGTCTAGCCCCCGAAGAACGAGGGCTACAGGCTTGATGCGATTGACAGTGTAGGTGTGGAACTGGAACGATTATTGTTCCAGCCACTGGATCACTCCGAAGTGTTCGGATGCTCTGCGGCAGGTAACGCGTACAGTCTCAGTTGAAAGAAAATAAGATGAAGAAGACAGTTTAAACTGCCTGACACACTGACAGTGTGTGTGTGTGTGTGTGTGTGTGTGGGCGCGCGCGCGAGTGGATATAAGATAGGGAAGACAATGGGAAAACCCAAGACCAAAGTGGCTTGATTGTGTGACGTTAGTAATTGCTAAAGAAATTTTATGGTCAAGTAAGTATTCTTTAATGATGAATTGGTTGGTATGAAAGTAGATGGAAACGTAAAATTGAAAAGAACAAAAACATAGGTGATAAATAGCAGACGCTTACAAGTGTACAAGATATTTGGTATTGCCCGTGTATTGTTGAGAAATATAGTAGTTTTTTGTTATGTAGTATAGCCACTTCATGTGTTTCAACGTCTACTAACAGAAACAAGGTTATCGACGTCTACCTGGGGAAAAGCGTCAAACTTTTAAAATGCAACACAATGATGTTTTTTTTCATATAGTTACAATTTGTGATTCTGAAGTCTTCTTCCGGTATGGACCGCGTCAAAAATGTCTTGTGACAACGTTTCACTAATATTACAGTGAGTATCCTCAGGTCTATGTGACGACGAGGCTGGCAAGCGAACTCAGTTGTGTAGTGTAGAAGTTGCGGTGAACCTTTACTTTCTGGCTTGTCTGCACGGTAGTTGACTGACCGCACCAATAATGCATACGGCATAACACCTGCAGGGCAGGGTCCACTTTCCGGACCAGACGCCGCCACTTCTACACTACACAAATGAGTTCCCTTGCCAGCCTCGTCGTCACATATACCTGAGAACATTCATTGTAATATGAGCGAAACGTTGTCATACAAGAGATTTTTGGCGCGGTCCATACCGTAGGAAGACTTCAAAATCACAATGGATACCGACCGCTGAAGCCCACTTGAGAATATAAATACAATTTAGTTAACCGTGAACAGAAAAATTATGAAGTGGAAATAGAAAAGATAATTTCTCCCTTACTTATAAAACTAACGCTGGTACTGTGTACGTCAGCTTAAATTAGCTTGTACTTGTGAGTAATTGAATTGGACTTCTCTGCACAGCTTTATTCTAGTCTCTTACCTCATGTGACCAGACTATTCACTCTAATCTCACGTTCATTCTCCGCAATTTATCTACAGTTGTTTCTACTGTCAATACGTATTTCGGTAACAACTCCTATAAAACAAAATATATTTCAACGTACTTAAATAGTAGATTAAAGATAAATAAATCACCTTGTATCCGTCGTGTGACTTCGTTGTACGTCGATTAAAATGACGCGTTTCGGAACATATGCTCCATCATCAGATTAAATCACTCTATTGAGGTCGTTAACAGTTAAAATCACATGTTACACATAATTGTCAACTAATGTAACTCATTCGCTTTCTAAATAGTGCGCACCACAGCGAAGCCGATCGGACACTGAATTATTATCTGAGTGTTACGCCTAAGCAGGTTCAATGCTGTATCGTATAGCGGGTTTTATCTAAAATTTAAATGGTCATTCAATATGAAGTCTCGGCTGTTTATGTTATTATATGCTTTGTATATTTCGAACTCTTCTATTGCGTCCATGTAACGGCCTTTGTTGCACACATGTAGGGTATCAAATTAGATTTGAAATCGGTATAATTATGATTGTGTAAGATTAAGCGGCGGGCAAAGTTGGACTTGATATTATTTAACAGAGTGAGATTATTTAGGTGACGTTTTGGTGTGTACTCTTTAAATCGTTTGAGGAAACCTCTCCCCGTTTGACCAATGTAAAAACTGTTGCAGTCGTTACATGATAATTTATATATGCCGGATTTCTTTTCTAATGGTATGGGTTTTCTGTGACGTAGTATTTTTAATAGACTATTGTTTGTTTTGAAGGTAGCGGTAATATTCAATTTATTAAATGTGGAGGTTAGAATCTTTGTCATTATATTTGTGTATGTGGTAGAAATAAATGTTATTTTTGTATCCTTATCTACTGGGGGCTTAGATTTTCGAATCTTATGTTTCTTGATGAGATTATCAATTAACGTGTTTTTGTAACCATTAGCTAAAGCTATATGGTTAATTGTATTCAACTCCTCACGGTAATCATCATCACTGAGAGGCACTGCCAACAATCTGCGTATAACCAAATATACTGTAACTCCACCGTCTATGGCCTTTCTGTGATGTTGTTATTTCGTTTACATGTTTCGAGGCACTTGATTCATCATCAGAACTTTATAAAACTAATGCGTGTCATCAATGATGACATGTGTCAAAATATTAAAACGCAATACGGCACTAAACTATATACAAAACTTGTTTTAAAAATGATCACGTCAATGTTAGATGTGCGTTGCAAGACAACACGCGCCGTACTGACGAAATCTAGGTTTTATCTCTACCATATCGCATAGCGGTATCGTACAGTATATTTGATTTATATTGTAATTGGTCGTTCAACACGTGTGGCTTGGTACTGGCGTCGTTATGTGCTTTATAAATCTTATATTCTTCAAGGGCGTTCAAATAACGCCCTTTATTGCAGAAATGAAGGGGTATTAGATTCGAGCTAAAATCCGTGTAACTGTGATTACTGTCTATAAGGTGCCTGGCGAAATTTGACTTGATGTTGTCAAAGTTTTAAACTCGTGTAGGGGGTCTATGCTCAGAAAATCTTTTCAAAAACCCCGACCCGTCTGGCCCACATAAAATGCCTCACAGTCGTTGCAGACTAGCTTATAAACTCCTGTTTTATTTTCAAGACTGGTATGTTCACGGCTGCTGAGATTATTTAAGATGTTATTACTGGTCTTATAGGAAACAACTATGTTCTTGACTTTATTAATGGTTGACTTAAAAATTCCTGGCATGAAATGCGTATAAGGTGCCGCAATGTACTTGCGTGCCTTTGTTTCGAAGTTTTCATTTCTATTATTTATATCTTTATTTTTATTTTTAATAGCGTTACTCTTCTTTTTCTTTTGTTTTTTTTAATATTATCTATTATTTTTTCGTTGTACCCGTTGTTAAATGCAATGACTTTAATGGTGTTTAATTCTTCGATGTATTCCTCGATGCCAAGGGGTATAGACAATAGGCGATGTATCATGCTATGGAATGCAGCTAATTTCTGTGAAATGGGGTGGAACGATGAGGCATGTATGATAGCGTCAGTCATCATGGGCTTCCTAAATATATTAAAACGTAGTTTTTTAGTAACAATGTCCTCAGTTACTGTCAAATCCAGAAAATGTAATTGACCTCTATCTTCATTCTCCAAAGTAAACTGTATTTTGTTATTAATGCCATTCAAGTAATTGTGGAGATTGTCAATTTGACGATTTGTGCCTTTATACACCATAAAAGTGTCGTCGACATATCTACCATAGAACACCACATTGTAATTATGTGTAGGGTTTGCAAACAAGAAAGAATTCTCAAAGTAATTTACGTACACCTCCGCGAGAATACTAGAGAGTGGGGATCCCATTGCCAACCCCTCCAGCTGTCTGAAAAACTGTTTGTTATGTGTGAAGTAATTCTAGTCCAAAATCACTCCCAACAATTCTAATATTTCATTTATGCAATTAGCATCCAGTTTATTGGTGTTGACAAGGTTAGTTCTTAATAGACGTAAGGTTGGTTTCACTCACCGGTACATTTGTGTACAAGTTCACAATGTCAAAAGAAATAAGTTTATAGTGGGGTTCAATCATCAGGTCTTTCACTTTTTCAACGAAATCACAACTATTAATCAAACTTCGATTATTATTCAAATGTAAATTGTGTTTTAATATACTCACTAATTTTCTTGCTGCTTTGTAACCGGGTGCAGTGGTAAAATTTACTAGTGGTCTAATAGGAATCCCCTCCTTGTGAAGCTTTGGCAGAACTGATAAACCAGGCGCTTTAGAATTAATTGGTTTTAAAGATCGTCTAGTACGCTCATAAAAGAGATGTGTACACATATTTAAGCTATGATTAAGACGTTTTACATATAAATCCGTGGGGTCCGAGGTTAGCAGGGTGATATTATTATTTGCAATGAAATCGCGTAATTTATCGTCATATTCATTCTTATTTATAATAACCAGGGTGTTACCCTTATCTGCCTTAGTGACAACGGCTTCATCGTCAGATAATTTTTTCTTTAATGTTTTTAAAATCCTACGTTCGGCATTATAATTGATCATAGAAGGAATAGGAGAAAGTACGTTATTAAGTTGGTTACGTATAATTTTGTTAAATTTGTTATTTATTATGAACCGTGCTTCATCCTGTTCTTTTTGTTCATTAATTGCTTTAATCACAGTTTCGGCACTAGCAACTTCAGTTAGAATGTGCGTTATGTTGAAGTTCGGCTTATGTAATGGGAGATTGTATTTTAATCCTTTATTTAAAAGGTTTTCTTCATCAGTATTTAATTCAATCGAAGTCAAATTACATAGTCGTGTATGGAATACGTGTTTACAACTAGCATTACTGGTTTTAGGTATTTGATCGTCTATTAACCTTTGTAACTTTTTAAGCTGCGTCAGTTGTGGTTGGTGATGACAAGGTTATACACAACACATCAAACCACCCAACACAACATAAACATGCGGCCTTCAACCATATGCTCCATAGACTAACTAAAATACCCTTAAATAAACAAGATTACACCGACGAACTCAACACAATAAAATACATAGCAATCAAAAACGGTTACAACCCTAATTTAATAAACACACTACACAAACGCATCAAAAACAAAAACAATAAAACACAAAATACCATTAACACACAGCACAATAAATACATCACGCTCACATACCACAATTCCTACACACACAAAATCGCCAACACGTTCAGAAAACACAAATACAAAATAGCATACAGAACAACCAATACCATCAAAAAACACATCAATAATACAAACACGGACATAGACAAATATAACAAAACAGGAGTTTACAAATTAAAATGACTGCAATAGTTTCTACATAGGCCAGACGGGAAGATCTTTTTCATCCCGTTATTCTGAACACTTAAAAGCTTTAACCAACAACAATATACACTCCGCATTTGCCACACACATACACACAGAAAACCACAGTTACACCAACATAGACACTAATCTTGAAATTTTACATTACTTACCCAAAGGTCGAAAACTCAACACAACTGAACAATACGAAATATATAAACACCACACAACACAACCAAACAACATACTTAACGATCAATTACAATATAAATCACATACACTTTTTGACACAATTATACAAAAAACAAACATTAAGTTGAATCCCCGCGCCAATCCCCTTCCACCACGCACCACCCCCACTACACCTTCCACACAACAACCGTTACTAAATGATGGCAGTCTGTCTCTAAGCTGAAGAAGGCGAATACGTACGCCGAAACGCGTTCGACGAGAAGAGAATAAACAGTAAGTTCACAAGAAAAAGTTTCATTTTTAGATAAGTGTCATTTATGTTTCATTTCTTAATTTTTATACGAAATGCTGTTTTAATATAAAATGGCAGTAATACAGATAGGCATGTGTGAAAAGGGAAAATCTATTTAACTGTTTGTTTTGACGTGAAAAAAGTTAAACGTAAGTCAAGGTGGGCAAGTTCGCTAATCCTGCGTTGTGATCACGTATCGGCACGGAGAGGACTAAGCCAGTAAAACAGCTACCGGCAGAGTAACTTCCCCTTAAGAAGTGGATTAAGTAACGTATGAAACGTTTCATATAGTTTGCAACTAAATGATATATACTGGAATTCAGCTCTAAGAAATCACGACGCCTGCTGCATTTTCTACAGTAAATTACACACCAAACTTTCAGACTTCCTAAGTATAATTTTATTTACTAATTATTTTCTCAATTTTTGGCACTAACACAAAAAATATACACAATAAAATAGATTTAGTATACATTCCTAGTATCACCGATAAAAATATTTTCTGTTCTATAAAATATATATCTGTTTGTGTGTGTGTGTTTCTTATAAGCACTATACTTAATGTCCAATAAAGAAAATCCTGACAAGAATTGTCGTTATAGACAAAAAGACGTTGGAACTGTTTTTGACACCTCTTTACGCGAATAGGTTGCGATGAGGCGCAGAAAGTCTTTACGCCGGACAATTTGTTCGTTTCTTGGCGGAAATCTCATTCCGCTATCGTCGGTAAATGGATTTATTTGGCTGGTAAGACTCCCTACCTGGTACCTTTCAGTGTGAATGGTTCACTTTGCCTGTGCGACTTCTAGCAAATAACGTTTTGTAATATTTGGTGTTATCCCATAGATAGCCGTATAGAATTATTTCAAAATAAAATAAGTTAGTTTATTGACTAACTACAATGTCTTTACTGATAGCGAGTAGTTGCACCTGTTTAGACAGGTAATTTAAAAATATTTCAGGTATTAGTTCAGAACAAATACAAATCAATACAAAACATGACACAATTTTCAAAGCACTCAACATCGAAAATACACAAAACACTAATACATACACCACAATCACACACAATAATACCACTTTAAAATACCAGAGACCAACAAAAAACCAAAATAACGTCCAAACAACACACAAATACTTCATCAGATGTAAAATCACGAAGGCTAAGGATGAGAACACTATGGTTCTCGAAACATGTTCCTAATAAGCAAAAAAATATCTTGAGGTAATTTCAGTGTAAATATTAAATATATTATATACATCAAAAAACGGACTGTAGCAAAAAGTGTTTGAATATGTGTGTGTGCGTGTGTGTGTGCGCGCGCGTGTGTGTGCGTGCGTGCGTAGGAGGAAAAACGAATTATTTATTAATTGTAGGTAGAGAAACTCTAATATGAAAAACGAGGTAAAAGAGAAAGGGAGAAAGTGATAAAGTAGCAAACTCAACAAAGCCCCAAAACTTTATCGTGTGCCTTGTACTTTGTCCTTGTTACTATAGGCTACGACAATCGGACGATATAAGTGAAACTCTACCGTTTCTTAAGAAACTGTCAAGTATATATAAAATACGTCCGTTATAGTAGATTCAAAGATTGCGCCAATCATAATATACTGTAATTTACGTATCTTTTCATAGGTTAGGTTACGTTAGCGTAGGTTATATATAAAATGATATATACAGGTCGAAAATAATATATAGGCCTAAAATGGAACAACCATAAAGTAATACTTTCATATTCCAAACAGGAAATGTATATTTATTCTGTTAATAAACTATACTAACTGTAAATTATTAAACAATAGTAAGTGAACAATGTCAGATATTAAAAACTACTATTAACAACAAACGACTTTTCAGATATCGTAAACACTGCGGAATAAGTAATACGGTGAAGTCTAAATGAGTTTTTGTCAGATACCCAACAATGTGACGTAATGTTCTAGATAAGATTGGCAGACGCCTCATGACACTTGACAATTTCTAATTGCCTGATTAGTCTAGCGTCGCCAGGTAGCTTCTAAATAATACACAAGAATGAATTTTGAATGGGACATATAAAGACTCACAGTAAAGTTTGCAATTCAGCTGCTTCTTATTTCGTAGAATTGTGTCAGCGTTTTGTGAAAATTTCTTGCATCTTTCATTTTCTTGTATTGTCTTTTACATTTTGCCATTAAACAATCCTCCTGTCCATGAGAAATGAAGCCTCTAATTTCCATAAACTGTTATAAATTAATTGAAATATATTTAATTTAAATTAAATACAGGGTAAGTATAATAACAAATAAATAACTAGAGTAGATTAGATGGCAGAAATTTATTAGTGGCATTCTCTAAAATAAACCTATAAAAAAGCGATTAAAATATTTCAATTAAATATCTTTTTTAATAAAGATGAAATTTTATTGTCGTACGAAGGGCAATGATTTCATTTGAATATGAAACGTGAGCACAAACAGGATTCTGGAGAAGAGGATTACATTACGCAGGGAGTGCCGTACAGTTATGGCCGCGCCATTTAATACAGTACGAGTATTATGCGTGCTACATTAATTCCATAAAAACACAGAATGTCGCTAAACGTCCCAGCTGCATTCATTACTGTGTGTTACAGCCACGTGCGGCCGTTGCTGAAAAGGTCGCCATATCAACAGCCCTTCCAGTCATAGTTATTACGTACAAAACACGTTACACTCTGTAATTATGAAGTATGTCTTTAAACGTTCAGCAATTCATTATACTAATTAGTATTTAGCAATCACTCACACTTAACCTCAATAATCTTGTAATCTCATAAATGGAGGCTTCAAGCAATAAGACAGTAGCACGGAATGTTCAGCCATTAATATCAAACTTTTATGTGAAATATCGCAACGGTGATGTAAATCTTGAAACTGAAGGGAACATCAAAAAAATGTTCTCAGTTAAAATTTCCCATCATCTTACTGCTTGTAGTGATGCAACAACACAATACCTTCGCTAGAAAATCTGTCTGACAAAGACGTGTCTGTTAGTATTCAAATACATAATTAACACGAAGCGCAGAATACTTGCACGTATGCAAATATATTTTTATTAAAGGATTTATCCAAAGGTAGAATACTAATAACATGCAGACAAATTAAAAACGATTTATAACTTTATTCATTTTTAAATAAAACAATTATATCCTACTTCTGCATTCCGCAGGTCAATCTCCATGTTAATTTACTTTGACCAACACCTCAACTGACTTTTCTTTTTAACAGATTTTGTTTGCTTTTATTTGCAAATTTCTTCTCTTTGTTTCTTTTTTCCAACATAATCGGAGTAGTAACTGAAGTATCGCCTGTGTTTACTCTTTCTGCTTCTATGTCCGACAAGTTACGCTCTGATTTATTGGTTGATTTGACAAAATTATTTTTCAATTTCTTTTTATTTATAATTTAGCGTTTTATTTTGGTTCAAATCGTAACTCTCATTGCTTGCTGAATATTATATGAAATATATGTATTTTGGGAATGGTCGTTTAGTTATTAAAATTATATATTACTAATAATATGAAGTGACTACTTTTGAGATTACTCGGACTTAGTTGTCTTTTTGACTTCGTGTACTCCGACCGTATTGAAAATCAATATGTTCAGTTCTGCAAAAGAGATTTTCCTTGAATGATGACTGGTATAAATTTTCTTATAAAAATATTGTTACGACGGTCTATTCGATCGTCGTAGATACAGTAGAAACAAAAATACAAGACACCAATTAAGTCACTAATCACCAGCTTTAATTTTCACAGTTAAATAGTTCGTAATTAACCAGCACAGTCTCTACAACAAATCAAATAAAAATTGTTCACACGCAATAAAATGTCCTCTAAAATTAAACACAATTGTATTACAATTGCCGTCCGATTATAAAACACAACACTTAACTAATAGCCACTTGAACGCGCACAGTAATATCGCCCGAGAATAACTCTCGAACCGAACTGTAAATATATGGCAGCTGTACTGAGTTGAACGTCGTTGAGTAATGGTATTTATAGCCAGTCGAATATCTAGACGATTCCTAATTGCGTCTTAGCGTCCGTATGAATTACGTAATTAACTGCGGCCTTGACACAGTCCGCACGCCTGGCGGCATCGAGAAGGTTCTCGCAAATGCGTCTACAAGCACGTACGCCACACGCGTTGCATCGAGATTCTTCTGGCACATTCGATAAACACGTAGATTGTTCTGTGATGTCGTAACAGTATTTTCTTATTTTTTCGTATGAGCCAAAAAACTTGTTCTAAATAATTCGGGAAGGTCAAGGCTCATCGTGGCTGTAGCGCCAGAGAGTCAGTCAGTCAGTCACTATACAGTAATAGGTAGAAGTAGAAAGTTACATTAATTTTGAAATGGTCTTATCTGGATTGTTATGGGTGACGTAAAATGGCCAGACAGTATACATTTTATTTACCTTAGAAACAAAAAATAAAAATTAATTGAACCCAACACGGCAATCATCGTCTTACTGCCACTTGTTTAAAGACTTTTTGAAGACGTTCATACGATCTGAAAAGCGCTAGTTAATGCACACCGTACTCACCAAAAGCTTTACACAAATCTTCTTCTTTTTTTAACATTTTATCTCACTGTTAAGCAAAACGTAACGTAATGTTTCCAATTGTTGAATTCTAAAATGTAGAAAAATCGCCAAATATAAAAAACAGAAGTTCTTAGTTAGTTGCATAAACTATGCATGAATATGGCTAGCAAATTAGATTGTCAAAGATAGGTATACCATCATCACAAAATTCAGTTTTCTAAACTAACATTTTTAGCTTGAGCAATCAAAAAATTGTTATGATATTCTTCATTAAACTTTATTTACTGACCTTAGTTTTGTTATATACGAAAGGAAACTATTGTTCTTTGTTTACATACACGTCACAGTAGTAGATTCACAGTCTCTTGTTGCCATTGACGGACATGTATAGAAATGCGACAGCAACCTTTAAATTATTAAAACAAACCCATATATGTACATAAGCAGTTATAAAATGATTACAACATTACATCATTACAACATACAGTTAACTCATAAAATGAAGTATCAAAGAGGATGTAAAAGGATTGGTGATGGTTAGCGAGTTACGTACGTTCAGGCAAGTTTTAGTTGGTTGTTGAATATTTCATTTTATAATTATTTATGGCCTCTGAAGGTAATTAATCTGAATACTTGTCAATAAACAATTTCATCGAGTAAATTTCTAATACGCTGGATGAACTAGAAATCCAAAAATAAATTATAATATAAGGACAATTATAAAATTAAAAAATAATTGAAATTGTATGAAAGTAAATGTGGAACCCAAGCTGTTGACAAAGACGTGTCCCGACTACAAATGGTGTACATATGACTGCATTGTTTTTAGGCCGGGTCGTAGTAATTCGTTGTGCGTGCCGAAATGAAACGCATAACATGAGTTTTAGGAAGAAGCTATTTAGAATCAGATAACAGTTTAGAATTATTTTCTTCTAAACTTACTAACTTTCAAGGAATAGAAAATTTAATGCACGTTTTTTTATTAATAAAGTTACTGATATAAATATTAAAATTAAAAAATATTGTTACACCCAATTATACCTAATTAAAAATTCTAATGAGAGAAAAATTGCAAATGCAGCAGCTACTTATGTTTTCAGTTAATAATATTATAATTTTAACGTAAAACATTACTCAAGTTTTAAAAGCATAATACCAAATTAGTGTAATATATTATAACTATGGCTTTGTGGTTTTTAAATCGTTATGAAATAATTATTCAGATTAAGCAGTGCAGCAGTTTTTAGTTTAGCAAAACACTTTTTAACTCTAATTTCTTTTAAAACGTTGAGTTTAAAGTTGTTTATTTTCACAACTCAACGTTTAGCTATGCTCTTTGATATTACAAAATGCTACAATGTACAACGACACAATTCTGACGGACGCTATAAATGTAAAATTACATATTTAATTAAGGTTTTACCAGACGTTCAGGAATAAGTGTTGAGCTAATTACTGATACTAAACTTTTAGTTAAATTTTGTTAGAAGTGACGAAAGTTAAAAGAAAAATTATACACAATCGATACTCTGAAATGAACTTACTTTATGGTTTTATTTCCCCAAACGTTTCAACGTGGTATACGTCTTCTTCAGTGGGAGTAAAAACTGAATGTCTTTACAGAGTAACGGTTATGGACTGTGGGTGTGTGTGGCGGGGGTTGATGGTGGGAGGGAATTGGCGCTGGGGTTCAAATTGTGTGTTTGAATCAGTGTGTCGAAAAGTATGTGTGATTTATAATGTAATTGTTCATTTAATATGTTGTATGGTTTTAGTGCTTGATATCTGTATATTTCTGTATATCAAGCACTACAACCAAGCAGAACAATTTGAAATATACAGATATCAAGCACTACAACCAAACAACATATTAAATGAACAATTACATTATAAATCACACATACTTTTCAACACACTGATTCAAACACACAATTTGAACCCCAGCGCCAATCCCCTCCCACCATCAACCACCACCACACACACCCACAGTCCATAACCGTTACTCTGTAAAGACATTCAGTTTTTACTCCCACTGAAGGAGACGTATACCACGTTGAAACGTTTGAGGAAATGAAACCATAAAGTAAGTTCATAGTGAAAGTTTATATATATATATATATATATATATATACAATTTTTATAAACGTTTTCTTGTAAGACACTTCTTCTGATAGTTTCGGGTGTTGGATATTATACAGGTTATTTTAACTTTATGTACTGCTGCACGGAATAAGTCAGCTGTATTCATGCCAAAGCAGGTCCTTAAATTTCTCAGCCGTGATATTCTCGGTCGCCCAACTTCTCTCTTTCCAAGTACTTTTCTCTGTAATATGGACTGCAATAAGTAAAATGTCTGTTCATTTCTCATGAGATATCCCAGATACTGAAGCTTTCTTATCTTCACTGTGTTAACAACTTCCCTTTCTTTCTTCATCTTTCTAAGAACTTCAACATTTGTTATATGTGCTGTCCATGAAACGGTCAGTATTATACGGTAGAGCCACATTTCGAAAGATTCCAATTTCTTAGTTGTGGCTTCAGTCAAAGTCCAAGATTCTTCACCGTAGGAGGGGACCGAAAATACGTTGTAGCGTAGAAATATCATCTTTGTGGTTCATTGTTAAATTGTGACTTTTGAATAAACTGCTGTTTCTAGTGTACACTGTTCTTGTCTTTTCAATTCTGCTCTGTATTTCTTGAGAGTGGTCCCATTGTTTATTGACTATAGTGCCAAGATATGTAAATTGGCTTATAGACGTTCAACTGGCTGTTGGTTTATATTAAGGGTGGAGTTTGTGAACTTGTTCTTAGATACAATCATTAGCTTCGTTTTATTAACACGGATATCCAGACCATATCGACTAGCTGCTTGCTGTCGTTCTATTCACTAGTTGTTGCGGCCCTTCTAAGCTATCTGCGAATATGACGGCATCATCTACATAACGTATGTTATTTATTCTTTCACCGTTCAGAGAGATTCCTACATCACATTCACCTAAAGCTTTTATAAAAATACCTTCCGAGTAGATCTAGAATAAAAGCGGAGATAGTATACATCCTTGTCTTACTCCACGCAGAATCTGTATCTCTTCAGTTTTCTCTTTATCTACTGTAACCACTGCAGATTGGTCCCATACAGTGTAGCTATTATCCTCAGGTCTTTTCCATCTAACCCAGTATTTTTCAGGATATCTATTGTAAGAGACTAGATTTACTATATTTGAACGCATTCTCCTCTGAATATATGAGATAGAGTGTACGTGTTTTAATCATTCCACAGATTATTCCGTTGCCCGTCGAACTTCGGACATAATATGTAACTCTGACATGTCCTGTTCTGTTTTTGCCCCACTTCACTGCATACCACAATTTGTAATGTTGTCAATACTGTGGCCGTTTCCTCTACATGAACAAATGATATGTTTATTACACGTGATTGCTCGAGTGCTTCGTAAATGCGTCATATCACCCCTAATATTATGTTAACATAAAAGCTCTAATTATTTTGACTGGATGTTAATAGATATGTTCAACGCTATTTTCAGTGAAATAAGTTGATTACGTACGGACGTAATATAGTCAAATGTCAGTCAACGCTAATCGTGTCCAACAATACCTTACCTAGCGTAATTCTCTCAGTGCTGTCGTGCTGTCCCTTCTGTACCATGTAACATTACATAAATTGTGATAGGCCTATATTTAGTTATATTATTCCTTTGTAAGTAACTCGTTGAGTTTCCTGCAGGTCTCCTATGTAATACCTTCAAATAAACACACTGCAAATAGGTTTATTTTCACGTGACCCACGTTTCATAGAAATTATTCTGTATCTTCAGAGGTTTCTTTGAATCGTAATTGAATGTTTTGCTTACAATACAGCTATGGATAATAGAATTTTCTTCGATTCTATTATCGATTGCTTTAATGTTTATGTAGTAGCTATTTATTTTTTATTCAATGTTAATTGTATTATTCTATTAAATGTATGATTTTGAATGTTT
The DNA here is from genome assembly GCA_034769895.1 of Magicicada septendecula. Classification (NCBI taxonomy): domain Eukaryota; kingdom Metazoa; phylum Arthropoda; class Insecta; order Hemiptera; family Cicadidae; genus Magicicada; species Magicicada septendecula. Next base: position 76,395,571 of record CM068372.1, on the reverse strand, counting down.
TTAGCTTGTTTTGTTTTTATTTGTATTTGTTCTTTAATTAGTAGCTTATTATTATAGTGTTTGCAAATATTAAGATTTTCCCAGATATTCATTTTGTTACTTTTTTCGTACGTTCTTAATTAATTTGACATTTTGAATCTCTGGAAGTTTATGTTTATTGCTTAAACAGTGTGTGGCTAAATTATATTTGTAAATATTAGGTTTTAGATGCGATGCTGAATATCCTTCGGACAGTTTTTTATTCGTCTGGCATACGTAACATTTATTGCAATCTGGACATTCTATTTTGTAAACTCCATTTTCGTTATGAATGTCGAAATTATTTCTAGGTTTTATTTTATTAAAAATAATGTTATGTGTGTTATAAGATATTTTTATGTTTGTATCTTTAAATAGTTTGTTTAGTTTACCAGTTATGTTTCCGTGATAAGTAAAATTGATATGTTTTGTATGATCATTAGTGGGAGGTTTTTGACATGAAGGTTTGTATGGTGTTTGTTTAGTGAGTTTATGTTTTATATTTTTTCTATTTTATTGATAGTTTTTATTTTGTTTTTAGTATTTACTTTTTATTATTTAAACAATCCCTGAAGGTGCAGAATAATTTCTGTGAAACGTGCGTCAGGTGAAAGTAAACCTACTTGCAGTACATTTATTTGAAGATATTACATTTAGTTATATATCTTGTATTTTAGTTATTAGTTACGAAAAAATATGACGATAGATTTAGTGTACTACTATCTGCAATACTGCAATTTAAGTAACTTAATAAAGGCAGAAATTTTATAAATTAACGATTTGCTTAAGGGTCTTTAGATGTTTATGCCTCCTACTATTACATTAATGTTACTAGCAAATATACATCATTAGCCCTAGTCAGCTGTCTTATGATATATAAACGATTAGTCAGTTTTCTTTGTCGTACAAATGTTTTTATGTTAAAACCATTTTCTTAATTATGATGCATGACATGTTCTTTAATTAAGATGTATGACTGATTATAAACCGGGCTGTCAGGCAGTGGTCGGTTGCTACTTACTGGTGACATCATCGGAAAGGTTTAAATCCCACCCTCGGGGATCTTCGTCAGACGGCAAAAAGCGACAGAGTATTAGAAAACAAGGACGGCGGATCTTGGCCGAACGGTACCCGACAAGCTCGGGTTGAAATATGTGTCGCGTATCGTTCAGCCAAAATCCGCTGAACTTGTTTTCTAACGCTCTGTCACTTTTTGCGGCCTGAACTAAAGAAGATGCCCAAGGCTGGGATTCAAAACGTTGCCGATGATGTCACCAGTAAATAACAACCAACCACGGTATAAGAGCTCGGTTTATAAACGATTTAGTAACATTGACACCGGCCGTCTTAGCTGACGACAAAAATTATAGTAGTTTCGTTATAAAGCAGGAATGACACAGGCAAAAATAATTTAGTTAACTGATAAAAATCATTGGAACAGATTCATAACTGTCATCATCATCATCAACAACCTTATCAACATTAACATAAACTATACGAGATCGACTGTATAGCTTGTATATTAACCATAATTCATAGTTTCACGGATAGTTAGTCTTTCCACTCTTGCGCCCTCATTCACCACCTTTATCAACCACTTTTTAAGTTCACGTGACCATTGCAGTCTTGTTAAAAATTATTCCACCCGCACGTATTGCCTTCATTGCGTCTTTAATTTTTGTACTTTTTTGTTGATTAAAAAAAACCTCTATCTACCAAGTTGCTGCCTGACGATATACGAGGACGCAAATGTAACAACTAGGCCTATACTGAAACAGTATAGTAAATTTTAAAGTAACGACTAGTGTCCTCTATTGATCTCTGTATAAGAGCTTCTCGTAAAGCTTCTCAAAGCCTTATGAAACTTGTCCTCTGCAACTCCCGATTATAGGATTAAAGAGTTGGTACTACAGCCGAAATAATCAGAAGACTTTGCAAGTCACAAGTTTCTACATGACAATACAATATGAACACGGTTCATACGCAGAAATAACAAATAAATGTATAACAATTTATCACACGAATTTTTATTAAGGCCGTACATACTGTTCTTCCAAAAGTTATAGATAATTCTTCCTAATAAGAATAAGTGTTCCCATAATGACAAAAAGAACAAAAACAAAGTACGAGTAATACTGTTATGAGGTTACTGAATATTACATACAGTCAATCAATATGCCGTTAAAATTATTAGAGACAGGAATTTCAAAGAAAGATTTCTTCTTCTTCTTCTTCTTCTTCTTCTTCTTCTTCTTCTTCTTCTTCTTCTTCTTATTATTATTATTATTATTATTATTATTATTATTATTATTATTGTACTCGCAATCCTAAAATCGATAGGCGATCGTATTCTGAAGCGATCAGAGTTTTGTATTCTCCTTGAAACATCTGTATCCCCTCAACCCCTAGCTCTTCTGCAACTTGATGCAGGTACCTTCCACTAAGAAACTTTTTGATTAGGTTTTTCCTCCAGCGTTGAACACATGTCACTGTTTTCCATACTTAAGTAGACGGAGTGTTGCAGCTTTCTCCTAACAACGCCTTCCTGTAACCTTCGTCTTTTCCTTAGAAGCGCAATACTTCATTATTGCTTCCATGATTCCTTACATCCTCCTTCAACAGTATGTTTCACATGTATCTATTTGTTCATTGCTTACGCTTTAGATCCATACTAAACGGCATTCCGTACACACATTATCAGAGATTTTTCTAGTCTGAGAACCGATGTTCCCAGATGTTAACAACCTCTTTATTTTCTTGAAGCCACTCTTGCTAAATTATTTTTCACGCTTAATGCCAACGGTAGGTCTTTTATTATCAGAAAATATGATACTAAAGTTCTGCATATTCTGATAAATTATGGGCCATAGAAAATAGGATATTCTCTGTAAGTTTAAAACAATCTTGTTTTCCATCGAATTTTAACGCCAGTATCAAGAACGCGCTACACTCAGCAGCTTTTTGCAACGGTGTTTCGTAGTTTTTCAGAAAATACACGTCCTTAATGAACAACACCGTCCTTCTCGCACAGGAGTAATGCGTAGAAAATATAAGAATTTATTGAGTGTAGGCGAGCGTATGCTACTTGTTTATTCAGACCCATTGAAACGTGTCTTGTATACTTGAAATGCTGTAAGAGCCTTGGAGCACAACTTTGTTGGAACACAGTTTTGTATTTATTTTTGTGTAAAGGGGAAGCGACTGCTTCGTTGGATATTTCGTTAGAGACAAACTATCAGACAGATAATCTCTCTGTCTACTACATACCACCTTTTCAGTCTCTTACTTTAGCAGTAGTAGTAGTGTAGTTTAGCTTACTTAGTTACCTTACTTTAGTAGTAGTAGTAGTAGTAGTAGTAGTAGTAGTAGTAGTAGTAGTAGTAGTAGTAGTAGTAGTAGTAGTAGTAGTAGCAGCAGCAGCAGCAGCAGCAGTAGTAATAGCAGTTAGCAGTAGTAGTAGTAGTAGTAGTAGTAGTAGTAGTAGTAGTAGTAGTAGTATTGGTGATAGTAGTAGTATTGGAGGTAGTAGTAGTAGCAGTAGTAGTAGTAGCACTAGTAGTAGTAGTAGTAGTAGCAGTAGTAATAGTAGTAGTAGTATTGGTGGTGGTGGTGGTGGTGGTGGTAGTATGGTAGTAGTAGTAGTATTGGTAGTAGTAGTAGCAGTAGTAGTAGTATTGGTGGTAGTAGGCTAGTAGTAGTAGTAGTAGACGTAGTATTAGTAGTAGTAGTAGTAGTATTGGTGGTGGTAGTAGTAGTAGTAGTAGTAGTAATAGTAGTAGTAGTAGTAGTAGTAGTAGTAGTAGTAGTAGTAGTAGTAGTAGTAGTAGTATTGGTGATAGTAGTAGTATTGGAGGTAGTAGTAGTAGTAGTAGTAGTAGTAGTAGCAGTAGTAGTAGTAGTAGCAGTAGTAGTAGTAGTATTGGTGGTGGTGGTGGTAGTATGGTAGTAGTAGTAGTATTGGTAGTAGTAGTAGCAGTAGTAGTAGTATTGGTGGTAGTAGGTTAGTAGTAGTAGTAGTAGACGTAGTATTAGTAGTAGTATATATATATATATATATATATATATATATATATAGTAATATAGATATAGCAGCCCATCAGTTTAACCAATACCCCATAGAAATTAGCTGTGATTGTAGAACATTTTTGATGCAGAATAATTCGCCATCAGATCGGTGTTCAACAATCGATGACGTTGAACTGATGCCCTAAATTGAAGAAAATATATACAAACGTTTATACAAGTAACAATTCACCCATCAATTCAAACTCGTTTTATACACTTTTACTCGTTATGTCTATGTATATATATAAACTTTGTATATATGAATCTACATAATTACCCTCAGAATCTTGATGGCTTATCTTAATATAAAATAAAAGTCATTGTATATATGTATGTATGTATGTTCCACATCTCCTCCTAAACCACTGGACCGATTTCAACCAAACTTGGCACAAATATTTTACGCAACGAGAGAACCAACATAGGACAGGTGTTTTTTTTTCGATACGATCTTTTGGGGGGGGGGCCTTTAGGACTTTAGGGTCTTAAAAACTATTAGATCTGGTTACCATGGCAACCCAATAGAATACATTCTGGTTGCCATAGCATCGGTGGAGGCATCCCGCGTAGACTAGCCCGGGAGTCATCCGACGGGCCTTCCCCGGAGTCCGTCCAGGGAACCCGGGGAATCTTATGTCGGATCTCGCGAAAAACGGCCGGGCCCGAGTTCCAGCGCCTCGCCCGGCATGTCGAAGGCTTTCCCGGCCTTCGGAGAAACTTTCGTACCCCGGGGAGGTCTCTGACCAAGTCCTAGCGCGGGAGTTCAACCTACCGGGATCCCGGAAAATGCAGGCGGTGTCCCGGCATAGGTAGAAGCCTCCTGCGTAGGGAATTGCGTGGGAGTCGTCCGACGGGCCTTCCCCGGAGTCCGTCCACGGAACCCGGGCAGTCTTTGGACGGATCTCGCGAAAAACGGTCGGGCCAGAGTTCCAGCGCCTCGCCCGGTATGTCGACGGCTTTCCGGGCTTCAGAGATCCTTCAGTACCCCGGGGAGGTCTCAGACAATGTCCTAGCTCGGGAGTTCGACCAGCCTGGATGCCGGAAAAAGCAGGCGGTGTCCCGGCATAGGTAGATGCCTCTTACGTAGGAAATAGCGCGGGAGTTGTCCGACGGGCCTTCCCAGGAATCCGTCCACGGAACCCGGGAAGTCTTAAGTCGGATCTTGCGAAAAACGGCCGGGCCAGAGATCTAGCGCCTCGCCTAGCACGTTGACGGCTTTTCCGGGCTTCGGAGTACCTTCCGTACCCCGGGGAGGTCTCTGACAAAGTCCTAGCGCGGGAGTTCGACCGGCTTGGATGCCGGAAAAATCAGGCGGTGTCCCGGCATAGGTAGAAGCTTCCCGCGTAGGGAATAGCGCGGGAGTTGTCTGACGGGCCTTCCCTGGAGTTCGTCCACGGAACCCGGGAAGTCTTAAGTCGCATCTCGCAAAAACAGCCGGGCCAGAGTTCCATCGTCTCCCCTGGTATGTCGACGGCTTTTCCGGGCTTCGGGGAACCTTGCGTATCCCGGGGAGGTCTCTGACAGTGTCCTAGCGCGGGAGTTCGACCGGCCTGGATGCCGGAAAAATCAGGCGGTGTCCCGGCATAGGTAGAAGCCTTCCGCGTAGGGAATAGCGCGGGTGTTGTCTGACGGGCCTTCCCTGGAGTTCGTCCACGGAACCCGGGAAGTCATAATTCGGATCTCGCGAAAAACGGCCGGGCCAGAGTTCCAGCGTCTCGCCTGGCATGTCGACGGCTTTTCCGGGCTTCGGGGAACCTTCCGTATCCCGGGGAGGTCTCCGACAGAGTCCTAGCGCGGGAGTTCGACCGGCCTGGATGCCGGAAAAAGCAGGCGGTGTCCCGGCATAGGTGGAAACCTGCCGCGTAGGGAATAGCGCGGGAGTCGTCCGACGGGCCTTCCCCGGAGTCCGTCCACGGAACCCGGGAAGTCCTAGGACGGATCTCGCGAAAACTGCCGGGCCAGAGTTCCAGCGCTTCGCCCGGCATGTCGACGGCTTTTTCGGGCTTCGGAGAACCTTCCGTACCCAGGGGAGGTCTCTGACAATGTCCTAGCGCGGGAGTTCGACCGGCCTGGATGTCGGATAGTGCAGGCTGTGTCCCGGCATAGGTAAAACACTCCCGCGTAGGGAATAGCGCGGGAGTCGTCCGACGGGCCTTCCCCGGAGTCCGTCCACGAAACCCGGGGAGTCTTAGGTCGGATCAAATTACGGCCGGGCCAGAGTCCACGGTTCTTATAAATAAATATATAGGTTATGATATCGAAGGTGGTGTATGCGTCTTAAGAAACTTTTTAATAGTGCGTGAATTCAGAGTTGTTTCAGTTTGAATTTAAAAGTGGATATGTTAAGATAGAAGTAAGTTATAAGCGAGTATAAAAAACAATTTTTTGATAGCGAATGTATTCAGATCGTAGTGTTCAGACAATATAAATGCGCTTGCTTCAGTTTGAATTTAAAAATTGATAAGCTGAAATCTATAGAGGTATTGTATTGTTAGAATAGGTTTAGGAGACACTAATTTAACTAATACCTTATTTCAACATTAATACAATGAATTATAAAATGACAGTTAAGTACGCAGCGCATGCAAGTACTGTAGACATTTTATTGAAAACTAATTTAGCTGTTCGCCCTCTCCCAGAGTTATAAATCGAGCAGGAGCATCACGCGCAACAGAATTCTTCTCCAGATATTAGAATAAAGTTTATGACATGTTCTTAAACAGGTGCGGAACAGAGTAATCTATTCCTCCAGTGAGAATGTGAACGTAACAGTATAAGGAAGATTATACAATATAGAAGTAATATAACGTTAGAACAAGAATAGGTGCCTATGAGCCTATGAATATATTATGAACCCGAGCAACGCTGGGTAAATCGGCTAGTATCTAGTAAATGCCACGATTTTTGTTTGTTTTCGCGTTGTCTTTACGCTAATTTTTTTTTTAACGTTCTATACATAGCCTATCTAATATTGCATACATGTAAAATATATATAACATGTTGCATTTTGTCAAAATTACTAAAATACGTTACTAAAAGTGATTACTGTAACACATACGGGAACAAGGGTCTTTTCAAGTATTTGTCTACAAACAACTCTCACAGCGTTCACGGCCCGCCAAGCTCCTCCACCAACGTTCCCGCCAGTCCCTTCTCCTACAGGAGCGGTGTGAAGGAGGAGTGATGGGCACACCACTACACACTAGGCATGAGCATCGCCAGAAAACCATCGATGTTAACATCGTGAAGAGTACATCGATGTTAAAAAAATATCGGTATAAAAACATCGATGTTTTAAGATTTCAAACATCAATGTTTTTATGCCAATGTTGCAAATCATAATAAAAATCTATGCTTTTTACATGTTTGTAATAGTACAAATAATTGGGGATGAATAATAAATAAAAATAATTAAAGAGAAGAATAATATACCCCGATACTTTACTCATTTACCTTATCAGAAGAGTCTGAAAAACCACATGCCCTTGGGTGACCACCACATTTTGACAGGCGGAATGTGGAAACCTCAACACTGTACCCGAGAAAACAATTTAAATACATCTAGCTTCCCCGTATCAGAATTTCCAGGGCCGTTGACAAACTCGTTGAGAATAGGTTAGGTAAAGGCGAGGTGACGTTAAAATAATTTAACTCACATTCATAATTAACTAAATCTGTTCATTATTATTTATTATTATAATGATTATAAAGTGTTTTGAACAAACATACATAAAACCACCCTTTAACAAAAACAGAAACCTCTTTACATCTATGTCAGGTTTGTTTACTCCTAGTGAAAGTTTAAATTAGTATTCCCAAAGAGAGATAGGCCTATAAATTCTCTTATTTTCTTTTAAACAGTAAAAGCTTAATAAAATCACAGTGTAAAGTAACACTGTTAATACTTTTAGATTCAATTTATTTTTTATAACAAATTATACAGGTACAGTAAAACCTCTGTAGTCCGACCCCCGGCTGGTCCGACCGCGGCTCAGGCACCGACTTGTTGATGACTCACCAGCTTGTTTACATACTTGTCAGTTGTTTTGCTGCCTCAGTGAGCCGGCATCTAGTGTATAGTGCGCAGTGTTGCCAGGTCTTCCGAAATTTCGGAAGACCTTCCGATTTTTTTTAATGTTCCAGAAAATACGAAATTTGGTGTAATTCTTCCGAATTTTTTCCTAGTCTCGTTTCAGTGCTATGTCGCATTTCTAGAGTTTTGTTTTTGCGTACGATATGACGTCAAATCTGGTGTTTCATTGCAACCGCAATTATAATAGCTTTCAATAAAATTTTATAAGAGGTCTTGTCAAAAATTATAGTTCCTTCCTCCTGTCACAAACAATAATTATGACCACCCATACACAATGATGTAATAAGCATTTTGCAATATCCACACATTGTATCATACTGCTATTCAAATAAGAGTGACTAATCGTTATAGTTTAGTCTCAAGCTGACAGAATCACACTACATGACTGCACCTGAATAAACAGATACTGTAATGTCTAGCCTACACCAGGTCATAATAATAATAATACATTAATATTGTCTCTCCGGTTCTTTACGGATAGTTTACATCTGCTTGTTTTTTAACACACACATACACACACACACACACACACACACACATTTCGCGTACGAGGCTGTTATTACTGTTACTTCTTGTGCTTATTAAGTGGTCTAGAAATATGAAATAAGAAAGGTGAGTGTTATTGTTTGTTCTCAACTGGCCACATGTTATAGTACACTTCCACTATTATCTCACTAACGTTTGGTGTTATAATTCACCACACAATACACTATTATTAAATGTTTTTCAAAAAATGTATCACTAAAACTTTACAGTTGTATTAATAATTTACAAGGCATGAACAACACCATTAGAACTAAACGCATATGTCTTAAAATCACACTCGCACTTCTAATCACTACAACACTCGATGTCAACTGATTACTACTAAAAGCCAGCTGCTGCTTACAAAAATCACTTCACCTTCAAAAGTAGGTTCATTGCACAAAGGTAGAAAAAATTTTCCAAAAATATATATCAACTATACCATAACGAAGACGAAGGCCAGTACACTGTTGGAGAGACAAACGCAGAGGAAAATGAAAACACATTTTCAGTTTAGAACAACTTCGACAAAAATAAAACCTAATACATTACATGTAGAAAGAATGATGGATTTTTTCAATAGATTTTACACACTTAACAGTTTGTATTAGGAACTAGATCCTGTTCAGTATTTTTTCTGTAAGTAACTGATGGCTTGTTTCACTATAACTGTTTTCCATATTTTTTTTTAATGTTTTGTAGCTCAGTAGTTTTCTGTATAAGCTACGGGAAAATTCATAGCAGATAGCAGGTAGGTGTATGTATCACATGTAATAAAATATAAAGATGATATTTCAGCTTTAAAAGAAAAACAGTCAGTAATGTTATTATGTAATGTGATGTTTGACCTATACACCCAAGACAAATAAGTTAAAATCCATAGAGAACTAAGAATATTGATTTTCATATAATTTAATGCTATCTTGTATTTTGCATATGGTTTTACTGTGGTTTAACAGTTAAGACCTGTAGAGATTTTTTTTAAGAAAATGTACACAGTAAAACCCCTATAGCGCTCCTTAACAGACCATAAAAAAGAGCTTTATATGGTGGTCAAATTTCTACGGATGGGGGGGGGGCACATTCTTAACAAGGATTGACACCAAGCATCTTTCTTCACAGTGTCAAGTGGAAAGGGGACTTTCAGCTCCTTTGACATTAAGTGATCAGAATATTTTAGGAATGTGACAACAATAAGCCAATGCCACCTAGATCCACTTCGTTTGCTGAAGGTCAGAGTGGCACTGGTTCACAGCAGAAAGAATACCCTATTATGACAAATTATTTTCGACAGCTACCTGCTATAGGAACCCTTTAAATTAAACATGAAAGCTACTTTCAAATGAGCATGATACTTTAACCCAAACAAATTAGGTACCGGTATCTGTTGTTTTAACCAATTTGTAATTAACATTTTTTGACAGTCTAAAATAATCCAGACAGCAAGAACATAGGCCTACAGTATATGTTATTAAATTATTCTTTAAATTTATTGGGTTTCTAGAACTGTTATTTTTCCATATGCATTGTTTTGATTTTCAATCCCTATCGTTGAGGTTTTACTGTATTTTCTAAAACCTTTCAGAAAACCGCTGTATTCTTATTCTCAGAACAGTAACCTATGTGTTGTTAGTAAAAATCATTAGTAAAAGTTGTGGTTAATTATGCATTTATTATGTATTAAATACTAGTCTACCGACTAATTAATACAGTACCATTTTTTTATACAGAATCAGGCAAATTAAATTAACCTGTTTGAATCTGAGAGCCTGATGAAATCAAACAAAGCAAATTTTATACAACAGGTATGTGTAAGACAAAATTTCAAAGACAACCAGATCAACTAATAGTGTGTGTGTGCGCGTGTCTGTCCGTATGGGGGGGGGGGTGAGACAGTTTGTTTTACATCAGCAAAATAATTACATTTCTTACATACAGTTTTACTTAAAAAGATAAGCATAATTATAATATTCCAAAAACCTAATTAATACAATATTACAATTATAATTATTGATTGTATAATAATCCCTTAATTATGTTTATAAATAATTGTAGGAGTATTCATCAGATGTATACTGGAATTGGTACAGGTAGCCAGGGGTGCCCATCCCCCCCAAGGCCTAATGCGCAAATCCCCCCAAACGTCTCAGCACCCCCACCCCAATTGAAAAGTGCCCGCCGGTCTACAAGCTTAGCACACGGTCACGCACACATTTTTACTTTCACGATTTATTATTCACGTACCCTCTGACTCATTGACAGGATGTTGCTGCAGGCTGCCATGGTCAGTTTTCCAAATTCCAAAACAAAATTTACTACTAGTTGTACTGGTAGAGACATTTATGACGCCAGTTCGTTAAAACAATCATAAAGATATGCAATTGCTTTAGTTTTTTACTAATAGCTTAGTTTGTTGCACAAACATGGTAAAAATTTCCATCAATGTTGGATTTAAAATGTTATTCTTGAAAAAATCCCCCCCCAAAAATTCTGAAAGTTATTATTACTGTACTGGAACTGAACACATTTGTCCATAAATTAGAGAATTATAACAGAATTACAAATATTAAAAACACAAAATTGTGTTAAATCAATCAGTCATGTAACAGTGGTTATTATTTGTTATTTATATTGTTGTAAAATAATATTTAATGACTATATGGTCTATAGAGAATAGTATTTTGTATTGTAAAATTATGTAGACGTCGACATTTACACTCTTCCCCCTCTCACTCGCATGCTCTCTCACTCTCTCTCTCTCTCCTTTACTATCTACCACTCCCTCTCACTCGCTGTCTCACGCAGTCTAAAACACATACATAAATCTCTCTCTCTCTCTCTCTCTCTCTCTCTCTCTCTCTCTCTCTCTCTCTCTCTCTCTCTCTCTCTCTCTCTCTCTTTCACACACACACACACACACACACACACACACACACACACACACACACACACACACACACACACACACACACACACACACACACACACACAGCAAGATACACAGGCTCGCGCGCACACACACAGACAGACGCACAAATACATATACGAGTACACTTACACACAGCCGCACAGATTTCGTAATCTCCACAACACGCTCTCTCACACTCCCCCAGTCTCATTCTCTCTCTCTTTCTCTAAATTAAGGATTTTATTATTATTTGTATTTAGTATTTTTAATATTATTTAACAATTATACATCACTCTTAACTACAGGAATCACAGTTTCATTCACAAATTACAAGTGTGTGTGTGTGTGTGTGTGAGAGAGAGACAGAGAGAGAGAGAGAGAGAGAGAGAGCGAGAGAGAGCGTGCACCTGTCAATGAGAAGTAAAATAACTTATTTCCAAGAAGTCTTAAAAGTAATTAAGTATTTCAGGTCTACTGCTGTTTTTTAAAGGGACCTGATGCATATTGTCTTATACATTTTTCAGAAGCCTGCAACTTTCACTTTGAAATTTTTTATTATGCAGTAATAGTGCCTTTGCACGTGCATCTTTAGCGAATAACCGTCTTTATTAAATCATGATTGCTCATTCGGTTGGGACGAACAAAGTTGATTAAATACAGCTGTAATTAAGAAAATGAAATACGATTGTGAGACAGAAAGCTGAGCTGTAATGTTTATTTGGGGGTAAAGTAGTGAGATATTTTAGCGAAAATACAAAATCTGTATCCATATCCTCTGAATTTTGTATGTGTAGTAATTTGACAGAATTAATATGTCTCAACATTCATTTCAAATTTTGAAGCGCTTTCAAGATTTTTGTAAACTATGTTAACAAAAACTATATTTTGTTATCAGTTATATATTATATTTATGAATATGGTTAAATACAGAGATCTACGGAAATATACACACAATGAAAAGCTATGACTAAACTATTTGTCATTTAGGTATTATGGTTACAAATTTAACTAAAATACTAACTAGTAGTTCAGAACTTTTAATACTTATTTTATGATTGTCTGATCTACGGTTATGTTACTAATAACTTGTTAGTAAAATAGCAGAGTAGTTAGGTTTTTTAAATTTTTATGATAATATAAGAATTGTCTCATATTGGAATTTAACTAACTTAATAATAAATGTAATATCTTCAAATAAATACACAGCAAGTTTATTTTCACCTGACGCAAGTTTCACAGAAATTATTCTGTTTCTTCAAAGGTTTGTTTGAATTGTCATTGAATGTTCAATTGTAAGCGAAACATTCAATTGCAATACAAACAAACCTCTGAAGATACAGAATAATTTCTGTTAAACGTGCGTCAGGTAAAAATAAACCTACTTGTAGTGTATTTATTTGAAGATATTATATGGAAGACCTCAGGAAACTCACCGAGTTACTTACAAAATATTATTAATAAATGTATTCCGTTCTAGTAGTTCTGGTCGCTTACAAGTGCTATGATAATGTCTTAGTGGTATGACTTGTACAAATGTTTATAGGACCGCTAGCGAATTATATTACTACTACAGAGTTGGCAAACAGCGGATAGTCAGATATGCAGCCAGGTGTCTAATAAAGCATAGATAAGATCGGCGCTTAGAGCACGCTACCCACGAAATACGTGGTTTGATTTTTTGTAGAATTTCTATTGCTAATTGTAAGAAATACAGTCAACATAAAGTAGAGTACAAGGAGTGATGCTTACGCGTGATTTTACATACTGTGAATTACGACAGATAATAGTTGCTTTGATGCCTGTCATTATTTTAAACGGGAGAGTAATAAGTGGTATTGATCCGCTTTTACTATTAATCTCTGTACTATCATTAAGAGCCGTCGCTCTAATTTATGCAAACTGGCAACTCGAAATCAAAGTGGCGGCCGTACTAGTGCTCGTAAATAAAGACTGCATTGCATTGCATTGTGGATGCGGGGTGTCTTTGCACCCGTGGCTTATTTGCAGCATCTGGAGCGTGTCCAATGGCTGCCAGAAGTGAACATAGTGCTGGTACATTTTTGACTGGTAACCTAAAACTGGAAAGGGAAACCGCCAAACAGTTAAGTGTGAAGGTGGGGGAGTATAAATTTTATTTTGATTTGTGCACTGCCGCTGGTACCGATTCGAGCAACAGATGTTGCCCGTTTCAAGTCCAGTCAGCAGACGCCCTGAGGGCGTCGGTCGCTCCCCTCGAGGCGGAGAGCCTCCGTGCCAATGATTGATGACAGCGACAAGCAGCCGACTCAGCGTGCTAGGAAGTGGTCAGGAAGGAGAGAAGGACAGTTTAAGTGAAAAAAACTCTGGTCTAGGACTGATGATTACATTTTTAGTTTAACTGAAATAGAATGGCGTTATGGCGGGTCATCAAGAAGCGCCGAGGGCGCTTGACCCGAATGGGCGGTGGTGGTTCTGATGCACTGATGGTTCGTAGGTATGGGAAGGTGGAGGTCGAGGCTTTAGTAAACAGAGTTAGAACCAGCGACCGGACAGAGGCAGACAAGGTAGGAACACGGAGACCCCTTCGAAACACGTCGTTCCTTACAAACCAAGGGGACCCCGTCAAGGATCGGAGGGTTCGGGACTGGAACGCTTCCAGCCTACACCTGTTGGTGGTGGATAAAAGAGACCACCAAGCGGGAGCCGCATAGGTCAGTACAGACCTGAGAAAAAGCAGATAGATGGTAAACTTCGTGCGCATGGTCAGGCGGCTGCGACACGAGAGGAAATGAGATAATTTGGCTCGGACGCCGCGAGCCTTGGCAAGGGTTTCTGTCACGTGGGCGTTGAAGCAAAGTCGACGATCTAGCCGAACGCCTAAATACTTCACCGATTCTTTGTAGGCGATGGGCCTCCCTTCCAGGGAGAGGGACTGGCATCGGGAGATGGACTTACGGGTGAAGCAGATCGCATCGGATTTCTCCTTGTTGATCGTCACCCGCCATTTCCGTAGCCAGTCCGGAAGCTGGTTCAACTGACGCTGGAGCTTTGTACTCGCAAATCGCGGGGACAGGGAGTTGCAGTGATACATAGCGTCGTCAGCGAACAAAGACAACGTGACTCCGGGCAATACAGGCAGGTCGTTCGTGTACACAAGGTACACAAGGGGGCCGAGGACAGATCCCTGTGGTACGCCGGCGGCGGCGGGTCGAACTGTAGAACAGGACCCGTCGACGCTCACCCTGAAGGTTCGGTCGCTGAGATACGACCGGAGGAAAAACACTATGGACGATGGTAGAGGGGAATTGGCAAGTTTGAAAAGAAGACCTTCGTGCCAGACTTTATCGAAGGTGGAATTTATCACGTCCAACAGTACGGCGGCCGTAGCCGCTCGCCTGTTGGTGGCGTCTGACAAGTGCTTAACAACGCGGACCAATTGAAGCGTGGTCGAGTGCTCTCTGCGAAACCCGAACTGTTCGCTGCGGATGAAACCATCTAGCAGCGGCGAGATGCGAGCCAGCAGGAGACGCTCGAACACCTTCGAGATGACTGGTAAGAGAGAGATTGGGCGATAGCTTTCAGGAAGCATTCGCGGCTTGCAAGTCTTCGGAATCATTACGATATTGGCTGTTTTCCACAGGCGGGGAAAGTACTGTTGCCGGAGACAGTAGTTAAACAGCTCAAGAACGAGGTCAACGCCTGAGGCCGGTAGATTTTGTAGAGCAGCGGCCCCGATCCGGTCAGGACCGGGGGCGCGTCGGCGATTTAGTCGGCAGATAGATGAAACTAGTTCACCCCTGTCGAACGGGAGGGCTGGGACATCGGGAAGGCAAGAAAAATGTCCAGATAGGAAGTCACGGACTGCTGCCGAGTGGACAGGTTCCGAGACGCCTTGGTGAACAGTAAATTGTACCTCCATGCAGACGGCGAAGACCTCAGCCTTGCCTTCTGACGAAGATACAACCCCGTTCAGAGTTTCAAGCGGGTTGCGAGTTCTCTTCTCGCGGGTCAGTCTACTCGCCGCTCTCCAGACGGAGGCGTGGTCGACTTCAAGAGACTCAAGATATGAGTCCCATCGATCAGACGTAAAGAGACTGGGCCTGAAAGCGCCTTTTGACGCCGGAGTCACGGGTCCTTTGCCATCTGCGGCGGAGCTTGCGCCGTAACCAGATGGCGTGGAGAGCTTCCGGAGGTAGGGCCGAGCGTGGATGGTTCACCTCGAGAGCATAGGTGTGTCGATCCATGACACTTTGGACCAACTCCTGAAGATGAGTGGCTCGGAGATCCAAATCGTCACAAGTGACGATCGGGTCCGCGGGGAGCGATGGAAACCGCCGTGAGAACTCGTCATGGTAGGAGCGCCGGTTGACTCTCCTAACAATCTGAGCGGGAGGTCGGGATGACGCCGAAATCTCACGGGCAGTTATAAAAAGGGGATTGTGATCGGATGAGAGATCCGACACTGACGAGACCTGGATGTGATGGGTCAAGTCCTTGGCTATGACAATGTCAAGGACGTCCGGTTGATGACCGGAAAAGGGGAAGTGAGTAGGGTCTTCTGGGCCGACGACTTGAAGTACCGGGTCGTCGGAGACGAACTGATACAGATATTTTCCGTAGGCGTTGGCTACTTTGCTGTTCCAAGAGGGATGCTTGGCATTTAAGTCGCCGGTTATAATGGTTGGTAGGGGATGATCGAGGAGAGCGTCCCACTCCTCGGGAGGTGGAGGTATCCGCAGGCTGGGCCGGAGATACGCCGCAACAACGTGCAACTCCGATCCGCCTGCGTCTATCGCCACCGCACAACCTTCAACAAGAGATGTATCGAAAGGGGGTAGTGTCCTGTGGGATAATCCGCCTGTGGACTAAGACAGCTGTCCCCCCGAGGGGCGACAGCCA
This sequence comes from Magicicada septendecula, assembly GCA_034769895.1. Taxonomy (NCBI): domain Eukaryota; kingdom Metazoa; phylum Arthropoda; class Insecta; order Hemiptera; family Cicadidae; genus Magicicada; species Magicicada septendecula. Next base: position 76,379,084 of record CM068372.1, on the reverse strand, counting down.
GGCCGCTGGGGACGATCCTGACGAAAACAGATGTAAGATGGCAGGTTGAAGGTATGGTAGCGAGCCAGATGAGTCTGGCAAAGGAGTACGACATCAGCGTCGTACTCCGTTACGAAAGTCGCCAGTTCAGATCGTTGAGGGACTACCCCATGGGCATTCCACGCAACGATCCTAAGACTTCTAGCCATTCAAAGGAAGAAGAGGAAAGAGGGTAGACAAGGATTGAAACACCAGGGCGAGAACCGTGGTTGTATCTGGAGCAGAGCGTAAATAAAGAAGCCAAGTTTATATCAGCGATACTGTAAAATTACATTAATGTTTATTGAATTGCTATGTGCATTTGTTTGTTAGCATTGGCACACCATAATCAACGATTAGCACTGTCTTCGTTTCAATATCAGTCTTTTTTTCTATTTCCCTAGAAAATGTATAGATATTGTTGAACTACATTTATTTCTATGCTGCGTTGTATCAGTGGTCTCTTTATACTTTAAAACCTGCGCGATAAGAAATTTTTATTCCTCGTTTGTTTTGGCAAACTAGAACCTATATTCAGCTTGTGGTCACGTCACGTTCAAGTGTTCAGTGTATTGTTTTGTAAGAGTGTCAAAAGATTCAAGGTCAGTAGACCCTGCTGTGTATCGCCTTCCACTTCACTCACGCGCATTACACTAAAAACACAAACAACAACGTCAGCACATTCTCGTACGATAGCCATAAAACACACACACCATGCTACTACGAACAAAGAAAGAAAGAAATCATCTCTTTTCCTCTATTTTTTCTGTCTTTACATAATGTTTTTGTTGTTTTCAATTTTATAAGTAGGAGTTCGAGGAGCCTCAACAGTTTGAAAATTATTATCATCATTCATCGTGAATAGGCCTTATATAATTATCAAATAACAATAACACTACAATAAAATAAAAATAATTAGTAAAAACTTTACACGCGTAATCTTGGAACTACCGAATGTAACATGTACGCGGGTAATGTAGAAAAGACGGAAATGATTAACGCAGTAGTAAGGTGAAACTCGAACTGGTCAGTGGATGTGAAGTGTTTGCAAGAGACCCCCCCCCTCACCACCGTTGCAAGCGCATACTGTATAACGCTCAATGACTATTGTTACTGTAAGCTGTTACTACTGCGTGACTTTGAAACTTATTACGGTTCTATCATTTTTTTAGTACATGTCATTTATCGCACATTAGGTCGTCAATTGTTTTGTTCCGGTCTGTCTGATTTCATGGGTTTGACTTCTGTAGAATGCCGAATAGAAAGAAAGTTGTTTTGTCACTTAAAAATAAACTGGAAATTGTAAAGTGGTTAAAAAATTGTGAAACCAGTCGTGTTTTAGTTGATCGATACGACGTAGGGACCCCCACCATTTCAGATGTAACGAAAAATTCCGATTAGTTGATGCAATTTTGACAGTAAGGATGTAAGTGTACATCGAAAAATTATGGAAAAAACAAAATATGAGGCTGTGTTTTTACACGGTTCCTATACAAACGAGCAAGCGGTGAAGTAGTATCTGACCCTCTATTATTCAAAAAAACTGTGGATTTTAACCAAAACTTGGCGGAGACTCTTCTTTTATAGCAAGTGCTGGGTGGTTAGGCAAGTTTACTAAATGATACGGGGTTCGTGAGCTCGAAAGTCTCTTCTACTTCTTCTTCACGCCTTACACTGTTTAGCCTGTTCCGGCTCCAAACTGGTCGGACCATCTCTTTTTGGGTCTTCCCAGGCTTCTCTTCCCTATAGGCTGATACAATAAGGCTATTTTGGGGATTCTGTCACTGGCCATTCTGCTAATGTGTTGTTTCCAACTTTCTCGATACTTATTGATAATTTCCTTTACTTCTTCAACTTTCAGTTCCTCTCTTATCTGATTGTTTCTTTTCATATCTAATTTTGTGTATCTATGGAACGCAAAAATTTCATTTCTGTAGCCTGAATTCTTGATATTCGTCTAGCAGAAATTGTCCACGTTTCTGAGCCATAAGTAAGGGTAGAAAGTGCCATGGCTTTGTATAATTTTATTATGGGCTCTTTCCTTGCGTTGTCTTTTAGAGCACGTCGCAGAATTCCTTTTATCTGGTTAAATTTACACTGTTAAGACAAATTCTAACAATTCCGTCCAAAAACAAGTTGAAGAAAATCAATTCTGTTCTGCTCCGTTCTGTTGTTAATGAATTTTAAGTAGGCTTCCTTCTTCTCTTTCAGTAAAGAATATATTTTCCTATTAATATATTCTTTGTATAGGCCTACGAGAGGTTACAGCGTAAACAGTTAAATTCTGAGACTTGTTCTACAATTTTACTATCCAAAACAATTTTTGATCTAACCGACTATGTTCCTTTAAAAGACATACATTTTTTTTGTCAGATATTTCCACATTAAATTCTTTCGCAGTGTTATTTAACGAGTGGAGCATCCTTTGCAGGTCATCTTCATTTGTGGCCAATAAAATCTGATCATCTGCAAACATCAGTCTTAAGCTTTTTGCCCGCAACTATGATTCCTCCATTTACACTGTTAAGACAAACTAACAATTCAGTCCAAAAACAAGTTGAAGAGAATCAATTCTGTTCTGCTCCGTTCTATTGTTAATAAATTTTAAGTAGGCTTCCTTCGTCTCTTTCACTAATGTTTATAATTCAGGATCCCATGTCTTAGACCACGCTTAGGATTTGATATTTTCTTTGCTCCCAATACTTCTCTTGCGGGGTTTTGTACTACACCTTTTATACATTCCCACTCAGTCTCAATTTCAGGATTGTGGTCTATTTATATTCTTCTTTGATACAAATCTTTTATGGAGTCCTCTTTCCGGTTATCCTGCAATAACGAGGAAGTCATTTTTATTTACCTTATCAATTACTCTTTGCAGTTGTTGGTAGAATTCATCAGATTCTTTTGCCTTCCTTCCTCCGGTGCATAAACTCCCACCACTGTTAGACTCGCTCTTTCCACTCTTAATTTTACTGAAATTATTCTTTGGCTTATCTATTCATAGCATCTTATAGTCCTTTTAAATTCTTCATTTATTAAGTGGCCACTCCTGCTTGAGCTCCTCGCATATTTATGTTGACACAAGTATGTAACATTGTATAGTATTTTAAGTTTGTACTTCCTTTCTGTTTTTCTTTTTGGTTTCTGTTAATACTGATACATCCACTTTCCTTTCTTTTAGTTCTGTTTTCAATTCGTCTGTTTTATATTGTATATCTCTTACGTTCCAGGCAGCATTTTTTATTTTCTTAAAGGAAATAATTTTAAATAATTTTTAAATTAATTTTCCTAATGCCTTCTTCTTGTCCTTCTTCTTTGCCTGGTCATTATCCGTAATATCCGTCCGGCTATTAATTTCCCTTTGGAGCTTGCGAGTAATATAAGTGTCCCTTGGATATACTACCAACATTTCGCAAGGCAAGCTGAGAGCGGGGGTGCCTAATCAAGCCGAAAAAATAACCGCAGATGTTGCAAGTACGACTTCATTTGGCAACAAATTCGCAGAAATTTTTAAAGACGGCAAGTACGATTTAGACGTTCTGTACAACGCGGGCGAAGCGGGTCTTTTTCTGAAAATCCTATCATCTAAAACATTGGAATCTAAACGTGAACATTAGGGCCCAGGGTATAGCCTAAAGTAAGTAAGGACCGGGTCATTCTGATGGTTTGTGCTATTGCCCAAGGAACACACAAAATCCCAAATGTTCCTAATGGGTAATTAAAAAAACCTCTATGTTTTAAAAATGCAAAAATCTTTTTAATTTACAAAATTTAGAGAAAGGAGTGGATGAACACCGAAGTGTTTGTCGACTGGTGTGACAACACCTTAATACCCCAAGTGAAGAATTTCGCAAAAATGTCGGCAAAGAAAATGGAATAGTGCTGTTGGTGATAGATAATGCACTGGCACATCCTTCCACGGAAATGTTGGAGCAAGAAAATGATTTATTCACTATTGAATTCTGGCACCACCACTGGCTCCACTCAGCCGATTGATCAAAGCGTCATTGCAGCTTTAAAGAAAGTTTACACAAAGCAACATTTTACGTCGGCTGCTCTGCTGAAAACGATCATGTTGATAGTGTTTTGTCTTTTTTTTCTTTAAATTAATTTGAAAGATTGTTGCTACATGATCGTGGACGCTTTGTATTCAACTGAGACTTGCAATTTAAAACGAGAATGGAATAAATCGATAAAGGAGGAAAACAAATACGAAGAAAAACAAAAGGACAACGCTGCAACACAAGAAGAGGAAGCAGGAAATGATATAGTAATAAGTAAAATTTCAGAGTCGCTGGTCGCTTCAAAAGTCAACTACTCAATCAATAAGTGTGATAATAATGATATCGTGAACTGGTTTGAATAGTGTGCCAACGATGGCGGTTTTCAAATGATGGCGGACGAAGATACCGTTCAGGCAATATTTAACGTAAACAACGAAAAAACTGAGGATGAAGAGGAAGAACCTGAAAATTCTGGAGCATCTCATGCGAAAGCCTTTAAGACCCTTAAGGTAGGATGTAAATGGTTTGAAAAGCGAAAGGAATCCAACGGCATCCAATTGTTGGAGATCAAAGAAATTCGCGATTTTGCGGAGGTAGTAAGAATTGTTTGCGCCAAAAGACAATTAACTTTTTCACGAGTCAAAATGTATAATGATACTGCCGCCACCGTTATTTACAAACTTTAAACCCAAAAATCGTTATAGTTATTATTATTATATTATTACCATAAAACATCTGTATTATTTTAATATGGTTTCCTTAAGAATACAAACAGCCTTCGAATAAATTAGTAGTACGAACACGTCAGCCTATCAACACGTTTGGTTTTTTTAAATTTATTTTATTTTTGCAAATTGTTTACAAAATAAACATTTGGCAAAATTGGTGACAATATATATATGACATGTAGAGAGTTGTCCAGTGATCACTCCTCCTTAAGCACTAATATTACATAAATCTAGCCGCAATGTCCACTTGTTTGTGGCGTTTGAGTCTTCTTTTGTTGGTGCCTGCATCTTCCATGAGTTTTTGAGCTAGTTCGTTGGGGTGCGCTGCTAGTCTCTTACTGTACTTAACGAAGAATCGTTTGATTTCATGTCGGACAGAAGTCACTTGGAGGTCGTTCTCGATGACGACATTATTCAGTACGTACCTACCAAGGAGCGTTGACCATAGCTCGGAGCACCACATTCTGGAATCGTTGTAAAATCTCGATATTTGAAGTACTCGCTGTCCCCCCACCCACAGCTGGATGCCATGTCCAGATTGGCTTAAGTATGGCTTTGTAGATAAGGAGTTTGCTTTCCAGAGTTACAGGGGATCTCCTTCCGAGTAGCCAATACATTTGCCTGTACTGTAGTCTGAGCTGTTTGTTTTTGGTAATTATGTGCTTTCGCCAGGTAAGGCGGCGGTCCAGATATATACCGAGGTAATTTACATCTTCCTTTTGCGGTAGTTGGCAGTTATTGAGTGTTACCGGCGGGCAGCTGTCATGTCTCATAGTGAAGGTAATGTGTGATGATTTAGTTCCGTTCGCCTTTAGCCGCCACTTCTTTAACCATTGAGTTCAGACATTGCATGAGTTCAGACGTTAGCTTTGTATATGTTTCAGCCAAAACAGTAGTACTTTTTGTAAAAATTCACTGCTGTGTCATTAAAACATTAAGAATGTTGTTGGCGGGAATTTGATTAGTGAGAAATCTTATCTCTGTGCTGGAGATCTGTTGCTGAATATTGGTAGACACAACACATTATCACTACACCTTGTTCCCACGGCGTGTGGCTTGGCGAGCCTGGTCTGACGTTTGTCATATCTCGCGCCGTGGGAACGTAAAGGCTCCTCAATGCTCGAGGGGACTCGAGGTGGCTCGCCCTTTCCCGTGAAATATCGGTAAATCCTCGGACATCAAAGGCTTGTGACTCGACGGATGACAAGCCTCAGTACGGCTCGTGCACCTGTTCCCACGGCCTGTTGTGGTTTGTACAAGTGTAGTTTCGCAGTTTTAACATAGCAATTTTCATTATCGGTAGTATAATCAGTAGTTCATTATGGAGTGGAGTAATGAAGTAATTATTGAGTTTTTGGATTTATACAAGGGAGAACCTGTCATATGGAATCCACAATCCTAATTTAAATTTTATATTTATTTTATTAGTTTCGGTATTGTTATAATTACCTTCTTCGACTTTTATTTAATGACACCATCCACCAACGCCTTTTGCGTTTCACCATTTTCCTCTTCAAAAATTCACCACTCAACAGTACATAAGCCGCTGCGGCACACGCTACTTCCTCGACAGTGTCCGATTCGTAAACTTTATTCATACTTGTTCAGAGACTTAACTAACATAACTTCAAGAGAACGTCTGGCAATGGTGTATTGACGAGAAGTGATCGACTCGAGGCCACTCGAGATTTACCAAGCCACGCGCCATGGGAACGGCGCGAGCTCGGGATTCGACAGACCACAAGTCCACAGTACGAGCCTCGAGCAACTCGAGGTTCGCCAAGCCACGCGCCGTGGGAACAAGGCTTAAATAAACAAATGCCTGTTTCGAATTACGTAGTACATGTTCTCTTGCGATTGCACGCAGTTGGGTAGCGTCCTCAGAGCGCCGATGCTGATAAGCCCGTGTTCTGTGCGCCGAGCTTATCTATGCATCATTAGACACCTGGCTTCATATCTGTATATCTGCTGTTCGCCAACTTCGTAGCAAACACTAGCGGTCCAATGAAAATTTGTACAAGTCATTACTAGAACCATTATCACAGCACTAGTAAGGTCTCAGAACAAAATACATTTATTATTAAGTTAGTTACATTCCAATATTAGACAATTTTTCATATTATCTAAACTATTACGAAAACCCAACTATTCTACCATTTTATTAGTAACATAACTGTAGAGCAGGCAATCATAAAACAAGTACTAAAATTTTTGGACTACTGCGTCAGTTTTTTTAGTTAAGTGTGTAACCATAATACCTAAATGACAAATAATTTAGTCATAGCTTTCCAGTGTATGTATGTTTCCATCGATCTCTGTATCTAACATTATTCGCAAATATACATAAATGATAACAAAATATAAAGCTTTTTTGAAACATAGTTTACAAACTATTTGAAAGCGATCCAAAATTTGCAATGAGTGTTGAGACACATTATTTCTGTCACATTACAAAATACAGAAACTAAAGATACAGATTTTGTATTTTCAATAAATTCCTCGTAACTTCACCCCCAAATAAACTATAACAATTTTATAAAAATGTTGAGTTTTATTTTATGCCTTTGGTGCTTCCAGATTTAGGTATTTGCTTTGATGTACCTTTGACTGATGTTTTTCCTTCGTACACAACCAGAACATAATACATTTATTTGAACGTTTCATCCTGTACTGATATCACTCGTGAAGAAATAGAGGATCATTCTTACTTACTTTCTTGGAAGTAATGACTTCATTTAGATCAAAATTTACGACTTTAGTACTACTGTGTCACATCGATTGTCAAATGACAACTAAGGAAAAGTCGGCGTAACAAGCTCATTTACGAGTCATATGGTCAACAAATTTAAGGTATGCGGCTATCTAGTATAGACTAGCAAGTTTTGCCTTCTTATCAAAAACCCGCTTACGTTGTGCATCCCGTGTTTACACATAGGCCTATATACATACAACTCAGGTCTCCGTCTCATAATAGTATTCTCCTTTATTATTTACAGTTGTATTTAACTTAATTCATTTCTTCTCAAATGTGTTCGTCCCAACCAAAAAAAGCACTATTACAGGCATAATACAAAATTTCGAAATGAAATTTTGCAGACTTTTGAAAAAGGTAAAGGAATAAGGTAATAATATTCATCCGTTCCCTTTAAACAGCAGTAGAC